>OY744463.1:901943-1255967 GCA_963556145.1 Hygrocybe punicea | reverse complement strand
AACTTGACACTGATGACATGATGAAATGTGGTAATGGACATCTGCTCTGAGATGAGGCCAAAAAAATCGAAGTTTGACTAAGTCAAACACAGCTTGTTCTCCTTTATGACCTAAGTTTTCATGAGCTTGAGTGAGAATGGCGATTCTTTTCTTTGCATTCATAATCACTAATGAAGGCATTTTCTGGCCATTTCTTCTAAACAGTTTATCATCTTTTAAATAAAATTGTCCAGTTTTCTTCAGAAATCTTCTTCTTGCCTGCAAGGTATCTGTTGAAGGCATTTCCAATGTGGATAAAAAATGTTTTACTTGAATGAGTATCTTGTCCTGTTGTAATTTAATTTCATTATTTGAAGGGAGTGTGATGGCCTTGTATGGCAATTTGGTAGGGACAGTGAAGCTAAATTTTCTTATTTCATGTGGATCAGGAACATGAACAAGCAAGGCAATATCATCTAGCCATGAATCATCATGCTTTTCAATTTCTTCATTATCTGCAAGTTCTCTGCGAGAAAGTGCATCTGGTCCCCTAAACTGGGTTGCAGGTACATGAATAAGTTTGAAGTCAAATAATAAAATTCCTTGAATCCATCTGTTTATGGCTGCATTAGGTTGTAAATCCGGTTCATTGAGCATGCCTTTTATAAACTTGGCATCTACCTCTATATGTAAATTCTTTATTCCTATTAAATACAGTCTCCAGTGGCGTAACGCGCGGTATAGTCCATATAACTCCAGTTTTGGCTGTGAATATCTGGATTCTCTTTCACTCATTGGTATTGAACCATATCTAGCAGGGCGACGATTTCCATTTTCATCTTCTTGTGATAAAATAAAACCGGCAGCAATATGGCTACTGTCTACTGATAAATATGTGGGTCTATCTGATGTATAATCAATAGAGCGGAGTGCAGGTGCTGAAGAAACCTTTTCTTTCAATGCCTGGAAAGCTGCTTGTCTTCTTTCATCCCATATAAACTCTGCTCCTTTATGGAATAACTCTGCTAGTGGCTTGGCTAGTGCAGAATAATTTTCTATCCAAATGCGAACTGTTCCACAGAGACCTAGGAAGCCTCTAACATCCTTGGGAGTCTTGAGTGGGGGCCAGTCCAAAACCTTTTGTACTCTACTATCATCAGGACAACGTCCTTCCGGAGTGCATTTCTGTCCTACGATCACGACACTTGAGCGGCAAAGTTGTGTCTTCTTAGCTGATATTGTCATTCCTGCACAAGCAAGGCGATGCATAATGCGATGTACATCTTGAGCGTGCTCCCAAATAAACCTTCTGATTCCTGGATTTTCTAGTAAAACTTCTGGTCTTCCGTCTTGATCAGGATAAATGGATGAAGGTCCTTTTATAGGTAAATCATCAATGAAGCTATTTGCAGTATGAGGGATTTCATCTTGAAGGATGAAGCACATACAACGTTGGAATTCTGCAGGTGAATTTGTGAATCCAGTGGGAAGTGATGTGAGACGAAGTAATCCCAGTGGTGTCATGAATGCAGTGAGGTCACGAGATGTAGGATGTACTTTCCTAGCATCAAATCCCCATAGTAAATCGAAGACTGTATAGCATTGGCGACCAGCGAAAGGTTCTACAAATTCATCTAGTATTGGAGGAAGGCCTGCATCACGTATTGTAACTGCATTGAGAGGTTGCAAATCATGGACTATACGAAGTTTTCCATCCTTCTTGCTTACACAAAACCATCTTGACCTATAAGAGGATTGACTTGGTTCATATACACCAGCATCTATTTTTCTCTTCAAAACATCCATGACTTTTTCTCTAAGTCCTGGTGGTATAGGAATATTTCGAAATGCCCAGGGTACATGTGGGACAGTAGGGATGATGTATGGTGAAAAGTAAGATTCCTTAAGTGTGCCTCTTTCAGTATCTTCAAAGCCAATAGCATCTTGGTTAAGTGACAAGAGGTGAGTAAATAATTTTTCTTCTTCTGGCCAAAGAAATCCATCATTGTTTATCTTGAGTATCTTCAGACGTTCAGATGTAAGCTTCTCTGTAGGTATGAAGTCTGGTGGTATCATAGGAAGTGGTGGTAATGTGGAAAGAGGGTCATAGGGAAATTTCCTTGTAACACGTGCATCTTCTGGAAAGGTTCCAGGGACAGGATTTATTTTCTTGTCCACTCTTTTGTAAGCTGTAAGTGTTAATGGATATCCTTGACTATCTGTTTCTTCACAAGGGAATATGAGAATGTCTCCTTCTTCACATATTAAGGTTCCTTCTCCTATAATGTAGTAATAGTCTGCTTCTTCTGAGGCACTTTCTTGCTTATTTGGTACTTCATTAAGATTGTAATCTTGATTGTCTTCATCTTCTGGGTAGACTAAAATAGGCATAGTTGTTTCTTGGCTATCCTTAATAGTCTCATAGTATACACTGAATTGTTCTAGTGGCTTATCTTCATGCTTAGAATTTTGAGGGTCCTCTTCATACAGTCTGACAGAAGTTATATTTGTCAGTTCAGTTTGTTTGTACACAGGTATACTAGGGCTGGCTAAGGATGTCAAATCCTGAATAGTCTTTGAAAATATAAACTTGTACACTATCACATCAAGTAATAAAATGTAGTACAGACAGATATAAAGAAGAGAGGTTTGACATAGGGGCAAAAATATTGTTGCAAGAGTAAACAAATCACTAAGTAATTGTGGACTTGTGATATTTGGGAGGATCAAAATATCCTTCCTTAAGCAAATCTGCCACTGCTTCAGGGCGGCGAAAGCGCATATCCAAGACTGCATTGATAGCATCAGAGAGTAACATGCGGCGATTGGAGCGAAAGATGATAGAGGAATTTTTGAGGAAGGTGATTTCTTCTTCTTCAAGGAGAGGGTTTGACTCTGTGAAGTGAAGGGGCCTAAAATGCTCTGTTGCAGGTTCAGGTAGTCCTTCAGAAACTCCTTCTTCCAGAAACCGAAATAGTAAACACTTGTGGTTGAAATAATAGCGGACGGGGTCATTTGAAGGCCTTTCATTGATGAGGGCCCTCCAGTCAGGGGTGGCTAGCTTGAATCCAATTCTGCGAATGCCTTCAACCAAGGATCCTCTAATAGCTTTGAGGAAACTGATGTGAACATCAAATGTAGACATGTGGTCTGGCTCAGCTGTTAAGATTCTTGCAGCAGCTAAGTCCTGATGAGAGGAGCCAGCATTGGAGATGGTGAAGGAATACACTTGAATGGGTGATTGAGGGCGAATAGGAGGTGCTTCCATGCGAAGCTGAGTGAGTAGATTGGATTCTGGATATAATGGGCCTGATCTGACACTAAATGGGGATCTGGGATCCTTGGAGGGAAATAAGGGCGAAATGCGTTCTCCTGCATTTAAGGCATTGGCACGATCAAATGGAAGTCTGGCATATTCATCAGAGGGGGTATTGATTTCCTCACCCTCTGGCAAGGACCAAGTATTGTCTGAGACAGGTGGCAATTGTAACAAAGGTATATCTTCAAGTGGGGGTGGTGTAGGCGAAAGCGATATCAAGCCTGGAGGGGAATCGAGCGGCTGCTGGGCTTCTTCAATGGCCTGACTGAGGTCTGAATTAAATTCTGTTATTGCTTCTGAATCTGGGGAATCAGACCTAGTCCAAGCGAACCATTCTAATTCTTCATCTGAGTCTGTGTCCATGGATTCATCAGAAGATGAATTAATGTCCTCAGAAGAGGACACACTGATAGGTCTAGTCCTAGATCCAGGTTCCTGATAAGGCTGAGGTAGAGATGAATTTATGGAAGTGGTATGAGGAATAATGATGGTGAGTGGATCTGGTTTGGGGCTTAGGATCTTGACAGCCTTATTTTCAGAGTCACTCCCAGAATAAACAGAAGAAGATGATTGAGAATCTACAGACATAGAAGTATTTTTAATATCTATGTATTTATTTGAAGAATATAAATAATTATCACTATTATTATTTAAATCTGGCAAAATTTCCTCAAAGATAGGAGACTTAGGAGAATATTCTAAATCACCATATAGATCATCAAAAGACATGGAAGGGGAGCTAGAGACTAAAGGTACAAAAATTTCACTACTATTAAAGGGGGTAAAAGGGGGAGTAGGCAAATAAGAAGTAGCAGGGAACCAAATGTTTCCTACATCGGAACCAGGGGTGGCATGGTTGGAGACGTCTGATAAGAGGTCCGGATCGCTGGGGGGCCGGGAAATCGGCTCGCGTCCCAATTCGGCATGAGGAGGGGGTGGAAATGCGTAATTTACCTCTGCGTGGTTGTAAAGCATGCGGGGCGGTTCGAGCACGACGGGGTTGATATATCTGACCTGGCCGACGGGCCAGTCCCAGTCGTCATCAGCAGGGAAAACAAATTCAGGGGTTTTCGCGGAAGTGGGGTAGTGATTGATGAGACCGGGCGAAGTGTCGCGTAAATGGGCATCAAGCGGCATATTGAGACCAGGTGGGAGTCCGTGGTCATAAACGAGCGCCGCCGGGGCGCTACGTTCATGATTTGCCGGTATATAGTTAGTGGATTCGAGGAGGGATGCAACTAACGGCGCGCGCGGAGAAGTGGGGATAATAACGTCGAGGAGGTCACTATCAGGGATGGCGTTGTGGCCGTTCATGGGTTCCGTGCGTATTGCGAGCTGAACGGTGGCCGCCGGGGCCGTATAATCGTCAAAAGAAGGCTTTTTCGTGAGTGAGGTAAAATCCGGGCATTTTTCGTGAGCGGGGTGCCTAGTACACACCGTGCAACCTGGCCATTCTACTTCCCCTTCATCACCTGCCTCGTATCCGTCACGATCTGTATGTTCGAACAGGTCGCGGCTGATGTCGAGGGCGGAATGGTGAATGTCATTGGTGGGGGCCGTTGAGTGGACTTCGGATCCCCGGAAATGAAAGAAATTGCTGTCCGTGGTCGCGGAAAGGTCCGTGGTACCATCTGCGAGGGTCGAAGTATTTTCCGGAGGCATGGTAGTAGTCAGGGAAGGGCGTCTACGGCCACGCTCCGTGTACTGTAGTGGAAGTCGTTTGTCAGTGAACAGATGAAGCGGGATCTTTCCCACCTCGTAGTCCCATTCCCAGCCTTCGATTGGGCTCCAACCGCGCGCCTCGTCGTTGGTCAACAACGATTCGCGGTCGTCCTCGCCAGTGAGCGTGATAGTGGGGACAGAAGAGCCAACCGTGGGAATCCGCGTGACCGGTAAGTTAATGGGGTTACGGGGCGGTTCTAAGGGCGGAATAATGTCGCCGGGGCGCGTGCGAGGGTCACGAGTGGTCACTGGGAAAGAATAAAAGTCCTCTATGTAAGGAGGAGGGACAGGGGGAGGAGAAAAGTTCTCCTCAGTAGAAGGGTTAGCAAATGGGTAAAATTGAAAAACTAAATGTCCCATCCTTAAAGAAGGGGGGACACTTGGAGAATTTATTGTAGCTAGAGAAGCATTTAATAAAATTCCGTGCTCAAAAGGAACACCAAGGGAATCAATCCCCGGAGAAAGCCTATATCCTACAGTGGCAGCAATCAAAAATTTACTTAAATGGGGAGATTGGTAATCAAGGGAATTTCCCAAAAAGGAAGTGATAAGTCGGCCAGCATCTGGATGACCATTGGAGTGGATCCCTTCTACAGGGAGAGGAAGAGGGTGGTTATTGATCATAAAAGGTGGGATCTGGGGGGTTTGTGCAGCAGACATGGCTACTGTCTCTCCCATTTCTTCAGAGTTTTTATAGCAATTCCTATCTAAATTTCCCTGGTGTGAAAATCCATTTCTTATCTTTCTCCTTTTAGAAAATTCAGATTCTTCATTGTTCATGTCATCACAATGGGCTATGGACAATGCAAAAAGTTTCGAGCCATCATATGCATTTTTGGGGATATTGAAGCATGAGATACTTTTATCTCCTTTTACTTCAGACTTATCCTTATCCAAATAAGACTTATCCTGTAAGCATGTAATCATTTCGGTAAAATAATTCGGTTTAAGCGGAGTTTGAAATTGCGGATTATAGCGGACTAATGCCTTATTTTGTTCATAAGACTTAGTTAAAGGAATTGTAGTGGTTTCTTCAAGTTCCATAGGTAACGTGCATAAATAGGATGTTGAGGCATGGGCAGTAGTAGCTCCTCTGATGTGATTAACTTGAGAATGGCTTGGTGTGACCATTAGTTCAAATCTGTTTGTCAAATCTTCAGGATTCTTGAATACTAAATATGTACCATCTATTCTTTCATCAATAGAAACATAGTTGCCTCTTTGCCATGGTCTTCCAAGTAATAAATCAAATGGCACTGTCTCTCCTATGTAAAGATTGGCATAGGTAAGGACACCACCACAAGTCAATGGAACTTCTGAGACCAATCCTTTTAATGTTCCTTCGCCTCCATTAGCATCATTCATTGTGAGAATTTTTCCTACATCCATAGGTCTTTGGATAATTTCTTTCCAGACTTTTTTACTAATCACATTTAACTGGGATCCAGTGTCAATGATGGCTTCAATAGGTCTTCTATCACATTCCATCTGAAGCCTGATTAACACTCCACGATCCTTGGTTATGAATGAGCTTGCAATGGCAGATACCTTTGCATTCTTTCTCTTGATCATGTCTGTTAATTGCTCAGATAATTCCTTGGAAGAAGCTAATACTTCACGAACGCGCAGGGTAACTGGTGTGTCAAGGATTTGATTGACAACTTGAGTTTCTCCAATATTGACTGAAATTTCAGATTGTCTGGGAGTGGGCTTTGGACGAGTTATGGCATTATGTCTTTCAGCCATGATCTTGTTCTTATCTATGTTTGCCTTGTGTCCTTGTATATGAGTCTTGGCTGGCTTTGTTGGAGAAGGATCTATCATCTCCACATCTGAATCTGTGTCTGAAGGAATATGTATTGGGGCTCTTATATCCATTGGAACAGGTTGTTTTGTATGCAGATCTTCTGTAGGATGGAATGGGTTTGTCTTCTTGAGAGCAAAAGGTAATGGTGCGGGTACATGTGCTTGAGCTTGCTTCTGTGCTGAAAGAGGGCCGGGTTTGACTGGGCCTTTAGGAATGGGTGGCAGTACTGTATTAGGCCTTATATTCTCTTTTCCTTTGGCCTTAATACCTGTGGGAGGATATACTCCATCTAATACTTCCTTCCTTGCTGCACCAATTTTCTGTGGTCCTCTGACTGCAGGCAGGATTTGTATTTCTTCTTCCTTGATTGTAGGTATAGTATATGCTTCAAAATCTTCTTCAGCATCAGATTGATAGTAATCAGAGAATTGATCTTGTAATACATAGAAGTGTGACTGGACATTGCTGGCCTTTTCAGCTACATGTCTATCAATTGCTTGTACAAATGTCTCACCCATATTTCTGCGAATTATTGAGCCATCTGGATAAACAATCCTTCCAAGACCATCCTTGGTTATCTTGCCTGTCTTGAGTAATTCATTTATTTGGAAACATGTTTGCATTCCATGTCCTTGTCCTCCACAACCATAGCAGGTCATGGGTCCTCTTTGTTCATTGGAAGGAGTAAACGAATTGGTAGGGGTAAACGAACTAGTAGAAGGGTTTGGTGGAAGGCCAACACTATTGGCAGCTGAGATTTTGAAGGGAGGTCTTTGTGTTTGCTGTGACTGTGCTTGCTTTTGCTGAGGTTGTTTCAACTCAGGTGGGCTAATACAGTGAGCAATGTCTGGATCTAGCTTCAAGGCTCTATAGTATGCTAGTCCATACTTAATATCATCCAAAGAAAGCTTTCCCATTTGCTTGATTAAAGACTCTACTTCATTCTGGTGTGATGATGATGTGGAGGTAGACTTCCTGTCTATCCCCTTCCTGCCATTATCTTTCTTCTCAGTTTCTTTCCTTACTGTCTTCTTAAATAGTTCATCATCTGAATCATATGCCTTGGATTTGAATGCCTTCTTCTTCTTGCTAGCTTTCTTTCTCTTGATGCAGGCTTCATAGTCACTATCTGTATCATACTCTGATGAATCATCTGTATCAGAGTCTTCTGAAACAGAGTTGTCTAGTCTTCCTGGTATATCTGAATCTGAATCTGCTAGATTCATGTCAAACCTATTCCTTTCAAATAGAGTTTCTGCAACCTTAATGACATCTTTCATAGGGAATGGAGATGTGACATCTAAAGGTGTTGATCCAGTGTTGAGACGTGTCTCAATGATATGTCTGAGGTTCTTGTTGATTCCATGCCAGAAGTATGCAGCCTTTTCATCTGCAGAGATCTTCTTCTTGCTCTCTAACCATCCTGCAATAGTAATGAACCTGCGTTCATATTGCTTCCATTTGGTGAGAGTTCTGATCTGCTTAAGTTTCCAAATGCGTGCAAGGGTCATGAGATCTCTAACAATGTATCTTGTTTCCTTTAGGGCAGCATCAAAGTAGCGAGTAATATCTTTCTCAAGAGTATTCCAGTCCTGGGATATGTAACTCTCCAGGGCTTCAATGAGCTTGACTACTTTGGTGGAGCAGTAATCTACAATCCTTTCACATTTCTCTTTATCAGAAACAGCATAGGATTTGCACATTTGATTGTAATGCCTTAAGAATCTCTTGACTTCTTCATAGCTTCCTTTGAATTTAGCTGGGGCAGACTTCTGCCCTAGTAGGGGCATCATGTCTGGGGTACGAGCACTGGTGCTTGTGGACATTGTGTATTAGAGGTATAGAAATGCTTGGGTTATTTAAATTTAAAATCCTCGCGGTGGGCTCCAATTTTGTTATGTGAATGTTTGTTTCACCAAGAATTACCGGAGTTGACTTTGTTCAGGTATCTTCTTGTTGTTCGTGGGTTTTTAATATCTAAATAACCTATCAGGAAGGGGTTTGTGGGTATATGTACTATATGAATCAATAGAATGTAATAGTGAGGTCTCTTCAATTAAGAATTGAGACTTTGAGTAGGTATGAATAGCAATTGGGTGTGTGATGTACTGAAAATACTAATATTCACTACTAGAATATAAGAATATGAACTAATGAATACTGATAACAATATTCACCAGTTGAATATGGACAGTTTTGGCTACAGGGCCTATTCAATCAAGAGTATCTCTGGGTATTATAATATCTGACTTAAATCCGAAGCTTCAAACGCACATTGGCTACTAGTTCAGGGATATCTTTAATACCTTTTGAATACTCTGTTTTTTGTTTAGGATGAAACCTTAACCTTAGAAGTGTATCTATTTAGGATGAAACCTTAACCTTAGAAATGTATCTAGCTGACTAATGCTGACTAATGAATTGATTGAACTGAGTGAACTGGGTGAATTCTCCTTGATGACAAGGGGAACTCAGGGAATGATAGAATAAGAGTGAACTAGACTGGATTACAAGCACTAGCTACTACAATGAGTAACTACTAGTACTAAGAGAATGAGGGATCACACTGTGTGAACCCAACTGAGAGTGACTACTGAGTGGTGAGGGGGGAAATCCTACTGACTACTGGAATTTGGGGGCCCTATTTATACTGTTGGAGAACAATGGGGGACTGAGAACAATGGGAAAGTGAGAACAATAGGACTGAGTCATGAGAACAATGGATGGCATCAAAGAGGCTGTGAACAATGGGCTCTATCTCCATTTGGACTGTTTAGAACAATAGACTGCTCAGAACAATAGACCATTGTCTTTATGTAAGCAGAATATCACAATCACTCTCTGATGCATTCTATCTTATCATTATCTTATCATCCTCTTGTTCACATCTTATCTAATCATTTCCCATTATCTAGCTGAGCCGCTTTTGATCAATACAAGTAAACAAGATTTGTAATCAATCCATTACTGCTAATATAGGTAACAATGCTAGTTGGGCTTGTCTCCTTGCACCCGCAATACAGAGAAATATATAGTAAATGCTAATGAGTGGGGGATGTGCCTCTGTGCACCATACATAAACGGCTAGGTCTGGGCATTACTAGTGAAGCCATAATAAATGATATAAAGGTAAGCATATATGCTATTTGTGTCTGTTCACTAGCATGCGTAATGTGGAAAGGCATAGAATGGGTACTAATGAGTGTAGGTGTGCATCCATAGTGTTGCAATATCTAAGTCCGTGGTCCGATGGTAAACCCATGACATTACACCCAAAAACACTTGGGGTCATGACACCGGAGTGGCCAACTTCACTGCTTCGCTCATCTCTGTCGTGGCGAAGACTCTGCCATCAAAATTTTCAGCGTGGCGATGAATGGAACACGAACTGTTATGCGAACGACAACGAGACACAGGCAGAATTGAAGCGAAGTGGACAGACGCTGGAGGAAGCGTTGGATGTTTTCACGCAGGGGACGCATCATGCACTTTTGGCGGTGGGGAAGACGCCTGTTGTGTGGGAAGGTCGGTTAGTGCTGACACGATGTCCTGTTTGCTCACAACATTGTTGTTAGAAATTGTTTTAAATCACAAAGTGACTTTGGATAAGAACACTGTCATGTTCGTGTTGCCAAATTTTCGGGACCAAAATTCCACGCTGGACGCTTTGGGTTTGGATCTCATCCAACAGTGCCGCTGCCGTGGTCGCAAAGAACTTCCGGATTATTCTTGCGCCCTCCAACTATTTCTGCTTGGTTCACGAACACATGAACTTTTGAAATGCGGTAGTCCGGTTTAGACGTGTATCAATAGGACTGCGGAGGTGGCTGGGAAATAGCCCAACCAGGTAAATTATTTACTGACTAACGAGATGTCATGACTTACCTCTGATACTAATAATAGCTGTGATCCATTCAAAACTTGGTCAGAGGTATGGTTTTTTTCTCCTGTTTCTATTTTCCGCAGCAATATATGCAGAGTTCCATTTGGTAACAGGAGGCGAAGAGCTTTTCCTCGAAAGTGGTTTGTTAGCCACCGTAAAGGCAGAAGACCTGTGCGAATCTGGTGCATTGATCCCTCCCGATGGCGATGCCGGTGGACCCGGTTCCCCGTCTTTCTCCTTCACCCCCATCCCCAGGATTTTCTTCCGGCGACTTCAAGTTTGAGAGTCCTTCGCACCCTCCCTTGCAGCCATGCAGTGCTATCTTCGATTCATATTCCACAGCACCATTCTCTATCGAATCACCTCACCGCCACTCACCCTTACCTTCAAACAACGAAATCGGGAGCGTGGTGCTCTCGTCATCGCCTGTATCACGCAGCTCGCCCTCATCAACCTTTACTTTCGAACACCGAGATGTCCAACACAGCTTCTACATCTGCTGTGACGTTTTTCAACATGGAATGTGAAGCCAATTCCTATCCGCCAGTGAGTCGCGGTGCATCTTCTGGGTCATCGCAGGTCGCAAACTGGAAACTCCCGTGAACCGAGCACGTTTCTTCGATCAGGCTCCTTCCGCGAGGCGAAGTAGTGTTTTTCCGTCACCTACATCCCCAACAACAAACAAAATATCCAGCCTGTGCCTTTGGGCTGAGGGAATGTCATCATACAACTTGTCATTCGACGCCTTGAGAGCCACATCTCTCCGTTCACTCTCACCGATCACCATTCAAATTAAACTATCCCTCCCATCAATTGACGATATTCATAGCCTGCCCACACTCCATGGTTTTCATGGTTCCGTCACTTTCAATGCCCCATGGCCTTCTTCAGCCAAGTGCGTTACCGGGTCTATGTTGGAAAGGCTCGCATCTCCGAGGAGGCCGAAACTCTTCAACTAGTCGCGTCTAGTATATCTATGGCGATATGGCGAAGGTTCCTTCACACAGAATCGTCTCTCAGCAGGAGTCGATGGCTTGATGCAAGTACGCATACACCACAGATGTTTTCCACATGCTCGCCGTATACTGATCCACGTGTCTATTAATTAGCTTTGCAGACCACTATAACACAGGAATTCATCATTGACGGCCATCTTCTGGCCCTCGTCTTCTACGACCTGGAACGGAGAGCCAGCAGTTCTTCACCGGCCGCCCAACTCACAGGATTCACTCCATACCGGACTGACGATACCGCTGCCGTACATGTCCCCAAATATTGCCTTTCCCTTAATCCATTTCCCTCCCACGAACTCATTTTAGCCGATTTTGGTGGATATCAACTTCCAGTCATACACCTTTGATCCTCTCGTAAACATCATCTCATCACAGATGCAACTTGTTCTTGGCGGTAAGACCGTGTTTCGTCTGCTGAAAATTTTGTCACATAATTAAAAATCTCGCCTTGTCGATGCAGGCGAACAATTGCTTTGGACCGAATAATCTTCTCCAGAGAACCTCGATTCGATCGTCTGGCCTCGCGCCGCCAGCTCCGCTGAGGTTTTCTGGACGGGGCGACGCCCCCCAGTGGTCGCGTGCGTAACATTGCTAGCGCGCTTCCGCGGTTGCACGACTTACGGTACCGGATGGTGCGCCGGGACATCAAGGCTATCTCGTTGCAGCCGTATTGGTGTGTGTTGAGGCCTGGAACTTGTGATGTTGGCGCTTGGAGTGAAACTCCGACTGGACATGCGTTTAATAAGACGTCTATGGGTCTAACTTTTTTGTCTACAGACTTGAATTGACTTAGAAGTGCCTTGGATAGTGAAGGCACCTGGCTCCGCAAAAGCGTGTAAGGAGACTCTTCGACATCCATAGTCTCATTATCACGTTTCCTCTTTCCGCGGATATTGGAATCGGCATCCTTGGCTTGAGGATGGCCGCTATAGACGGCTGTCTGGTTGAGAAGCACGACATAGGTTGCCCAAACTTCAAGGCGGACTGTCTCTTCGCGATCACCAAAGCGGGAGATGAGGACAGGTGACACTTCCTTGTATATCGACACAAGAAGTTCTGGGCGCGTGCTCACAATGGCCGCCAGCAATTTGGTGGCTGACCGGCGTATTTTGTAAGAAGTGTCTTCGTCGTCAGAGTACCTGATCCAAGACCATGTTTCAGAGGCAAAATGTAATTGAGATATATATTACACTCACCCATCGAGCCCTGCGTCGTCGTCGTCATCATCGCCTTCGGCGTCAGCCATGTCTTCGTCTTCGTCTCCCTCATCACCAGCATAATTCTGTTGTTACGATGGTCAACAGGAATGAAAACATCGATTGTCGTGCCAAGAACTTACCGGATCATGTTTAATGAACTGATTCCCAACCAGCACGATTGAGTTGAGGAAGAGAGTGATCTCGGCAGGGCACCGAAGTACGAGTGCTTCCAGAGCCTGCCATATCTTCACGTCAGTACGATGACTTGCCTTGATGAACACAAATTTGCCTGAAGTCCACTCTCTCGGAGCTCGTCATCTTTTTGAACTGCTTTCAAAATCCCCGGAACGATATCTCCCAGTACAGGCGCAATTTGCAACGCTGAATGTCTCGCCACAGCCGCCACGAGCTGCGAAGTTGTGCGTTGCTTTTCTACACTTGCCGAAGTGGTAAGAAAGGGGTACACAAAGGATTTCAGAAGTCCCCCAAATAGCTCGGGTTGAGATGTTGGGATGAACTGCGCGAGGGTGATGATGGCGCGTTTTCGAACAACCGGACGTTGGTGGGCCAACAAAGGAGCTAGAACGGTTAGTGGTTGTGGGTTTAAAGTGGTGCTGGATAGGTTGGAGGGGAATCGGCTGATTAGGATGGACAGAATAGAGAGGGTTTCAATCAGTGTTTCAGGTGGGGTATCTGGCTGTAATGGTGTTATATTAGTTGAGGACTGCCGAACGTGGTGGAAACAATACATACATTGGATACTTGTGCAAGAAGTTTGGGTGTTAACTTGGCGCACGCCGTCGCAGCAATCTTCCCATCTGGCGGTAGCTCGGCAGTGATGGTCTTCAACGCTATGGTATGACTCAACTAAGGAAATTTGCTTTCGGCCGTGGCAAGCTGGAAGCGCTTCAAGCTCAAGCCCAAGCTCTAGATCTAGCTCAAGGCCTTGGCCTCAAGCTTCATCATGATGAAGCCAAGTTCACCGTTTCAACGTCGCGCAGGATAGAGCGTACTCTTTGGATTGCCGTGGATGATCGTCGAGGGGTCGGGTAGTGTCCGAAGAGGCACGAGCGAGTGAGTTTTGTGAGTTTGTTGTCAGTCGCACTATTACTGATTTAAAGTTAACTCCGATTTTTTCTTTCTTTTCCCCCATCAGACTAAGACATTACTACCTTCGTCAGATCCGCGCTGTTTCTAGTAGTTTCTCGCCTACTCAGTATTCCAACCATTTCTATCTTGTCCTATGTCATTCAACCGCGCTCAACATATCCAGATGAACGCCTGCACCCTGAATGACTTCAGAGGTGATCAATTTAATATCAGTAAGTCCGAGTCCCATTACCCCGGAATGAAACCATACTGACGGATTCATAGCGATCGGCCGGCTACCAGACGACCAGTCCGAGGCGGGGCAAGAGAAACAGTGGCGAAAGGCGGCGGAAAGGCGCGAAGCGCATTTGAAACGGGAAATCTACCGTTTGAAACGGGAAATTAAGCTGTATGTTCTCATGTCCGTTTCTCTAAACGGATAGTTGACCCTCCCTGACAGTGTCTTATTTTTTTTCTATTCTCTCTTCATCCTGCTCTTGCTTCTTATTTCAAGGTTGTGGAAGATGTTTTGAGGTACAATAAATGATCCCTTGGCTTAATTTCTGCATGTCAACTCACTTCAGCATTTGCTGAAGTTACTGTGAGTACAATGTATTTTAATTCACCAGCAAGGAAGTAACTGATCCAAAGGGATGGGCCAACATTTAAATTGACCAGGCGTCATTGGCCTAAACGCTGCCGCATTTAGATTAAAACTAAATCTGCACTCCCCGTCCCCTGTGCCCATTCCGGCTCCCCATTCCGGCTCCCCTGCTCTCCGGTTGCCACCTGTTCTGTCTCGCCACCCCCTCCCCAGCACTAGCACAGACGGCCACTCATACTCTCCCCGCGCAATCCGCCTCCTCTCTGCCCACCCACCCTTCCCCTCCATCATCTCCCCCTCTGCTCTTTGCGCCTCACTATACCCATATCCCTGCCGCCCCAACGAACCTGGCTCCCCACGGATCCCCGTTCCTTCGCCTGCATCTGCGTCTACGCCATCCCCAAATGGCAATCGCCGTACACAAACCGCGAACAGCACGACGCCACACGCCCAAGCGTCCGTTGCACGTGCATCGTATCCGCGGCCAGCCGTGACGAGCTCTGGAGTGGTGTAGGCCTCGCTGCCACAGCGGGTGCGTAGGCGAGGCGCACGGGGATCCACGAAACGCGCCAGTCCAAAATTGCCTAGCTGCGTCAATATGCGTGAGGATGGGGGCAGCGGGTCTAGGGGGGCAACGAGGAGGATATCTGCGTGTGCAGAGAAAAAATATTAAGAGGGTGAATGTGATGGTGGAAACAAGATATGCTCACTTTCAAGCTTGATGTCGCGGTGCACGAGCCCGACGCTGTGCATCCATGCAACGGCACTACAGAGCTCGCACCACATACGCTGGAGCGTGCTCTCGCTCAGGGCACCGCACGCACCATCGTTGTTGACGAGAGTGAGGAGGTCTCCACCAACGAGGTGGGGGAGCACGAGGACGTGGTGGGTCGACGTCGAGAACGCACCAAGGAGTGCCGGATGTGCGATGTGCTGCAGCGCTGTCAGCCATTAGTAATCCCATTGGATATAACACGAGTATTAAAAAATTCAAAGAAAAAAGGTGCGCACCCGGAGGACCTCCACCTCCCTGACGAACCCGACGCGCGTGCGGTCGCTGTTGCGGTCACGATCTTGCTCGCGTGCCCTAGGCATTGTCTTGACCGCGACAAGCCGTGAGCCCACCCCTACATCCACCCTGCGAAGATCCGAACCGGATTCGGCGGACTTGGTGATGCCAAGTCCCCGGAGGGCCTCCACGACTGGAGTCGTGCCAGCAATGTGAGCACCTTTTGGATATGCCCCTACGCACGTCGTCGGCGAGCCAGACACTGCTGAACGCGCCCTGGCCAAGAGTACGCACGAGTATGAGAGTGATGTGGGGTGGGCCGACTGCCGGGGGTGTGAGAGGAAAGAATAGATCCGGGGACGAGAGCAGAGTCCGGGTTCTCTGGATAATATACAGGGTCTATGGGTGGTGGAGGTGGTAGGGAGGCGGAGGTGGAAGTGGAAGACGGAGAAGACGAAAGAGAGGGGACCAGGGACGGTGGGCAGGGGGGGGACTCTGCGTCAAACGAGATAGGGGACGAGATGAGGAGGTGTTCAGTGTCAAGGTCGAGGAAGTCACGTTTATGTTGATGGAGATCGGTGGGGACGTCGATGGCAAGATCGGTGAGGTAGCGCGAGGGGAAAAGGCGAGAGAGAGCTGGGAGACGTGTTGGGATTGTGAGAGACGCAGGATCTTGGTGGGTGGGTACAGAGTCGAGGGAGGAGGATTTGTAGTGATGATGATTGGGTGGGGGCGCTGGCGAAGGGGGGCGGGTACTAAAGGGGCTTCCAAAAAATGCAGACGTCTTGCTTGAGGGCGTGCTCGGGATGCTGGAGGAGGGCCGAGCGATATGCACGGTGAGGGGATAGAGGGGAGAGACAATACGGAGATGTCAGAGAAGGTGGAGGAGACAGACGGGGAGGTACCGAGGAGGGACAGGGCCCGGGAGAGTTGAGGGAGGGCGCTAGGGAGGACGGTGAGCGGGGGTGACATCCTCGACGACAGGCCTGTTGAGGGTGCTGTGCTCGGTTAGTGGTAGTCGTCATAATGGTGATAGTGGTGGTGGTAGAGGAGGGAAGTGGCAAGGACGGAACGAACGAAAAAATGTTAAGTCCCATGACATCATAGGCATACAGTGCGGTTCTCGTATTTATTCTCGTATTGGATACATCTTGTCTTAGTTACACAAAAAAAGAGTTTTTGTGAGTACGAGTCTACAAGAACATAAGTCTCTATTTTTGGTTAGTTTATTCATTTTTAATCGTTGTCTTTTCTCTCGAAACGATTTTATTATTTGCAACCCAATTTAAAAGGACTTATCATATCTAAATCTTTTTAAAACTTGCGACTTTTCACTGGGATTTGTCGTCTACCGATGTAATAATAGATATTTATTTGCCAGAAATGAATTCACATTAAAATAATTCCAGTCCATGGTAACCCCATCCATGCACTGCCAGGAATGCTGGCACTATGATAAGGACATACTAAGGCCATATCATTATGCCAGTAAATGATAAAATGTTGCCATTCCGCCACTGAAATGGTAATACCAGATATTTATTTACCAGCACGATATTACATGAGCTAAGCCTAAAATAATTCTGCGCCAAGGTAAGAAGAGGTAATATTAGATCAGTGGCTGGGCGGCTGATTAGCAATTGTCAACTCCGCCATGCCTTACCGGGGTCTCCACGTTTTCCTGATGGCGCTGCCACTGTGCCAGTGCAAATGTCGACACCACTAGCAACAGAATTACCAGAATTTGCTCATTTATCGTGAGCGCAGTTCTTAAGATTACCCGTCGGAATAATAGCAAACCGTCTTGACGTCTCCTTTGCTTAGACGGGAAGACCTGGAAGACGTGCTCAGAGAGCCAGCTTATTTTCAAGCATTGTTCCACTCTCTTGACAGTGTGAAAGCTCTATATCAAGGGCAAGCCGAGTTGGGAATGGCCAACGAATCGATCGCCCGCAAGTCATGTTCTTTTTCCTATATCCTAGCAAGCTTAATATATCTTTCCCTTTCTACCTCCCAGGCAACAATCTTGCATTACAGGAAGATCTATATAGACTGAGAGCTGAAACCAAGGCTGCATTCGACGAAGCCAAAGCTCTAGAAACCAGATGGAGTGAAGTTGAAAAAGAGCAAAGGGAAGTTTACCAGGTCTGTTATCTCCTGCACTTCCCTCCTTCCGCCTCGACTTTTATTAACACCCTTATTATCAAACAAGCGTTTCACACCACAATTCTTCCTGATGCGTCTCAGACACGCCACCATCGCGCAAGACGACCAATCCGAGACCCTCGCCTCCGCCTTCGTTCAATCATCTTCAACCGAGGTCCCTTCCCGAAACTCAAGCAGCAAAGAGATCGACGATTTCATCACCGAGTTCAAGAACTCGAGAAGGATTTATCACAAGCGTGTCATGTGGGGTGAACGCTGGGCAGCAGGGCAGGTCACATGGAGACAAGACTAGTGTTTTTTGGTGACTATTACTTGTTTAGTCGTACGTCATTTGAGACCGTTCTTCGAGGTCGCACTACCGCTTACCCCCCCCAGGCGTGAGGTGAGATAGCGGAAGTGCACCGCCATTTCGGAAAAGTACCAGTCGGAGATCAATGAAACGGTATTACCAGGGCCTTAGAGGTCATGCCGACATAGTAAGTCAGAAAAAAATGAATCACAACCTCCACCACCACGTCATACACTTGCTGCACAACATTACCACCGTGTCTCCGAGTCACGGTTGATGATCTGGTGCGTTTCGTGTTTGCTCCTTTTGCTCCTCCAAGTCTCACCTCACCTCTAACGTCTACCCACAGCACTTCAAGATCAGACAGCTACGAACCAACATGTTATGGTAAAATTTTATCTCGTTCTTCTTTTCACCTACTAATAGTTCATCGGCAGCACCATCAAAGCAGGCGACAACAAGCCGCATTATTACTATTGCCACCATAATACTCAATCTGCCGACTCGACTCGACTCGACAACCAGCACAATACATCAACAAGACCGGAACATCAGGATGGCCGGTGTTTCACGAGGCTATTTGAACGCCCAACACTTGACCCTCAGGCCCCGCCATGGGACCACAACGGGGATAATGCCACTGCCCCTGACACGGCCAAGTACTAGATCAGATTTATGCTACTAAACAACATGGAAAAGAGCGTGTGCACGGTATACACAAAAAATAACCGTCTACCAAAAAAAAAAAAACACAGATGCAACCCACACCTCATACAAAAGAGAAAAAGAAAAAGAAAGAACAAAAAAAAATTGCGTGCGTTTACTTGTATACAATTGAATATTGAATATTGAACATCTGAGAGAATGGAAGCCAAAATAAAATCGAAAAAGGTTGTAAAAATCAAATAAAAAACACTGTTCACTCGGCTTTTTTTTAATAAAAAATTAATTCAATCATCCTCCACCGGCAACAGCTGTACTGGTCGCTCCCGCTCGCCAACTCGACGGCGGAATCGGCTTCTTCGTCTTGCCAGGCACACTCGTCGTCCGTGACCTCGCACCCGCACCCGCATTCCCACCCGCATTCCCATTCCCATTCCCATTCCCATTCCCACCCACACCACCACCACCACCACCACCACCACCACCCTGAGGGAGCGGCAGGCCACCGGCAAAATATCCAGACTCCCGACCCTGCTGGACCCCCGCCGACTTCTGCATCCGAGGTCGGTTCCGATCACGGTCACGGTCACGATCCCCAGACGGCCCAAACGCCTCTCCATAAACACTCTTCGACGAGCTCCACCCTCCCCCTCCAGCACCAGCACCAGCACCAACACCAACACCACCAGCACGGCCGCCACCACCACCACCATATTCACTCTGCGCCCCGCTGATACCCGCATACACAGACCTCGTTCCCCCTCCATACATCTGCGGTGAACCCCACCCCATACCACCCATACCACCCATAGCAGTCCCAGGGCCAAACACATTCCCAGCACCACTCGACCCCCTCTCCCACTCCTCCCCCGCAGCCGCCAAAGCCTGCTGCGCCACCGCCATCTGGTACGCTTGCTTCGCAAACATCATCGCTTGCTGGTGCGCCGCAAAGAGGTTCGGGTCCGTCGGTGGTGGGATCATGAACTGCGCTGGGGATAGCCTCGGGCCTTGCAATGGGACTTGCATAGGCATCTGCATGGACATCGCGGATGCTTGCTGTTGTTGTTGTTGCTGCTGCTGCTGCTGTTGTTGTTGCTGAGACCAGGCATTGGCACCCCAACCTGATGGTACACCGGGTGCGCTGAATGACATCGGCATCTGACCACCCATGCCCATACCCATGCCCATGCCCATTCCCATGCCCATCATAGGGTTCATCATACCCATCATGCCTTGATTCATGAAGCCATCACCCTCATCCCCATCTTCATCCTCATCAACCACGATCGGGCCTGGTCCATTAACGACATTGCCAAGCTGTTCCCGAAAAGGTAAAATGAGCGCCTCAATACCACCCCTTTTCCACAACACAAAAAACAAAACACAAAAACAAAACAATAGAAAAAAGAAATGGCGTACCTCGATAGCAGCTTTAGCCTCACTTCTCCGTCTCTCCCTCCTCCTCATCTCTCCATCGTCATGGTTATCCCGTTCCCTTTCTCCATCTCTACCCCCCACCACATCGTCCTTAGAATCTACACTCGACCTCTTCGCATGGCCCAGCCCACCTCGCACCTTGCCCCTCCCAACTCCCAGCCCACTGACCCCAGTGCTCCACTCCACCACCGGCGCCGCCCCTGCCCCCGCCGACGGTCCCTTTCCCTTCCTCTTCCTATCATCCCACTTCCCCACCGCACCAACCCCCAAATCGCTCCCATCCCCAGGCGTCAACGGTGCACGCCCGCTACTCGAGTCCCCCGTCGAACTTGCCGGACTCTCCCACCTCCTTCCAGCGAAGGGCTTCACTGGTGTCGCTGCAACGGTATACGGCACTAAGGAGCTGCTGCGTTGCCGTGGTTGCACATACACACCTCCGCTTACCCCCGTCCCCGTCCCCGGAATCGTTCCAGGTCCAGGCCCAGATCCAGATCCAGATCCGACCCCACTCCCCGGGCCCAGCGTCACCATGGTGGTGCTCCGTTGACGTGTCTGCGCAGTGACTGGCGAGTTAGGTGGGGACATGCCTGAGGCGGATGAAGTAGTGGGGGACGATGCACCGACACCAATACCAGGGTTCTGCGGGCGCGATGTCACACTGAACGATGAAGGGGGAACGCGTTGTCGGATGGGGGTGGGCACGATACGTCCCTCTGCCACTTTTTCCGCCACTTTTTCCTTGTCTTGGTCCTGGCCACTCTGTCTCTCACTCTCCCTCTCCTTATCGTTTTCGCTTCCCATCTCCTTATCGTCCACTGATGACCGCCATCCCCTGCCCTCCACATCACGTCGAGCAGCCCTAGAGTAATCATCGCTCGAGCCACGCCGGTGGTGTCCCCGCGCAGCCACAGATACAGCAGTCACAGGCGGGGTTGCATCGGGACTTGCAACGCCCGCACGAACAAGGGGTTTCCCTTCCACCGCCTCACTCTTCCCTCCAACCGCAGAGGCAGCTCCCTGTTGCACTACTTTCGCAAGACGTTCGCTCAAGTTGCTCCCAGAAAGCCTCACTCCCACGTCCTCGCCCTTGTTCTTATCCTTGTCTCTGGTGACTCGGACTCCGGCTCTATCCCCACCCTTCCTCGGACGTGTCGATACCAGCGAGTTCACAGGTGACAAGAAGCGCACCGGTCGCCCTTCCTCTGCAACCGCAGGGGCACCCACACGTAGTCCTCTTGACGGGGGCAGCGTTGGTATTGTGAGGCTCCGAATATCGATGAGGGGTTTGCGGGGGCTGCCGCTGCCGCTGCCGTGAGAGAGCGCGCTGCCAGGGGATCTCGAGTTGACGAGGGTGGCGAGGGGCTCATCGTCATCGTCCTCGTCCTCGTCGTCAGAGTAAGACGAGGAGTGGGAGGTAGAACCGGTGGATGGGTGAGAGGAGGACGCGTTTCCTGTGTGAGGAACGACATTTAGTATATGTATATGCGTACAAGAGAGATATGGTGATGAGTTGTATCGAGACAAACGTCAGGAGTTAAAAGACAATACATGTTCCGACGCGAAGAGCAAGGTGTTCAAACTGAGAAAAGAAGAGAACACTCACCACCACCATTGGGGACTAACGCACTCGCGCTAACGCTGGCGCGCGATCTCAATGCAATTGAGCCCACACCGTACACGTCCAAGCTGGACTGCGCGCGCGGTGTGCCCTGTGTCGTAGTTTTTTCCGGTTCCAGCTCGTACGCCGACATTACCCTCGCTGGCGACGCAGAGGCAACTGAGGCTGAGGGACGCATTGACATTGGGACGACTGCAGGGCCCGCACGGGCATATGAGTTGTAGGAATGTCCCACCTCGGAGGTTGCCTTTGCCCTTGCCTTGATGACCACGCGTTCGCGTTCTGGTTCGCGCTCCTTGGCCTTGGCCTTGTCGTTGCCCTTGGCCTTGTCCGTGCTGTGGCGGGGGGCAGAGACAACAGAGGTATCCTCCTCCTGTTCATCCTCGGAGTCGTTCTCTTCGGAGTCAGATTCGGAGGAGTCGACGTAGGCAGAGGCCGACCCCGAACCACGGTACCCTGAGACGGTCGTGCCGGAACGCCGTGACGGCTCCACAGGAGCGGTTGACCTCCTCGCACCCTGACGGGGACCGGCGCCGGGTGCACGCAGATTTGGGGTTGATTTTGATGGGGTGGCATAATTGTCGTTGTTGGTAGCAGCAGATACGTTGGGAGAAGGAGGCTCCCGGTCGCCAGTGCTGGGTGCAGGGGAACCGGCACCGCTGCGGCGAGCATGCACCTCGCGGAATGCTGCGACACTGATGCGCTGGGTTGCCTCGCTTGCGGTGCTCCCGTTGCGCAGGTGCTCTGTTGCCATTGGGGCGTGCGGGGGGAGTAGGGTGATAGAAGAGGGTGGGGGAGAGGGAGCGCGTATGTGGCGGAAGGACTTGAGGTTGAATGAGGAGCCGGTGTTCGATTCGGGGAGTGAGAGGGTGTATGGGTGGGACGGGGCGGGGTAGTCTGAAGGAGATACGGACCGGTCGGCCGGAGGATTGTGGGAGACCTTGTCATTTTCTTTCGACTTGGCGCGTGCTCTTGTCCAGGGGAAGAAGCCACGGCTCGAGGGCTTTAGGGGGGTTGGGGGCTGGGTTTGTGGTGGGAGTGGGGGGGAGATTGGTTCTGATGCAGGGAAGGAGTCGGAGAATGAGGAGAAGTTGGGGAAAGTGGGACGCTGTGGGAGAGAGCGTGTTGAGAGTGCTGCGTTGTGGTCCGCGTAGGCAGCAAAGATAGCGGATTTTGAGAGAGGGGGGCCGGGACGTGAGCGTGGATGATTGCGGTCGGGGATGCTGGCGTCTGAGCTGGAGCTGCCGCGTGAAATCTGGGAGGGTCGGGGTGGTGCTGTTACCCGGGAGCTCGAGGAGGAGTCTTGTGTGACGGACGAGGAAGAGGAGGGTTTGGACAGGAAAGCGAGACGGAGTTTGCTAGAGCTGGCAGCGATGTTTGAGTAAATCGAGTTGGAATTTGCAGACAAAGGATCGTTGGGGGGTGCATTGTCGTTTGGGGGTTTCTTGCTCCTGGAAAAGAAGGATCGAAGGGGCATTGAGGGGGAGGACGGAGAGGAGGAGGACGGGGAGGAGGAGGAGAAGGTGAGGTCGGAACCTTTGTTGGGTCATAGAACACGTGTTTTGGACTGATATCAAATTCAATAAAACGCAAAAATGTACCTTGCGACTGGCGACAAGGTTTGACCCATTTGACGATCGCGATGAACCGGGCACGAGTTTGTCAACGCCAAAGCCACCATTACGCCAATCAGGATCCATCTCCAGGTCCGCTGCACGCTCAAAATAGAAACCTGGTTCCACTATCAGAATGGCCGCTAAAAGACCGTGTCCTTCCTTGCCCACCGCAAGGTACACCCGCCGGAGTCTGTGTCCCTCATCAGGCCAGTTGATGTGCCCAGGGAGCATGTGCGGGGCTATGGGAGATACTGCTGCTGCATGTAGCGTCTCGTCGGACCTCTGTTGCGAAATATTTAATACTTTGGCAGGTGAGTTCATCAGATCTTAGACAATCGTACGATCAAGTCTTATTTTACGATCCCAACAGATCTTGCTGCTCAAGGAAAAGATTCCCTTCGTCAACTGACGACAAAGGGGTTCAATAGTTGACGGACTGGCAGGGCATCTCACAATATTGGCCAACAGAGATATCGTTGTGAATCTCCCAGCTGCTGGTGAGTAGTGAGTTCCATGGCTCATTGCCACTGCCGTTCTGACTGCCTCTGTCTCGCCCCACGCAGTCTTATCTACCAACTCGCTCCTTGCCTTTCCATCATGTGTAACCAGCTCATGAATCGAAGCGGGGCCTCTCATTCAAAGAGCTGTATGCCGTGGTTGTCCCTATCGATGGTGAACACTTATAGGATTATCTGCTCCTCGAAGACGGTCGCATTGTCACGATGCACAGTCGGATTCCTGATGAACTAGCTTTGTCGGTGAATTCTTTCGGTCTGGTTTGGAAATTCTGCTCCTACCAATGACACCCACCTTTATATTCAATATTGAGGTATGGGAGCAAAATCTGGCTGAGCTCCGGATACCGACGACCCAAGGATTTCTCAGTCATTACACTTTCAACGTGGAAGGGCAGCAGGAGCTGTGTGTTCATCCTGAAGATCGTGAGTTTCCCTGCTTGTACTCATCCAATATATATAACATTTGCTGCTCCCAAAGAGCGATTTCCAGAAGACCCCTGGTTCATCAGCTCGACTCTGAAGGCGGCCCTCAACTTCGAGGATGCTGCAACTGCTTCGCAGGGTCAAGAGGAAATGCAGCGCAACTTCAAGGCTCTCTTGAAGTGCGAGTATCATCAGCTAGACGAGGACTTCGACATGGCCAGGACACGTCTCCCCAACAGCCCGGTCTACAGGTACCGTGAGTCTCACAGTATGCTCGAACTATCACGCGAGTTACAGTTTGTAGCAACTATGCGTGGGATGGTCCAGTCGGATGGTCCAGTAAAACCGTGCTCGAACGGTTGTTGGTGACCATATTCACCATATAAACTAGTTTCACGGTACCCATAGACCATTCTGAAAATACGTCAGCATTGAGTAGACTGTAGTCTGCGAGATTCTCCAGCAGTTCGCTCACGCATTTCCTGCTGAGTTGGAGTCTTCAGGGACTACTGGAAAAATCATCACAACATACCGTCATGTGTATGGTAGCTCCATCGGCAGTACAGAACTGGTGAAGGTATGCGCAGGTGAAGTTCTGCCGTTTGACCTGCTTGAACAGCGACTCGGAGCACAACCCGTTGTACCTGGTTCGGACAAATCTATCACCTGCCCCATCGGGGGGTGTTGCACCAGAAGTAGGGTAAGCGGATGGTGGGCCTGGCGGATAATCGGCGGTCAAAGTGGTTTCATGAGACTGGTTGAGAGAGCGAGATAATTGGCCATGGACAACTAAACGGTTACGACAGGGTAATTCATGAGAAATGCTCGATGATGTTTGAAATGAGGGACGTGGCAGACCGCCGGTGGCAAGACCGTGTGCAGAGACTAGTCGACTGTTGGCACGTCACCTATTGCGGGCAGACCAGTCGGCGAATTCTTTGCAATGAGTTGCTTAGGGGGAGCTTGCGTTTGCCAGTGCGTGGCTCCGCATCGTGAGTCGGCGTTGTAATATTTACACCACAAACACCAATATCGAGCCCGGACTTTCACTCCTTTCCCGTTTCCCCTGGGGCAGTCTTTTCTAGCAGATGTCTTCTGTATCACCAGCGCCATCCCGCACCGTTGTAAACCACAAATATGGTACAGATGGCCACCTCCCCAGCGAAGGCGAGATTATCGTTATTCGCCTCGCACAAGATCTCTTTGGACCGGGCTCTATCCTTCCAAATAGTCGCACTCTACCATCTCGCGTTACTCGACACAATTATCACCGTGCTGTTGTCTTGGGTGTTAATGTCTCAGTGTTCCCGGTCTCCGTTATTCATTTTACCGTCTTCCCCATGCCCGCTTACTCCCTCACCGATCCCGCTTCCGGTTTGTCCTCAACCAACTGGCTGCTTGCCCAGCCTGACGATGTTCAGCAACTGCACATACCTGTCCCATACGAGGAGTCACCAACTCCACTGCATCCTCCGTTCCCTACACCGGCACGATTCGGTGACCCGCTTGAAATAGGCGGGTGGAAGAATTCTAGACCTAGTTGGGTACAAGCTGTGCCGCAAGTAACAGACTTGAAATACACAACAACGGTGCTTTTTTTTTGCACTTTAACTTCAGGTGAATCTGAACCTGATAGATCCGGGATAGTTCAAATGCTTCAAGCCTCCGATCAAACTGAGCAGCGATGAAGTCAAGTGCCTCAAGGAATATGCTGGACTCCTTGCTTTGCCTTTTGTTTCTAGTAACAGCACCACGTCTCCGTTTCCTGGCGGTGGTGATGCTGCGTCTGGGGGACCTGATGTATCTTCGCCAGGAAACGACACAGCTATGAGCAGCGACTTACTCCGAGGCAGCAATAACAAACAAGGCAGAGCGGGCCTCCCAATAGGTGGAAGCATCGCCTTGCAGACTCTTTACGCAAACGATGCGGTCAAGGATGCCTTCACAGACATTCCCTCCATGACTCTCGATCCAGGCTCTGACGACGACGACGACGACGACGACGACGACGACGACAATTGGGAAGACAACATGGACCCAATTACATTCAATAGGTACTATGCAGCTAGTCATCCTGTCCTGGCAAAGGTTGTTCAAGAACACGATCAGAAGGTGCGCGAACGCCTCAATCAAGGGATAGCAGGCTGGTTAGAAGGTGTTCAATCTGAGATGTAGCCTCGATGTGTATAATAGAGCCTGTTATTCTGATACAAGTTGTTGCCCGAGCTTAAGGGTTCTCTCATGTACTTACTAGGGTGGGAGACTGGGAAAACGTGACATGGCGTCTCCTCCTTGGAAAACCGCCTTGACGCATTCCATTTCTGGGAACAAGAAATCAGTTGGTGTGTACACGTTGAAACCAAGTCGTGGACATATCGTATTCATGATCATGCTTACAAGTGTTACAACTTGCTACGGTGACCGAGACCGAGCCTGGCATCTTTGTCCCCCGTGTCCGCTCAATCACCTTCCGCGGCTTCCTCACCCCAGCGAACGCCCCCGCCCTTCCGCTCATCCTCGCAACCACAGACGTCCGTACGTCGAAAACATGCCAGATAGCGGCGAACCCGAGCGTCGAGCTGGCGTGGTGGGTTGACGACACTCAGGAACAGTTCCGCATCACCGCATACGCTTTCATCGTGCCGAATCCAGCCCACGTATATTCCACACAGTTTCGTGGTGGTGGTGGTGGTGGTGGTGGTGCGCAGGCACGGGCGAGTGCTGCGCTGGCTGCGTTGGAAAAGGAGGGATTTGACTGGGAAGGGAAGCGGAAGGCGGTCTTTGATGGCATGAGTTCGCAGATGAAGGCCAGTTGGTGTACACCAGCGCCGGGGAGCGTGCTCGCGGGTGGGTATGAGTGCGCGAGGAGTTGGCGAGCGAGCCTGCCGAAGCTGGGTGCTGGGAGAGGGGAGGCGGAGGAGAGGGATTTGGAGGTAGCGTTGGGGAATTTCGCATTGTTGGTGATTGACCCTGTGGAAGTTGATCATCTGGAACTGGGGGTGACTCCAATGCGGAGGACGAGATCCAGGGTGAACGAACGAGGGGAGTGGGATGAGGAGGCTGTCGTTCCTTGAGATTTAGGTGCACGGATTGTGCTGCTCCGTTCTTGTCTTCACCCCATCTCTTTATATTTCTATGATATACAAGTAGACAATACAAGCCTTACAAGGAAAGAGAAATAAAAGTTAGCATCTGTTGTCCTTCATACTCGCGCTCTCTTCGAAGCACCATCGTCGTCCTCTGCGTTGTTGTGGTTCACACCCTCGGTGGGTTCTTGAGTGTCCACATCGTTGATACGTCTCTTCTTTGCATGGGAGTTTGCTGCTGCAGGTGTGTTAGGGACAACGAATTCGTCATCGCCATCTTCAACATCCGAGTCCTCTCCTTCTTCCTCCTCTTCTTTCTCTGCCTTGGCCTACATCGCCATGTTCAGCAGAATTGCATTCATGCAAATTTAGGCTCACCCTTCCGAGCAAGAGGGCCGTTAGCCCGCCTTGCTGACCCTGCTGGAACACGTCGTTCAACATGCCACACTCTCACAACGCAATAAATATATACCTCGTCCTCATCTTCACCGGAGCTGCCCTGATCTTCTTGACTTGACTCCTCCTCTTCTTCTTCCTATGATTCGTTGATACGTCTCTTGCACATGAGGGTAATGGATATCCTGATAGCGTACCTCAAAGTCCGAATATTCGTCGCTCTCCTCTTGCTCGAGGTTCTCATCCTCGGGGGATCCTGCTGCTGTCATAGGCTCTGTGTTGGCCATTATTCCAGTTTGGTCGGTATACAGTAGTGGCACGTGTAGTATGCGGCTGATTCACGCAATGATGATGGATTTGAGGTTGCCGAGCGCTCACGACATTGATCAGGGGGAGCAGCTGGTTAAGCTTCTAATAAGTTGGGGGTCGATGGCGCTCTGCAAACGGTTGCACACGTATAAATACTGTAGCTTTGCACAACGTCGAGGACGACGACCGCTGTTGTGGTCTGATTACGTTTTGAGGCACGTCCACACGCAAACTTCCGTGGCCGTTACGCCCACAGCCTTTTCCGTTCTTAACACCAGTGACCACTGTCCTTTTCCCCAATCCCCCAATCCCAGTCCGCTTTCCTGCACCAGCTTGCGCTCTACTCGCACGTATTTTGCTCAACTTCCTGGTTGGCTGCGCCTCGAGGCATATCAAGCAAGTCATATTATCGTCTCGTGGCACCCACACGCCCCGGCTGCACGACCGTAAGACTCGGATTCGCCGCTTAATCGTTACTATTATCTTTTTCTTTGTCTTTCCTTCCATTTCCTTCCTGTCCTCGCCCTTTGTTCGTCGAGCAAATTATCTGATCACAATTCCCCCAACTGGGTTGGCCCTGTCGTCTTCGCATGCCCAGCGTTGCCAAAGCCGCTGCTTCAAAGTCACACACACCGACCCCAAAGCACAATCTCAGGACAGTCCTGGGATTTGGCACCGTTTTCAAACCATCTGACGCCCCCATCCCCCCGCCGTCCGCAGCACATCAGTACGTCACTCGCAAGAGCGTAGATACTGCCAGGAGCTACAAACAAAGAAGGAAACAGAGAGCAGATCGGTCAAGCGTTACAGAAGTTTCCTTTTACACAGCGGGATCACCCGATACCACTTCCAAACACATGAATAAACCCGATCCTGTCGTCGTCAAGAACATCATGGACGCGAACAACTCTCGCCCTCAACGAAGACCTCCAGTCCGATTGGATGCCCAGGAGGGCCCATGGTGCGTCAGCGTAGCGGAGACGCCGCATGATGCTTGGTCATATAGTCTTTACATCAAGAGTAAGTCCAACCGTCACGTTTTCGCTTTTTTCCTAGGTCCCCGCTCCCTTCTCTTACGCCATGCCACTGTCGCTGTTACGGCATGGCATGTCCTTCTACATGTGTCATTTCATTCCAATTATTGTGGCTGTGGTTCTCACTAAGCTCGTCTCATGCCAGCTCCAACCCACAACCTCACCCTTACACGTACCGCCATGGAGATCGTCGAGCTTCACCACAAACTCGGCGAGTCTCACCCAGGTGCAAAAATCCCTACGCTACCCATCGACATCGATTCCCTACCCCCGCCCCCTCCAAAGCGCAAATCCACCTTTCTCAACACACTCTCCCGACTAGCATCCCCCACATCAGGCAAATCCGGCCGTCACTCGCGACAAGCAACCACAAATGCCCATCTCTCGCACTACCATACCCCACTCGGATCTCCGTCTGTCGACATCCTTGACCCATTCACTATAGACACTGTCAGCAGCAATGGTGTCCACACTAACGGGGCCTCCACCATCACTGGCCTCGCGGCGTACCTGACTACGATTTCCAACACACCTGGAGTGCGGCAGGCTCGTGTGTGGAAGCGGTTTGTCCGCGTCCGCACTGATGATCTGGAAAGCGTGCGCCCAGAGCGTGCCATTAAGCGAACACGGTCTGATCTCGCATCTCACGTGAGCCCCAAGGTGGCTGCGGAGCACAATGTAAGCAGCGCAGGGAGCGTCAATGGGCACGAGGAAGCTGTTGACCTGAAGAAAGACACAGAGGATGGAATAACTAGCTTCGTGGAGGAACATGTGCAGGAGCCTCCACTAGCGGTGGAGGAAGAAGATGGAAATGCAGCTGCATTCAAAGAAGATGCTGCAATTGCGCGGGCTATGGTAGAAGACCTCTCACTGGTTGGTGCCAGTGCTGAACCAGTTCGCCCTACTGAAACTTCAACCTTCGACCGATCAATGAATGAAAGTCCCACACCGCCACCACTCGATTCCACGGTACTCCTTTCCAATGGGATCGGGGAGGAGGGGGAGACTCAGTTATCGACACCAGTTCCGTCTGAGATGCTAGTAGGTCGCATACAACGCTCACAGTCGGCGGATCCGGACAAATCGGGCCGTCTGTCTCGAGTGTTCACCTCGTCAACACCGAATGTAGATGGCGCATCATCGCAGACCGGGGACGAGTCCTCTGTCTCTACCACAGACAAAAGGCGGAAGAAACGCTCCATGTCGATCGATCCCAACAAGAAAAAGTCGCAACGTAAAGTCGTGATCGATGACTTTGAGATGATGCGCGTGCTAGGCAAAGGTTGTGCCGGCAAAGTCTTGCTTGTGCGTCACAAGTCCACGACGGAGTTGTATGCGTTGAAGGCCATCACGAAGAGACATGTGCTCGCACACCAGGAGCTGCAGCACACCTTGACAGAGCAGGCTGTGCTGAAAAGGATGGCTGCAGAGTCCAAGGATCCTTTCGTTGTTAAATTGTGGTGGAGTTTCCACGATAAGGAGAATTTGTTCTTGGTCATGGTCAGTGAAATCGTTCTGTGGCAATTATATAGTTTTCACCATAAGTCCTGGGTCACCCATAGGACTTTCATCCCGGTGGCGACTTGGCTACGCAACTCGCTCGTTGGGGTCGTCTTGGTCGTGATCGCGCCAGATTCTACGCTGCTGAAATAGTGGAGGGTGTTGAGGGTCTCCATGCCGCTGGTGTCATTTACCGCGATCTCAAACCTGAGAACATTCTCATCGGCGCAGATGGTCATATTGTTCTCACAGACTTTGGGCTATCGAAAGAGTTCCCTCGACGGACCGCACCTGTCACTTCACCCTCGACGCCTACTGGATCTCGCAGCGACTTTTATTCGTCGGTTCCCGGCACACCACAGCCTGCTACCCCACCGTGGATGAAGTCTGAAAAGGGCGGGGAGCTGGCCTCCGGGTGGCCTGGTCAGATACCGGGGCAGGGGGATTCGACTAGCACCTTCTGTGGCACTGCGGAATATCTCGCCCCCGAAGTCATTCAAGGGTTGCCATATAGTTTTGAAGTTGACTGGTGGAGTTTTGGAACGATGCTGTATGAGATGTTGACGGGTATTGTGAGTTATATATCCCATTCGGTGGGCGTTGTTACTGATTTTGTATCTTGGATGTTCGTAGACGCCGTTTTGGGCCGGCAACCACTCGGACATGTATGTCAGGGTTTTGCAGGACGAGCTTCAATTCCCCGATGATCGAGGCATCGACCAAGACACCAAGAGTTTGATACGTGGGGTGCGTGCGCAGGATTTTCTCGGTGTGAAATTGTTTGAGTGTAGGCTGACGTGAGGGTACAGTTACTCCAACGGAACCCTGCCCTCAGAATATGTGAACCACGGATAAAGCGTCATCCTTATTTCTCAATGATGTGCGTATCAAGTTTATGGCATGTTTTTTTCTGATCGTTATACATGGAAATGTAGAGACTGGTCTCATGTGTATTATAAGCGCTATATACGTGTGTACCGTTTATTTTAATTTCGTCTCGTTTCTTGGGGTCTTACATGCTTTGCATAGCCCCATACATCCCGCCCATCGATCCTTCCAATGCAAGTGATACCCAAAACTTTGACGACACCTTCCTGGATATGGAACCCGTCCTTGACGATGCCAACGAAAATGAACAGACCGACACGGACCAAGAACGTGAACAAACTGACACCGATCGCACAGACGGAGAAGAGTCGAATACGACACCGTCGCAGTCACGCAGCTCGTCTGTGCACCCACGACTGCCGCCCCAGGAAACTTCCGTAGATGTGTTTGATGGGTATTCGTTCAAGGGACGTCACTCCGTGCTGTTAGATTACGAAGAAGAGGAGGAAGAGGAGGAAGAGGAGTCTGAAGAGGAAGGAGTCGATGTCGCTGGTAGTCAGGACATCTTGGCCGATCTCGTGGATGGGGTAAACGTGGAACCTGAGGAAGTTGTGGAGCCTAAAACCCCTGAAGCGAGGCCGTCGGCATTGCCGGAAAATGTCGTGGAAGTCATCGAAGTGCCCGCGGAAGAAGTTTCTGAGCCAGCGGAAACTGAGGTGGTGGTGGTGGTGGACGGACCTCACAAGATCGTAGACTTGCCACGGGGTGAGACTTCTACACCGGTGCCTGAATCTCTCCCACCAGCTCGACCGGAAAAGGACGTGAGGCCGAAAGTCACTGCGCCTTCTAAACCCGACGGCACTCGTCTCGTTTTCAATAAAACCCGCGTTCGCAGAGAAAAGTCAGGTGTTCCTGCATTGGATCGATATCTGTCCGATACAATCGACGAGGATGCCGAGGCCACAGAGCGAGAAGACGAAGATGATGACTGGGATATTGTCGAAGCCGCCGATGGGGAGGATCGCAATGGCTACAATGGAAAGAGTCTGTTTGCTAGAGGGGTCGTCGACCGATACCGATTGGCTGTGTTCAGAAAGGCTTCAACGCCGTCACGTCGAACAGCTCCTCGCTCATTTTCCGGGATGTCGAAGGAGTCGGATGTACCTAGTCCGGCTAGAGAACCATCCAACTCACCCAGCCCGTCGGATAAACTGCAGCGTCGTGGCCGGAATCCTGGACTAAACTTCCGCAAGGGTCCCAGACAATTTTTACAAGCCAAGTCACCGCCGTCGAACTATTCGTCAAAGTCGAGCGGGACCGGCAAGACCCATGGCCCATCCAATTCTGCCAACCTTTCAGCGGCGTCGACGGTATCAAGTGCTGGTTTGCTTACTCCGTCACCGTCGATGGGCGGCTCACTGCCAGTGTCTCCGTCACTGAAATCGAAGGAATCGGCCATATCGGTAGGCGCGCCCAGCCTATCGTCGGATCACTCGGGCAATGGGGATGCTACTGGCCTGGAGCGAGTAGGTCAGCCAGACGTGCTCAAGGCAGCACATCCCGAAGAGACCGAGAAGCCGAAGAACAAGAAGTTGAAGAAGTACAAGGAAAATGCAGAGAAGGTGTTTTCACTGTTCGCCGGGTCACCTCGCCCGTCGTCATAATCTTCATTCTCCAATCTCGCGCTGGACGGAGAGAATTCAAGTTATTTGATATCTTTTTTTAATTTCTCCTTTCTGTATGCTCAATCGCAAACACACACAACTGCCGACAACCTCATCCTATGCATATTATCATCACGCAATCCACCACACACACTCCTTGGTTTTTCGTATCTCTCTCTTTCTTGCCCACTGATTGTGGCCTCCAAATCTCGGCCATATAACGAACTCTGCTCTGCTGCTTCATTGCCATAGTTGCTCGTTGTCCCCTCCTTACCCTCGAATGTTTTTTTAATGTTGCTTCGCATCGAAACAAACCAGCAATTTTTTAGATCCCTCTAATACAACTTTTATAGCTGTCGGATAAAATATTTCACTCATTTTTCTTGTCATGGTTATCAAGTACTAAATAACAACATATATTCCATAACACCGAAGAAGTGATTGAAGGGTTTTTGCTTTATTTCATCAATCTAACGAATCTAATGTCTCCCTGATTTGTCGTACACGTTCTTCTACGGCATCCAAGGTTTTCTTAAGACCGGTGACTTCATCTCGCCAATTAATACTTGGGGGTGCAGATTGAATCCCAATGGATGGCAACGCTGAACCGTCCTGCACGCCAGGAACAATAGGCATGCCTTTCCCAGCAGACAGTTCGTCCCATAGGGCCGTGACGATACCCTGCACCCACTTCTCCCTCTCCTCCGTCCTCCGCAGCTCTTTCCTCCTCCCCACCTCCTCCCTGCTCCCCATCCGTATCAGCGTCCACAGGTTGCTGAATACCAACAGAATGATGATGACAATACAGATCGTCGTCGATGTGGACTGCTCCCACGTCTCCTTGATGAGCTCCAGTGCGCCGGTGGCGCTCTGCCGCGCCACGTGGGATGCGCCCTCGAAGGTGTCCCACGCCCATTGCAGCCCACGTTGGTTCCGTTCGCGCTCGCGCTGTTTTCGCTCGTCGGCGTCCAGTGGGCCTTCGCCAGGTTTGAGGTGCGCGAGGGGATCGAGAACGGTGACAGCAGAGGCGATGTCGTCGGTGGCGACCGGGATGACGGCGGGGTCGACGCCTTCTGGGAAGAACTCGGACTGGTGCTGCTGGATGTAGGTGCGCATTGCGTGGGCGAGATCTGCGTGGTACGTCTTCTGGCCCTCGATCGCCGACTTTTCGATGATGCCTATATGCCCCCCACCCCCAAAGGGTCAGCGGTGTGACGAAGATGAGGAAGGAAGGAGGAGTAAACAGCACGAAAAAGTCCTGCTATGTACACCTTTCGTACTCACCCTTGATGAAGCTTCGCCCCGTCCACTCGACCTGCGTAGTCACGATGATGCGTGTCGATATCCCGCTGGCCCACATGATGCACGTGCGGGTCTTGACAGAGAACACGCCACCGCTCGGCACGTCCGGCGTACGCGTTGTCGTGAGCATGACGACGTAGTCCTCAAAGTCGCAATGCACCGTCTCATCCCGGATCTCGCACTTGGTCTGCTTTGGGCCGATGCTCCCTGAGAGCGGCCTGATGTACGACATGTTGCGCGCAAGCAGCTTGGAGTTGGGTGCCGTCGGAGACCAGTCGGATATCTGGATGTCTAGCGAGGAGTTTAGACGACGAGCACGAAATACGAGAGAAGGTGGGCCCCAAGAAAAAAAGAAGAGAGAAGAACACACCCAAGAGCTTCTGGTCGTCCTTCATGAAATCTTTCATGAAACCGCTCGCGAATATGAGGTTGTGGATCCGGTCTGGGGTGCCAGGTAACACTGTATCAAGAGCCGTCTCACTTAAGTGCTTCCCTGCACGCCCGCAGGCGCACTCCGTCGCCCTACGCGAGAGCACAGCGTCCTTTGCGGCGCCATCCGGCCCTCCGAGGGCTGTCACACGAACCTCATCCATGCCCATGCGGCCACTTTCCTCCAACGAATCACGGGCGCTCCCCGCTGCGGAGCCCGCGAAGCTCGCCGAATCCTCGGGTCTACCGAGTCGCCAAATGTTGAAGATGACATCAAAAGCGGTGTCGCGTGCGAGGAGGGAAGCAAAAGTGTATTTAGACCGCGGCGTTGTGATTTGGATGGCGTTGGGGATTACGAAGGCAGTCATTTTCTTTTCGAGGGCGATTACTTCAGAAATCGGGATCGACAGCTGTGGGGGGGAGAAGAGTAAGTTGGAGTGTTCCTACGCGAGGCTAGGATTGTAGGGTTACTTGCATCGGTGACCCATCCAAAGATGTTGGAGTGGAAGCATACGTGGTTTTCTGAAATGTAAAGTCTGCCTTGGATGAGTATTTCTCGCTGCAGGGCACATCCATAGTCTGAAAAAAAAGGTCGTTAGAGACTGCAGGAATGAATGAGGGCTCGGTGAACCTTCAATAAGATAATCCCCTTCTGGTATGTTTCGAAACAAGTCGTGAAAGTCACCATTCCGTTTATGGCTAGCAACAGCGAAACCAGTAACGGGAATGTCGTCTTCGCCAATATCCAGACCTATGGAGTCGTCATCGGAGCTGGTTCCATTGTTCGACGAAGAGTCTCCTAGGCCAGAATATGAGCGATCATCGGCGTAGATCTCGGAGTTGTTCTCGCTGTTGATGGAAGTACTGATACTATTGGAAGGAGCGCGCGAATGGGACCTTTTGGAGGACGAGGACGGGGCGCGCTGGGGGCTTTTGACGGAGGCTGCAACTAGACTGGACGAGGAGGCAGAAAACGTTGGTCCGGAAGATGGCTTGCGCGATTTGGAATTGTTTGGGCCGTTGGTGGTTTGCTGCATACGAGGGAGGGGAGTGGTGGCTGAGCGGGGGTGACGGGGTACGGATATGGGCGGAGGCGGCTGTTTGATGACTTTGTTTGATGGTTTTCGGCGGACGAGGGATGGGAGATCCAGGGTTGTAGCAGAGGGACTGGCGGTTGTGTGCTGCTGGACGAATTCGCGGAGGTTGCCAGTTGATGAGGCAGGGGTTAACGTACGGGAGTGGGTGCCAGTGAGAGGGAGTGTGTTGCTGGACATGGGCTCTGGAGAGCGGGAAGATGTAGGAGTCGGTGTGTCTGTTTGGATGGACGGGGGTTTTGAGGCTACGGAAAGGGAAGGACGGCGTTGGCGATCTGGAGCTGTTGGTTCCTGAGAAGCGTCGGGTTTCCGATCAGAGTCGTACCCGAGCCGGGAGCCGTCTTCAGAGCTGGTATTTGACCAGCCGGAACGAGAGGTAGAGCGTGGTGAAGGAGGGATTATCGTTACGGTTGGCTGGCCGTTAGATGCTGGCGATGAACTGCGGGAAGTGTTGTCACGGGAGTCGTTGGTGGTATTGTGTCCACCACCACCACCACTGCTGATGACGATGCTGGGTACTGTCACGGTTGTGCTGGGGGTTGTGGTTGATTTTGTTCTGGTTCTGATGGTCGGTGAGGTTGAGGCGGACGAGGTTGTGTTTGTGTTGGAGGAGAAAGAGGACCTGCTGGGTGTTGGCGACGGCGAGCGGCCACGGGCAGACTCGAGGGACCGTGAGTTTTCACGACTACTGTGAATTGAAGGGGTTGACTTTACAAGCTTTGAGAGAAAACTAGGCGCCATTATTGGCTGTAGATTCTGACTTGTGCATGAAGAACTACGGAGACGGAGACTATGTCCAAATTAGGAATGATCACGATCAATATTTATTTATTTACTATTACATAATAATAATATCAGATCACGTGGATGTCGGCAACTTCGATCACGTAACGATCATCGTACGGCTTTGTAAGGCGAACCCACACACCGATGTCGGCGGGACCCGTTCTCAACGCTCTCTGCTGGTCGTCCCCATGACCAGACCGACGTCAAGCCAGGTGTTCACCGCTCCAGTTCCAAACACAGAAATCCGTCCAGTTCATCACTATTCTCACGAGCAACAACTGCAGATAAAGGCCTTGCGTGAGGTGAGTAATGTGGTGCCGACGTCGCCGTTGACAACGACTCACCTGTCCCCCCCCCTTTGTCTCCCAGTACGCAGAATGTCTCCTCCTGCCACAGACAGACGTGTACTACCCATGGCAGCTGCGTTGGCTTAACCAGCCAGACACAATGCCTCGCTACCTCCGCGCGGCAAGGTGGCGCACCGACGAAGCACAACGGCGGATAAAGGGGACAATGGAATGGCGCAGGGAGTACCAGCCAGACCTCATCCCCCCCGACGAGGTCAAAATCGAGAATGAAACGGGGAAAATGTGCGTACTCGTGCAGCCGTTTCCGCTTTAATTCCAAACCCCTCTCACCCAGCATCCTGAGCGGTTTCGATAACGACGGCCGTCCAGTGCTGTACATGCGTCCTGGGCGCGAAAACACTGAGACCAGTCCGCGCCAGGTCCGGCATTTGGTCTGGTGGCTGTAAGCCTTTCATTTTCCGATGAGAACCGGTTATACTGACAATGAATCCGCACACAGAGAGCGTGCCAAGGACCTGATGCCCGCGGGCCAGGAATCCCTCGTCATCGTCGTCGACTACAACAGCGCCACTCTGCGCACGAACCCCTCCATATCCGTAGCACGCAAGGTCTGCACCCCCCCTCCACCCACCTAAATGCTATGACTCACACTCTCTCCCAACAGGTACTGAATATCCTTCAACAGCACTACGTCGAAACCCTTGGCCGGGCGATCGTCGTCAACCTCCCTATTCTCCTCAACTTTTTCTACAAAGGCATCTCACCCTTCCTGGACCCCGTCACACGGGACAAGGCACGCCACCTTCCATTCATTCTGTGCTACCGGCCATGCCGACTGAAAGCTTTCTCTCAACAGATGCGCTTCAATCCGGACCTGACGCAGTTCATCCCCGCGGAACAGTTGGACGCGGACTTTGGTGGTGAGCACGCGTATGAGTTCGAGCCCACGAGTTATTGGGCACAGATAATTGCGTGAGTTTTGTGTGTTTCCGTCTGACTTGACTAATTTATTTGTTTTATATTTTCCTTGCTGCTTTTCCAAGTGCATGTGGGATTGCGCCGGATGGCACAAGACTCGAGCGGCAGCTCTCGCCAATGAGCTCTGGCTCTGAGGGGAATTCGGTCATCACGCTCGTCGAAAGTGTCACACCTGATAATGCTGCGTCAGTCCTGATCCTCCGTTCTTTTGGTTATTGTAGTTACCAAACGGGAATCCTTTTTTGTTGTCAGAAGCATTGGCGATCGGCGCGGGCTGGACATTGGGGGGAAGCTTGTCATACCTGAGGCGGCGATGAGTCCAGGGGATATCGCGATGGAGGGGATATCTAAGATTGCCCACGATAAGTAATACCCACGATTGGAGAGTAGGTCACGAGGCTGGATATAAACAACAACCAATACAATGACCCCCTGCAAAAAAATGACCCCTAACAAAGGGGTCACTTGGAGCCAACGCCGATGAGCTTGTGCAACGACACTCGAAATCTGGAGGCACTTTCGAACCAACTACGAAACTTAGAAAAGAAAAGGAAAAGTCTCCAGGACGAGCTCGCTTCCGTCGAGCGCTCAATCGGACGCGTGAGTGCTCAGCATGGACGGTTTCTCAACAGAAACGCAAACATTGCCTACTTGCCCAACGAAATTTTGACGCAGATCTTCAAGGCGGGACAACAACGCTATGCGAGCGACCGTATCCTGTATCGATCCTGTCTGCCGTTTGAGGTCCTCGTGTCCCATGTGGCAAGCCACTGGCGAGATGTTGCCCTGTGCTCACTGTCCCTCTGGACGCAAATCAGGAACAACTCCAGGCCATCATTAGTACCCGGCGACAAGCGTTGCAGGCTCGATGCCGAGTTTGACCGAATATCCACCTACTTGGCACGGTCCAAAGCGTGCCCCATCGACATCATATTCGACTTCTCCAGCATGTGCACCAAAACTCATGCAGACAAGCTGTTCGCTCTGATCAGCGCACATATTGCTCGCTGGCGCCGGGTTTTCATTGACGTGGCTTACAAGGGCAACCTGGAGAAGATATTTAATGGCTTCCGTAAAATATGTGCCCCTCTGCTCGAGCAATTGTCCATCCGCACTGGCGAGATGGCCTTTACGAAATACACCCCACAGATATTTGCAGCTGGTGCACCCGCCTTGACTTTTGTACGATTGCCAGTCGATACGATACGGTTGATGCTTCCCCCAATGAACATGGTCACCACACTTCATATCGGAGACGACTTCTCGAAAAGGGTATTATCATATGCACGTTTCTGCGCAGTCATTGCTGCCGCTCCTTCGCTGCGCAACTTGTCTTTTTGTGGGGTAGTTATCGAGTCTTGGCCTGCTGAAGATTACCCAGAATTAAAAATGCCCACCCTTCGGTCGCTTCGGGTGTCGGACAGTCATACATTCTGCCGTATACTTTCACGAATAAAGGCACCTCAACTGGAGTCATTGGTTGTTGTACGACTTAGGGATTCTGAACTCTCCTCCTGGACCCTTTCGCATTCTGCAGCGAAATTTCCCAACTTGCACTCACTCACGCTCTTCAATTGCCCCTTCGACCTTTCAAGCTGCAGGGCAATATTTCAGAATCTCCCTATAATCACACATCTTTCCATAATAAACCCCTCCGTCGAAATCCTCAAGGCACTCGGGGAATGCTGTACATCGTTGCAAAGCCTACCGTGGACACAACTACACACGCTGACCTTAGACTCGGAGTGCTCCCACGTATGTGTGGAGATGTTCACCAAGCGACAAGACATTGGGCACCCCATTTCATTGTTGCGCTTGAGAACCAACCGTTGGGTTCGCGACCATAATCTGAAGTTGCTGGAGGGGGTTGTAGCCGTGGAGAGGTGGAGCACCTACGATCCATGGCCACCGGGCATGGCTTTTGTGGATGAACATGAAATTTTCTGACAGTCTCGTCAGTTGGATTGGACAAATTTGAATTCTTGTTGAAAGCCAGGTAACCTATACGTGGTTACCACCTTTTACTTTGCTATTGGACCAAAGTTAATATTTTGGTGGCACTGGAACTTCTGAACACATTTGTGCTGCTTGTTTAGAGCTCAACTCCAGTAAAACTCTTTGTAGGATTGAATACTTCCAGAATATGATCTACATCCATGATCCATCACTACTAATTTGGCAGGAATCCTGGTGTCAATCATCCTTGGGATTGTACACCCATCACTGTTTCTCACAAGTAGGCACCCAAAGGTCCACAGCTTCAATACAACAATGCAGTAAAGATGCCTTAGGATGTTCACAAGTGGATCCCAATCTTAACGCCTGCTGGTAGAACCACATGTTGCTGAGGATTGGAATTTTAGGAGTTACAAGTGTGATCAAAGTGGCAATGTTAGCTTACCAGTCCATAAACGATTATCGATGATGCACCTGTAATTTTAATGGTAAACTTTGAATTGAAAGCATCCCTGTGAACCTTGTTTACAATCCTGCACAGGGGGCTGGGTAGTATAGTGGTCTACTGCTCTGCACCTCAAGCCAGGCTATGCTATAAGTGCTTGGGATCAAACCTGGATCCTCCCATGTTTTCACATGAGGCTGGGAGTTCTGACCATCTGACTCTTTGTACCTTGATGTATCATCTGTCTTTGTGATCAAGTTGCATCAAAGTCTGACCACATCTGGTTGTTCAAAGACTCACATTGATCTATTGGCTATGTTCCCATGTGATTCCTCCTTCAACCTTTCTCCTTCATCCTTTTAGATGTTACGGATCGCTTCTGCAGCGGGCTCCAGCAACAATCAACTTAACAGGGGGGCGGTTTCCAGAGGGAAGAACAGCAGTTTCATTGGTAGATAACACTGCTACAAGGGGGGAGGTTCGTGGTCTAAAGTCATTGTGAGCCGTGGGGGTTACCCAAGACAAGGGGGTCTGCCCCAAGAACCAGACTAAATGTAAGGAAAGGAAAAGAAGAAAAAGTCCGAACCAACAACAAGAACAGTACATATAGTGGCTGGTCTTGAGGGGAGGGAAATAGGAATACAACCATGAAGCCACAACATGTCCAACTCTACCATGTGTTCACCATGAGGCATACATGAGGCATCCTCATGTCGATGTTCTCGTGATCCAACTGGAGGCCCGGGTGTCGTTGAGGATAGAAGAGGTCCGGATGACTCGGATGATTTGTCATCGGATCATGTGACATGCAGAATTGCCAATTCGGGGTCTACACTTGCTGTAACAGGCAAGTGCGCAGTTTGGCAAGTGCACTGCATGGTCGGGTCGAAGATGGGTATTGTCCAGTGTGGGGTTGGTGATGAGAGTGTCTTGAGGTGGTGTGGATTTAGTGGCAAGGTCGGCATGAAAGAAAACAAAGGAATGTGTGGAAGGAAAACCAACTAGGACGGTGGGCTAGTCAAGGTCAGACATGTGAACAGCACAAGCTGTACCGGATGACGATGTCTGTGTTGATGATGTATCGAGGAGCGATGTCTTGTCCTGTTTGTGGAACAAGAAGGTCCACTTGATGTCGGTATTCGTCCAAGAAAGGGTATCATTGTAAACGAGTGTGGGAGGTATCGAGATTAAAGATGGAAAAGGATAAATGAACGTGGGTCCAGGTTTCGAGTCATGGGCACAGGTGACAAGCTGTGGGAACAAGTTGTCGGGTACTGCAATGAAGCGATGTCATGTGAACAATATGCAATAGGGGTTGGTTCACTGTTTGGGGAAGTCGTATGGTCTGTGGTCGAAGTCCAAAAGAATGTGCTTCGGCAATGGTCGGATTGGAGGGAACAGTGAAATGTCCTGTGATCAAGGATTGTTCAGGGCATGCATGCAGGTGAGGAATGTCATCGGATTGTCAGGGAGGATAATGGTAGGCACAGGGTATGAATATGGAAACCATATATCCAGGAATGGCAATTGTCAATTACGTGTCGAGATATTGTTGAGGTGGAAGTCAGAAGTATCAATGGCGGAAGGGTTTCGATGCCGATGCCAAAGATAGATCATAACAAAGTAGAAACTGATCAGGAAGGTGATGGCAATGCTGTCAATAACAATTACGGTAATGAGCTGTGTCGGGAGTACAGCCATTGTGAATCGGTTTGTCATGGGATGAAGTCAACAATATGTCAGGGCGAGGGAAAAGACAATAGCAATGATGTCCATCGGCAAGGAGACTATTTGGGTACAGCAAGGTAACGTGGGGATGTGTCCATGGTCGGTCTGGATTGTTCTAGAAGAAGAAAGGAAGAAAAGAGAACAAGGACAAGAATAAACAACAATGTCCAAAAGAAGACAAAAGGTAAAGGGGAACGAAAAAGGAAGGTATGGTAAAGTGGAATTGTCATCGTGGGTAGTGGAGTCGGAATCAGAGTTGCGGAGTTGAAAAATGTAACATTAGAGTAGGTTTCCTGTCTTTCCACCATATCCTGATTCATTCCAATTTCTGATCCTTGTCATATAAAATAGACATGTAGATGACACTTAAAGACAAGCAGATGAACCCATTGTTACCCTCCTTACTTTATTGTACATTCCCCTTGAGCCATTATGATGTTACTCCATACCAAGTCAATTACAATTTATTGAATACTACACTCCTGACCCTTGTTATGATTCTGCACTGCCACATGTTCCTTTACAGTCCCTTTTCCTCCTTGCTTTGTTTCTTCTTTCCTTTTTCTTTCCTTTGTCATCATTTATATCCCAACGACCACTCTCATTTATTCCCACATTCCCATTTGCAGTGCCCATTCCTTTTTCAGACAACATGCTTTGCCTTTGTTCTATTTTTCACCCCTTTCTTCTAGAACAATCCTGACTGACCATGAACACATCCCATGTGACCTTGCTATACCCAAATAGTCCCCTTGCCAATGGACGTCACTTGCATTGTCTTTTGCCATATGACATACTGTCTTCCCACAAAGCACGAGAAACCAATACATAATGGCTATCCTCACAGTTCATAACTGTGATCATCATTGGTGCCATAGCAATCACCTTCCTGATCGGCTTCTACATGGCCATGTCAATTGACGTGCGGACACCCATGGGAAGTCCCCAGCCTCATCCAACCTTGCAAAAACAGATGGGGCATGTCAATTGACATGCCCCCATTCTTTGTGAGGTAGTCAGCATGTGCTAGTGTTGCTGAAGTTCAGTTCGGTCCGGTTCTGACCCTATTTGGTGGAACCACGAACTGAACTTTGGGTCCGGTTTGGCACATGGCCAAACCTGGACCCAGATGGCGTCGAACCGTCTCTCCGTGTTCAGTCTGGGTTCAGATGCGGTCTGAAACCCAGACCAAGGTGGGCTCACCCTGTCTGTTCTCCTCGCAAATGGCAGGCATGTATCAATAGATACAGTGCTGCACTTCGTGAGGTAGATGGGTGCTGGGGAGCCCTCTGGTGTCCCTGAGGGATGTGGAGGGACAGGGGGTCTTGTCCCGTGGTCCCTGCCTGGCATTGCCGGCACTGCTGCTGCCAACCGTTGTCCTCGTTGGGGTGGTGGTATGGTTGTGGTGGTGTTGCTGCCATGGCTGCTGCTGTCGCTGCTGCTGCTGCCGCTGTTGCTGCTGCTGGCATTGCTGCTGCTGCTGGCCGTTGCCATTGCCATTGCCATTGCTGTTCCATTGCCATTGTTGATGTTGCCATTGCCATTCCATCGCTGTTGTTGATGTTGCTGTTGCCATTGCCACCGCTGGTGGTGGTGATGGTGGTGGTGGTGGTGGTGGTGGTGTTGTGGCTGTCCCACGTCCATTGGCATTGCATTGGAATTGGGAATGGTGTGCTCGTGATGTGGTTGGGGTTGAGTTTCCTGTAACAGATAATATTAGCAATGGTAATATAATTGATGAGACTCACCACAGTGTGTTCATGAATGTGACATTGTGTCATGTTCATTGGCCTTGCGTTGTTGTGGGGTTGGTGAAGAAACCTAAGGTGATGGTCACCTGATACCGTTTAACATGGAAAAGTAAGTAAAGAAATACGAAAAACAAATGAAATAAATACCTTATAAATATCCACGTTCGCGGTTTGGACGCGGTTTGGAGCCGTTCAGGAAATCCGGTGTCATGACCCCAAGTGTTTTTGGGTGTAATGTCATGGGTTTACCATCGGACCATGGACTTAGATATTTAAGTGCAACACTATGGATGCACACCTACACTCATTAGTACCCATTCTATGCCTTTCCACATTACGCATGCTAGTGAACAGACACAAATAGCATATATGCTTACCTTTATATCATTTATTATGGCTTCACTAGTAATGCCCAGACCTAGCCGTTTATGTATGGTGCACAGAGGCACATCCCCCACTCATTAGTATTTATTATATATTTCTCTGTATTGCGCGTGCAAGGAGACAAGCCCAACTAGCATTGTTACCTATATTAGCAGTAATGGATTGATTACAAATCTTGTTTACTTGTATTGATCAAAAGCGGCTCAGCTAGATAATGGGAAATGATTAGATAAGATGTGAACAAGAGGATGATAAGATAATGATAAGATAGGATGCATCAGAGAGTGATTGTGATATTCTGCTTACATAAAGACAATGGTCTATTGTTCTGAGCAGTCTATTGTTCTAAACAGTCCAAATGGAGATAGAGCCCATTGTTCACAGCCTCTTTGATGCCATCCATTGTTCTCATGACTCAGTCCTATTGTTCTCACTTTCCCATTGTTCTCAGTCCCCCATTGTTCTCCAACAGTATAAATAGGGCCCCCAAATTCCAGTAGTCAGTAGGATTTCCCCCCTCACCACTCAGTAGTCACTCTCAGTTGGGTTCACACAGTGTGATCCCTCATTCTCTTAGTACTAGTAGTTACTCATTGTAGTAGCTAGTGCTTGCAATCCAGTCTAGTTCACTCTTATTCTATCATTCCCTGAGTTCCCCTTGTCATCAAGGAGAATTCACCCAGTTCACTCAGTTCAATCAATTCATTAGTCAGCATTAGTCAGCTAGATACATTTCTAAGGTTAAGGTTTCATCCTAAATAGATACACTTCTAAGGTTAAGGTTTCATCCTAAACAAAAAACAGAGTATTCAAAAGGTATTAAAGATATCCCTGAACTAGTAGCCAATGTGCGTTTGAAGCTTCGGATTTAAGTCAGATATTATAATACCCAGAGATACTCTTGATTGAATAGGCCCTGTAGCCAAAACTGTCCATATTCAACTGGTGAATATTGTTATCAGTATTCATTAGTTCATATTTTTATATTCTAGTAGTGAATATTAGTATTTTCAGTACATCACACACCCAATTGCTATTCATACCTACTCAAAGTCTCAATTCTTAATTGAAGAGACCTCACTATTACATTCTATTGATTCATATAGTACATATACCCACAAACCCCTTCCTGATAGGTTATTTAGATATTAAAAACCCACGAACAACAAGAAGATACCTGAACAAAGTCAACTCCGGTAATTCTTGGTGAAACAAACATTCACATAACAAAATTGGAGCCCACCGCGAGGAGTTTTTTTATCCAAATAACCCAAGTATTTCTATACCTCTAATACACAATGTCCACAAGCACCAGTACTCGTACCCCAGACATGATGCCCCTGCTAGGGCAGAAGTCTGCCCCAGCTAAATTCAAAGGAAGCTATGAAGAAGTCAAGAGATTCTTAAGGCATTACAATCAAATGTGCAAATCCTATGCTGTTTCTGATAAAGAGAAATGTGAAAGGATTGTAGATTACTGCTCCACCAAAGTAGTCAAGCTCATTGAAGCCCTGGAGAGTTACATATCCCAGGACTGGAATACTCTTGAGAAAGATATTACTCGCTACTTTGATGCTGCCCTAAAGGAAACAAGATACATTGTTAGAGATCTCATGACCCTTGCACGCATTTGGAAACTTAAGCAGATCAGAACTCTCACCAAATGGAAGCAATATGAACGCAGGTTCATTACTATTGCAGGATGGTTAGAGAGCAAGAAGAAGATCTCTGCAGATGAAAAGGCTGCATACTTCTGGCATGGAATCAACAAGAACCTCAGACATATCATTGAGACACGTCTCAACACTGGATCAACACCTTTAGATGTCACATCTCCATTCCCTATGAAAGATGTCATTAAGGTTGCAGAAACTCTATTTGAAAGGAATAGGTTTGACATGAATCTAGCAGATTCAGATTCAGATATACCAGGAAGACTAGACAACTCTGTTTCAGAAGACTCTGATACAGATGATTCATCAGAGTATGATACAGATAGTGACTATGAAGCCTGCATCAAGAGAAAGAAAGCTAGCAAGAAGAAGAAGGCATTCAAATCCAAGGCATATGATTCAGATGATGAACTATTTAAGAAGACAGTAAGGAAAGAAACTGAGAAGAAAGATAATGGCAGGAAGGGGATAGACAGGAAGTCTACCTCCACATCATCATCACACCAGAATGAAGTAGAGTCTTTAATCAAGCAAATGGGAAAGCTTTCTTTGGATGATATTAAGTATGGACTAGCATACTATAGAGCCTTGAAGCTAGATCCAGACATTGCTCACTGTATTAGCCCACCTGAGTTGAAACAACCTCAGCAAAAGCAAGCACAGTCACAGCAAACACAAAGACCTCCCTTCAAAATCTCAGCTGCCAATAGTGTTGGCCTTCCACCAAACCCTTCTACTAGTTCGTTTACCCCTACCAATTCGTTTACTCCTTCCAATGAACAAAGAGGACCCATGACCTGCTATGGTTGTGGAGGACAAGGACATGGAATGCAAACATGTTTCCAAATAAATGAATTACTCAAGACAGGCAAGATAACCAAGGATGGTCTTGGAAGGATTGTTTATCCAGATGGCTCAATAATTCGCAGAAATATGGGTGAGACATTTGTACAAGCAATTGATAGACATGTAGCTGAAAAGGCCAGCAATGTCCAGTCACACTTCTATGTATTACAAGATCAATTCTCTGATTACTATCAATCTGATGCTGAAGAAGATTTTGAAGCATATACTATACCTACAATCAAGGAAGAAGAAATACAAATCCTGCCTGCAGTCAGAGGACCACAGAAAATTGGTGCAGCAAGGAAGGAAGTATTAGATGGAGTATATCCTCCCACAGGTATTAAGGCCAAAGGAAAAGAGAATATAAGGCCTAATACAGTACTGCCACCCATTCCTAAAGGCCCAGTCAAACCCGGCCCTCTTTCAGCACAGAAGCAAGCTCAAGCACATGTACCCGCACCATTACCTTTTGCTCTCAAGAAGACAAACCCATTCCATCCTACAGAAGATCTGCATACAAAACAACCTGTTCCAATGGATATAAGAGCCCCAATACATATTCCTTCAGACACAGATTCAGATGTGGAGATGATAGATCCTTCTCCAACAAAGCCAGCCAAGACTCATATACAAGGACACAAGGCAAACATAGATAAGAACAAGATCATGGCTGAAAGACATAATGCCATAACTCGTCCAAAGCCCACTCCCAGACAATCTGAAATTTCAGTCAATATTGGAGAAACTCAAGTTGTCAATCAAATCCTTGACACACCAGTTACCCTGCGCGTTCGTGAAGTATTAGCTTCTTCCAAGGAATTATCTGAGCAATTAACAGACATGATCAAGAGAAAGAATGCAAAGGTATCTGCCATTGCAAGCTCATTCATAACCAAGGATCGTGGAGTGTTAATCAGGCTTCAGATGGAATGTGATAGAAGACCTATTGAAGCCATCATTGACACTGGATCCCAGTTAAATGTGATTAGTAAAAAAGTCTGGAAAGAAATTATCCAAAGACCTATGGATGTAGGAAAAATTCTCACAATGAATGATGCTAATGGAGGTGAAGGAACATTAAAAGGATTGGTCTCAGAAGTTCCATTGACTTGTGGTGGTGTCCTTACCTATGCCAATCTTTACATAGGAGAGACAGTGCCATTTGATTTATTACTTGGAAGACCATGGCAAAGAGGCAACTATGTTTCTATTGATGAAAGAATAGATGGTACATATTTAGTATTCAAGAATCCTGAAGATTTGACAAACAGATTTGAACTAATGGTCACACCAAGCCATTCTCAAGTTAATCACATCAGAGGAGCTACTACTGCCCATGCCTCAACATCCTATTTATGCACTTTACCTATGGAACTTGAAGAAACCACTACAATTCCTTTAACTAAGTCTTATGAACAAAATAAGGCATTAGTCCGCTATAATCCGCAATTTCAAACTCCGCTTAAACCGAATTATTTTACCGAAATGATTACATGCTTACAGGATAAGCCTTATTTGGATAAGGATAAGTCTGAAGTAAAAGGAGATAAAAGTATCTCATGCTTCAATATCCCCAAAAATGCATATGATGGCTCGAAACTTTTTGCATTGTCCATAGCCCATTGTGATGACATGAACAATGAAGAATCTGAATTTTCTAAAAGGAGAAAGATAAGAAATGGATTTTCACACCAGGGAAATTTAGATAGGAATTGCTATAAAAACTCTGAAGAAATGGGAGAGACAGTAGCCATGTCTGCTGCACAAACCCCCCAGATCCCACCTTTTATGATCAATAACCACCCTCTTCCTCTCCCTGTAGAAGGGATCCACTCCAATGGTCATCCAGATGCTGGCCGACTTATCACTTCCTTTTTGGGAAATTCCCTTGATTACCAATCTCCCCATTTAAGTAAATTTTTGATTGCTGCCACTGTAGGATATAGGCTTTCTCCGGGGATTGATTCCCTTGGTGTTCCTTTTGAGCACGGAATTTTATTAAATGCTTCTCTAGCTACAATAAATTCTCCAAGTGTCCCCCCCTCTTTAAGGATGGGACATTTAGTTTTTCAATTTTACCCATTTGCTAACCCTTCTACTGAGGAGAACTTTTCTCCTCCCCCTGTCCCTCCTCCTTACATAGAGGACTTTTATTCTTTCCCAGTGACCACTCGTGACCCTCGCACGCGCCCCGGCGACATTATTCCGCCCTTAGAACCGCCCCGTAACCCCATTAACTTACCGGTCACGCGGATTCCCACGGTTGGCTCTTCTGTCCCCACTATCACGCTCACTGGCGAGGACGACCGCGAATCGTTGTTGACCAACGACGAGGCGCGCGGTTGGAGCCCAATCGAAGGCTGGGAATGGGACTACGAGGTGGGAAAGATCCCGCTTCATCTGTTCACTGACAAACGACTTCCACTACAGTACACGGAGCGTGGCCGTAGACGCCCCTCCCTGACTACTACCATGCCTCCGGAAAATACTTCGACCCTCGCAGATGGTACCACGGACCTTTCCGCGACCACGGACAGCAATTTCTTTCATTTCCGGGGATCCGAAGTCCACTCAACGGCCCCCACCAATGACATTCACCATTCCGCCCTCGACATCAGCCGCGACCTGTTCGAACATACAGATCGTGACGGATACGAGGCAGGTGATGAAGGGGAAGTAGAATGGCCAGGTTGCACGGTGTGTACTAGGCACCCCGCTCACGAAAAATGCCCGGATTTTACCTCACTCACGAAAAAGCCTTCTTTTGACGATTATACGGCCCCGGCGGCCACCGTTCAGCTCGCAATACGCACGGAACCCATGAACGGCCACAACGCCATCCCTGATAGTGACCTCCTCGACGTTATTATCCCCACTTCTCCGCGCGCGCCGTTAGTTGCATCCCTCCTCGAATCCACTAACTATATACCGGCAAATCATGAACGTAGCGCCCCGGCGGCGCTCGTTTATGACCACGGACTCCCACCTGGTCTCAATATGCCGCTTGATGCCCATTTACGCGACACTTCGCCCGGTCTCATCAATCACTACCCCACTTCCGCGAAAACCCCCGAATTTGTTTTCCCTGCTGATGACGACTGGGACTGGCCCGTCGGCCAGGTCAGATATATCAACCCCGTCGTGCTCGAACCGCCCCGCATGCTTTACAACCACGCAGAGGTAAATTACGCATTTCCACCCCCTCCTCATGCCGAATTGGGACGCGAGCCGATTTCCCGGCCCCCCAGCGATCCGGACCTCTTATCAGACGTCTCCAACCATGCCACCCCTGGTTCCGATGTAGGAAACATTTGGTTCCCTGCTACTTCTTATTTGCCTACTCCCCCTTTTACCCCCTTTAATAGTAGTGAAAATTTTGTACCTTTAGTCTCTAGCTCCCCTTCTATGTCTTTTGATGATCTATATGGTGATTTAGAATATTCTCCTAAGTCTCCTATCTTTGAGGAAATTTTGCCAGATTTAAATAATAATAGTGATAATTATTTATATTCTTCAAATAAATACATAGATATTAAAAATACTTCTATGTCTGTAGATTCTCAATCATCTTCTTCTGTTTATTCTGGGAGTGACTCTGAAAATAAGGCTGTCAAGATCCTAAGCCCCAAACCAGATCCACTCACCATCATTATTCCTCATACCACTTCCATAAATTCATCTCTACCTCAGCCTTATCAGGAACCTGGATCTAGGACTAGACCTATCAGTGTGTCCTCTTCTGAGGACATTAATTCATCTTCTGATGAATCCATGGACACAGACTCAGATGAAGAATTAGAATGGTTCGCTTGGACTAGGTCTGATTCCCCAGATTCAGAAGCAATAACAGAATTTAATTCAGACCTCAGTCAGGCCATTGAAGAAGCCCAGCAGCCGCTCGATTCCCCTCCAGGCTTGATATCGCTTTCGCCTACACCACCCCCACTTGAAGATATACCTTTGTTACAATTGCCACCTGTCTCAGACAATACTTGGTCCTTGCCAGAGGGTGAGGAAATCAATACCCCCTCTGATGAATATGCCAGACTTCCATTTGATCGTGCCAATGCCTTAAATGCAGGAGAACGCATTTCGCCCTTATTTCCCTCCAAGGATCCCAGATCCCCATTTAGTGTCAGATCAGGCCCATTATATCCAGAATCCAATCTACTCACTCAGCTTCGCATGGAAGCACCTCCTATTCGCCCTCAATCACCCATTCAAGTGTATTCCTTCACCATCTCCAATGCTGGCTCCTCTCATCAGGACTTAGCTGCTGCAAGAATCTTAACAGCTGAGCCAGACCACATGTCTACATTTGATGTTCACATCAGTTTCCTCAAAGCTATTAGAGGATCCTTGGTTGAAGGCATTCGCAGAATTGGATTCAAGCTAGCCACCCCTGACTGGAGGGCCCTCATCAATGAAAGGCCTTCAAATGACCCCGTCCGCTATTATTTCAACCACAAGTGTTTACTATTTCGGTTTCTGGAAGAAGGAGTTTCTGAAAGACTACCTGAACCTGCAACAGAGCATTTTAGGCCCCTTCACTTCACAGAGTCAAACCCTCTCCTTGAAGAAGAAGAAATCACCTTCCTCAAAAATTCCTCTATCATCTTTCGCTCCAATCGCCGCATGTTACTCTCTGATGCTATCAATGCAGTCTTGGATATGCGCTTTCGCCGCCCTGAAGCAGTGGCAGATTTGCTTAAGGAAGGATATTTTGATCCTCCCAAATATCACAAGTCCACAATTACTTAGTGATTTGTTTACTCTTGCAACAATATTTTTGCCCCTATGTCAAACCTCTCTTCTTTATATCTGTCTGTACTACATTTTATTACTTGATGTGATAGTGTACAAGTTTATATTTTCAAAGACTATTCAGGATTTGACATCCTTAGCCAGCCCTAGTATACCTGTGTACAAACAAACTGAACTGACAAATATAACTTCTGTCAGACTGTATGAAGAGGACCCTCAAAATTCTAAGCATGAAGATAAGCCACTAGAACAATTCAGTGTATACTATGAGACTATTAAGGATAGCCAAGAAACAACTATGCCTATTTTAGTCTACCCAGAAGATGAAGACAATCAAGATTACAATCTTAATGAAGTACCAAATAAGCAAGAAAGTGCCTCAGAAGAAGCAGACTATTACTACATTATAGGAGAAGGAACCTTAATATGTGAAGAAGGAGACATTCTCATATTCCCTTGTGAAGAAACAGATAGTCAAGGATATCCATTAACACTTACAGCTTACAAAAGAGTGGACAAGAAAATAAATCCTGTCCCTGGAACCTTTCCAGAAGATGCACGTGTTACAAGGAAATTTCCCTATGACCCTCTTTCCACATTACCACCACTTCCTATGATACCACCAGACTTCATACCTACAGAGAAGCTTACATCTGAACGTCTGAAGATACTCAAGATAAACAATGATGGATTTCTTTGGCCAGAAGAAGAAAAATTATTTACTCACCTCTTGTCACTTAACCAAGATGCTATTGGCTTTGAAGATACTGAAAGAGGCACACTTAAGGAATCTTACTTTTCACCATACATCATCCCTACTGTCCCACATGTACCCTGGGCATTTCGAAATATTCCTATACCACCAGGACTTAGAGAAAAAGTCATGGATGTTTTGAAGAGAAAAATAGATGCTGGTGTATATGAACCAAGTCAATCCTCTTATAGGTCAAGATGGTTTTGTGTAAGCAAGAAGGATGGAAAACTTCGTATAGTCCATGATTTGCAACCTCTCAATGCAGTTACAATACGTGATGCAGGCCTTCCTCCAATACTAGATGAATTTGTAGAACCTTTCGCTGGTCGCCAATGCTATACAGTCTTCGATTTACTATGGGGATTTGATGCTAGGAAAGTACATCCTACATCTCGTGACCTCACTGCATTCATGACACCACTGGGATTACTTCGTCTCACATCACTTCCCACTGGATTCACAAATTCACCTGCAGAATTCCAACGTTGTATGTGCTTCATCCTTCAAGATGAAATCCCTCATACTGCAAATAGCTTCATTGATGATTTACCTATAAAAGGACCTTCATCCATTTATCCTGATCAAGACGGAAGACCAGAAGTTTTACTAGAAAATCCAGGAATCAGAAGGTTTATTTGGGAGCACGCTCAAGATGTACATCGCATTATGCATCGCCTTGCTTGTGCAGGAATGACAATATCAGCTAAGAAGACACAACTTTGCCGCTCAAGTGTCGTGATCGTAGGACAGAAATGCACTCCGGAAGGACGTTGTCCTGATGATAGTAGAGTACAAAAGGTTTTGGACTGGCCCCCACTCAAGACTCCCAAGGATGTTAGAGGCTTCCTAGGTCTCTGTGGAACAGTTCGCATTTGGATAGAAAATTATTCTGCACTAGCCAAGCCACTAGCAGAGTTATTCCATAAAGGAGCAGAGTTTATATGGGATGAAAGAAGACAAGCAGCTTTCCAGGCATTGAAAGAAAAGGTTTCTTCAGCACCTGCACTCCGCTCTATTGATTATACATCAGATAGACCCACATATTTATCAGTAGACAGTAGCCATATTGCTGCCGGTTTTATTTTATCACAAGAAGATGAAAATGGAAATCGTCGCCCTGCTAGATATGGTTCAATACCAATGAGTGAAAGAGAATCCAGATATTCACAGCCAAAACTGGAGTTATATGGACTATACCGCGCGTTACGCCACTGGAGACTGTATTTAATAGGAATAAAGAATTTACATATAGAGGTAGATGCCAAGTTTATAAAAGGCATGCTCAATGAACCGGATTTACAACCTAATGCAGCCATAAACAGATGGATTCAAGGAATTTTATTATTTGACTTCAAACTTATTCATGTACCTGCAACCCAGTTTAGGGGACCAGATGCACTTTCTCGCAGAGAACTTGCAGATAATGAAGAAATTGAAAAGCATGATGATTCATGGCTAGATGATATTGCCTTGCTTGTTCATGTTCCTGATCCACATGAAATAAGAAAATTTAGCTTCACTGTCCCTACCAAATTGCCATACAAGGCCATCACACTCCCTTCAAATAATGAAATTAAATTACAACAGGACAAGATACTCATTCAAGTAAAACATTTTTTATCCACATTGGAAATGCCTTCAACAGATACCTTGCAGGCAAGAAGAAGATTTCTGAAGAAAACTGGACAATTTTATTTAAAAGATGATAAACTGTTTAGAAGAAATGGCCAGAAAATGCCTTCATTAGTGATTATGAATGCAAAGAAAAGAATCGCCATTCTCACTCAAGCTCATGAAAACTTAGGTCATAAAGGAGAACAAGCTGTGTTTGACTTAGTCAAACTTCGATTTTTTTTGGCCTCATCTCAGAGCAGATGTCCATTACCACATTTCATCATGTCATCAGTGTCAAGTTAGGAGCTTGAAGAAAATCGAAATTTCCCCTACAATTTCTACCCCTACAGCAATTTTTCAAAAGGTATACATTGATGTAATGTTTATGCCACCTTCAGGAGGCTACCATTTCATTGTAGCAGCACGTGATGATTTATCAGGAGCAACTGAAGTAAAAGCTCTAAGATCAAACAATTCACACAACTTAGCAAAATTCTTCTGGGAACAGATCTATTGTCGCTATGGTGCCATTGAACATGTAGTTACTGATAATGGAGGAGAAGTCAAAGGAGCATTTGAGTCTCTGCTTAGAAGACTAGGAATTCCTCAGGTTCGCATATCACCCTACAATAAGCATGCAAATGGTGTAATAGAAAGAGGACATTTTACTCTACGTGAAGCCATAGTCAAGTCCTGTGAAAAAGATAAGACTGGAAAAATCAAGAATTGGCACAAGCACGTAGAGTTAGCATCATTTGCAGACCGAATTACAGTCAGCAGTGTTACTGGATACTCACCTTATTATCTACTCCATGGCACTCATCCTATACTTCCCTTTGACCTAACAGAAGCCACATTTATGGTTGAAGGTTTTTGCTCAGGACTTTCTACATCAGATTTGTTAGCACTCCGCATACGTCAGCTTGGAAGACATCAAGAAGATATTGATAAAGCAGCAGCTGTGCTTAAACAGGCTCGCTTCATATCTAAATTGCAATTTGATCAGAGATTTCATAGACGATTGCAAAAACGTGATTATCAGCCAGGAGAACTAGTTCTAGTATATAATAGTCGTTTGGAGATGACTATAGGAAAATTCAAGACAGACCCTCGTTACCTTGGCCCATATGAAGTTGTCAGACAAACAAGAAGAGGAACTTATGTTTTAAAAGAATTAGATGGTGCTGTGCATGCTGAGCATTATGCAGCATTTCGGATTTTACCATACATTTATCGAACTGACCCTATCCTTTATGAAATAGCAGACCAGGAAGATGAAGCTGCTGAAGTAGAGGATTGCTCAGTAAATCAGTTAATATCTCTTAAATCAGGAGACATCACAGATATTATTCTTGCCATCAAGCCAGAATTTGCTGCACACATTGCATCACGCACAAAGAATTTTGAATTTAGAAAATATCAAGTTCCAGCCACTGTCTGTCACATGTGGCTTTATGAAACAACGCCAATCAGTTCCATTACAGGTGTCATTACAGTTGGTTCAGTAAAAATACCAGGAGAAGTCAATGACCCCTCAGGTCTTGGCAATGATGACTTTGATGCAGGTTTAAAGTTGTCAAAATATGGTTATCCTATATATCATCTTCATCAGTTACCAGTGCCACTATCTGCAGATTTACTCCAGAAAAGATACAATACCATTATTCCTCACCGCTATTGTATAGCCCCACACTCATTCATTCAAGAATTTCCTTTTTCTGCATTGATTCCGATATTCTAGCACCTTTGGTGACTGAATATTCAGTTATATCCAAGACCCCTATCCCTCATGTGATTTCCCGCTGCACACCCTCTTTTTCTATGCCCCATGCATTTTTATTGGCCGCTATTTTTACCTATGCACATGATTTCCCGTCACGCACCCTTTTTTTATGCTATCTAAACTGATTGGATAAATTTTATTTGTTTTATGATTTGCTGGTCATTTTTAAGTCAGACATGCAAAGAAAATATATATAACGCTACAAAGTGATAATACAACCCCTCTCATCTAATAGTTGACGGACCCATTATATGAATACAATGATAATATATATAAAAGACATAACGAAACGTAACGAAACGAAACGAAACGAAACGAAACGAAATGAAATGACAAGACATAATGAAATAGAAAATAGAATAAAAGGAAATACAACTGGTGTATGAATAGAAAGATAAAGAAATGGACGAACGACCGGTGACCCTCCACTCCCAGTAGTCCAGCAACTGAGTCCCACCCGAAAAATATAGCGCTCGCCCCTAGTTGAAACGGAGTGATGCTCAACATCACCCCCGGCCCGTCCATCCTCCAGACGAATTCGTTGTCAAACGATTGCAGCAGATAGTAGTAAGGAACGGCTAGATTTAGACCGTCTTATCTACATGCCAATTATTCAGTAATGGTGAAAATTGAATATAAATATAAGAAGTTACTTAGCGGTTTGGTTTTTCTTGAGTTTTTCTTGAAGGGAAGATGGAGTGACCATTCATAGCGTCGGATAGATTTTTTTTACAATTTATTGCATAGTGGCATAGCAAGAAAAAGGAGTGGAGCACTACAGAACCATAGTGGCAGACTAGAGGAAAGAAAAGACGGATCGTGCAAATGTACAGCTATGACCCTGGAAAACACGTGACCGGCACATGTTTTCTCATGTGACCTGAGTAAACGGTCTAGACCAAATAAGCATTGGTACTATTGCAGATCTGTACCCGATACAGCTTCAAGACCCTGAAGAACCAAGGGAATGGTAAAATCCCGATTTGATCAATCATACAACCTTAAATCGAATTTGAAATACATCATCCCAATATAGCAAGGCCAGGGCTAGTTTAGTTCTGGACCCACAGGGACCTATTGTGACACAATGTCCCACATTAGTATTGCTTGACCCACCATTCCGGTTCCCCCACAAATATTTTCCCTTAACGTCTCCTGTTACATCAACTGCACCGCTATTCCGCTCAGCGCTTCAGCACTACCAGACGCCCATATACCGTAATCCATATCATACTATGACATCATACTCCAGTCCTTCACCTTCTCCATCTATGGATATTCCTCTACGCCGTCTCGATTTATCACGCTTATTCGATACTCCCACCGAATACGATACGGACTTTTTTACCAAACCAACTAGTCCCGCTCAGACACCACCGCTACCCCCTTCGGAATCTGACGAATACATCGATTTCGAATCTGTGAACGTACGAGGTGTTGACTGTCCGCCGCCAGACGATTTCGACTTTTTCATGGATAGTCTTCCCAACTTTCCTATGCCACCCGCCACCGTCCCTTCGCAATCTGTACCCTTAGACCCGGAGTTTAGAGAATGGCTCGAATCGCCTCCTTCATTTTCCACAAATCGTAACCACCCAACTTCCTCTCGCCGCAATCGTTTCGAACGCCCTGCAATTCCGGCATTACTTCCTAAGCCGCTACAAAAGAAGCGCACTCGCCCTAAGTACCACCTCAAGGCGCTACTAAATGCTACGAAGAAGAATATGGATCGGTTAAAGGCAGAAGGAGTTGATGTACAAGATTGGGAGGAATTCTTTGGAAAGATGAAGAAGAAGTTAAAAGAATAGTAATAATGTAAAAGCTTCTTCTCAGATTAAAAAGTTGTTTTCTTTTGGTTTCAACTGGGGACAGTTGATTTAATTGTGTTGTGCGGATGTCATGACCCCAAGTGTTTTTGGGTGTAATGTCATGGGTTTACCATCGGACCATGGACTTAGATATTTAAGTGCAACACTATGGATGCACACCTACACTCATTAGTACCCATTCTATGCCTTTCCACATTACGCATGCTAGTGAACAGACACAAATAGCATATATGCTTACCTTTATATCATTTATTATGGCTTCACTAGTAATGCCCAGACCTAGCCGTTTATGTATGGTGCACAGAGGCACATCCCCCACTCATTAGTATTTATTATATATTTCTCTGTATTGCGCGTGCAAGGAGACAAGCCCAACTAGCATTGTTACCTATATTAGCAGTAATGGATTGATTACAAATCTTGTTTACTTGTATTGATCAAAAGCGGCTCAGCTAGATAATGGGAAATGATTAGATAAGATGTGAACAAGAGGATGATAAGATAATGATAAGATAGGATGCATCAGAGAGTGATTGTGATATTCTGCTTACATAAAGACAATGGTCTATTGTTCTGAGCAGTCTATTGTTCTAAACAGTCCAAATGGAGATAGAGCCCATTGTTCACAGCCTCTTTGATGCCATCCATTGTTCTCATGACTCAGTCCTATTGTTCTCACTTTCCCATTGTTCTCAGTCCCCCATTGTTCTCCAACAGTATAAATAGGGCCCCCAAATTCCAGTAGTCAGTAGGATTTCCCCCCTCACCACTCAGTAGTCACTCTCAGTTGGGTTCACACAGTGTGATCCCTCATTCTCTTAGTACTAGTAGTTACTCATTGTAGTAGCTAGTGCTTGCAATCCAGTCTAGTTCACTCTTATTCTATCATTCCCTGAGTTCCCCTTGTCATCAAGGAGAATTCACCCAGTTCACTCAGTTCAATCAATTCATTAGTCAGCATTAGTCAGCTAGATACATTTCTAAGGTTAAGGTTTCATCCTAAATAGATACACTTCTAAGGTTAAGGTTTCATCCTAAACAAAAAACAGAGTATTCAAAAGGTATTAAAGATATCCCTGAACTAGTAGCCAATGTGCGTTTGAAGCTTCGGATTTAAGTCAGATATTATAATACCCAGAGATACTCTTGATTGAATAGGCCCTGTAGCCAAAACTGTCCATATTCAACTGGTGAATATTGTTATCAGTATTCATTAGTTCATATTTTTATATTCTAGTAGTGAATATTAGTATTTTCAGTACATCACACACCCAATTGCTATTCATACCTACTCAAAGTCTCAATTCTTAATTGAAGAGACCTCACTATTACATTCTATTGATTCATATAGTACATATACCCACAAACCCCTTCCTGATAGGTTATTTAGATATTAAAAACCCACGAACAACAAGAAGATACCTGAACAAAGTCAACTCCGGTAATTCTTGGTGAAACAAACATTCACATAACACCGGCCAGCCTCGAAACCCTGAACTGAACCCGTGGTCCAGTTCAGCATTTGGCTGAACTTAGACTGAACCCTGGGTTCAGTTTGGGGTTTGAACCGGGTTCGGCTAGGTTTGGAACGGAACTACGGCAACACTAGCATGCGCGGATGCCCATGGAAAGTCCCTGGCCCCATCCAACCTCATGAAAACAGTCCCACCTTGTGAACATGCCCCAGCCACATCAATTGATGTGCAGATGCCCATGGAAAGTCCCTGGCCCCATCCAACCTCATGAAAACAGTCCCACCTCGTGAACATGCCCCAGCCACATCAATTGATGTGCAGATGCCCATGGAAAGTCCCTGGCCCCATCCAACCTTGCGAAAACAGATGGAGCACGTCAATTGATGCATCCCTGTTCTTCGCAAGGTTGTTAGGATGGAACATGGTGGGTACTCACAGATAATGGGTACAGTGTGTACCCATCATTGGAGCAGGTATGGGTTCCACAGGTATGGGTGCGGTGTCAGGAATTCTGACCCGCAGTATACCCATGCTGTGCCTTACTCACTGTCTGGACTCCCACACTTGTTTACAACAATTTCCTTTATTGGATGAATGCCAACATCAGGTGGACACAATCATTCCATACATAGGATGGGACATCGCCCCTTGATATGTCATCAACACAGACATCATCATCTGACACAGCTTAAGCTGTTCACTATCCCACCATCCCAGTTGGTTTTCTTCCAACACACTCTTTTGTTTTATCTCATGCTGACTTCACTGCTACACCCACACTACTCCCTTCACCAATCCCACACTGGATGATGCCTCTCTCAAACCTGACTGATGCAATGCACTTGCCAGAACACCTACTTGCCCATTGCAGCAGGTGTATGCCTGAAATTGGCAGTTCTGCATATCAAATGATCTGATGACAAATCGTCCAAGTCATCTGGACCTCTTCTAACTCTCAATGACACCTGGGCCTCCAGTTGGATCATGAGAACATTGACATGAGGATGCCTCATGTCTGCCTCATGGTGAACACATGGTGTAGTTGGACATGCTGTAGAGTCATGGTTGGACTTCTATTGACCTCCCCTCAAGACCAGTCACTATATGTACTGTTCTTGTAGTTGGTATGGACTTTTTCTTCTTTTCCCTTCCTTACATTTAGTCTGGTTCTTGGGGCAGACCCTCTTGTCTTGGGTAACCCCCACAGTTTGCAACCTTAAATCCCCCTATAGCAGTATTGTCTCAGGTGCTAGCCCTATGTAAAGCAATATGAAAGCTGCTATTCCTCCTCTTGAAACTGACCCCCTGTTAAGTTGATCATTGCCGGCCACTGCAGAAGCGATCCATAACAACCCTCAATCACAGTCGCAACATTGATCACAGTTAGTGTTGCCTCAACTAAGCTGGTCAGGAAAAGCTGATCCCAGTTCTGATTTTGTGGTGCACAGCCAGCTTTCTCACAGGTTGATATTTTGTAGCTATAGAAGCTGGCCCAACATTTTTTGGGGCATGAGTAGTGTTGCCTAAAACCAGTCGACCAGGAAAAGCTGATCCCGGTCGACCGGTTTTAGGCAACACTAGGCATGAGCCCCCTCATTGAATACACTGAAGAGAGCAACAATGAACCTGATGATGGCCAGGCAAATGCCATGCTGATCAGACTTGAACCTGTTACCAGAGAGGATGATAAAGCAAACCACAATGAGGAAGAAGACCATGGTGATTCAGACAAAGAATGCAACTATGGGTACAGGATGAAGGAGACAGGATGAGGTTGAGGAGAACAGGGAACTGGATGAGGACGAGGCATACACTGATGTACACACTGATATGCTTTCAATATGCTTTTTTGGCTTATAAGTTATATAAGCTGAATACACCGCAAAGGGCGTGTGTAAAACTTTGGGCGTGTGTAAAAATATTGATCCATGCCTGTAGAATACTGTCCAGAGCATTGGTATTCTGCCACCCATCCTTGCCTTTGCAAGCAACTAATGGCCTTGTTGAGTGGCAAGTGCATGGAATTTTCTAGTTCTACCCTGATATGATCATCTTACATGTTTCCAAATTTGCCAAGGATATGTAAATGCCTTCATGTTGATCCCAGAAGCCAGTTCAGCTCTCAGACAGGCCCTGTCTGCATTCAGACAAGCATGTAAATTCCTTCTGATCCTACTCATTTCCAGGCACCTCTTGGACCTTCCTTTACTTAGATATCTAAATTCCCCCATGATGTTATATAAAGGACCTTTGGACCTTGACATCACCATCTTGGCTATGATTGCATACCCTGCAGAGTGCTGGTGTGAGTTACATTGTCTTTGTTGTGTGTGCTATTTCTAACAGGGCACTCAGGTTCTCATATAGGAGAAGATCTCATCACAATATAATATCTCTGTTACCCCTGAAAGTTTCTCCAGTGCCACTGCTATGTCAAGATTGCAATAAAGTCACCCAACATGACCTGCTGATGGCACTCTGTGGTCTGCCAAGGGGTTAGCCATTGTTTGTCAAATTAGGCATAGTCGCATGCACAACCTGAGTAGAATGAGTTTCGAGTTTTCTTCTCTTACCCATTGAGTGGTCAACCAGTCATGAACTTCAACACCAACATCTTATGTCCAGCCAGCTTATTTCCACCTGGCTTACCCATACAAGATTGCCCAGAAGATGAATCCAGCCTGACCCTTGAGACACAATGTCTGTCCCTGCATGGTGACAGCATTTCCTATTTTTCAAGTCGTGAGTTAACCTCCATTGAAAAAGTCAGGTACAATCAAAACCTGGATCTGCATGTCCAATGGCACAACCTAGAGGCTGTGTTGTTGTTACATTTTTCAACTCCACAACTCCGATTCCAACTCCGGTACCTACCATGATGATTCCACTTTACCACACCTTTTGACTTCTTTTGGACATTGTTGTTTATTCTTGTTCTTGTTCCCTCTTTAGCCTTTCTTCTAGAACAATCCAGACAGACCATGTGTTACATTTTTCAACTCCGCAACTCCGATTCCAACTCCAGTACCCACCATGACGATTCTGCTTTACCACACCTTCCTTTTTCATTCCAATTTGCCTTTTGTCTTCTTTTGGACATTGTTGTTTGTTCTTGTTCTTGTTCCCTTCTTATCCTTGATTCCAGAACAATCCAGACCAACCATGGACACATCCCCATGTGACCTTGCTGTGCCCGAACAGTTGCCTTGCCAACAGACATCACTTTCATTGTCTTTGCTGTATGACATACTGTCTTCCCAAACTGACTCACAATGGCTATCCTCACCAAACAGTTCATAACTGTGATGATCATTGGTGCCATAGTGATCACCTTCCTGATTGGTTTCTACATTGTCATGACTTGCCTCTGGAAAAAGGCAACCTTCCTTCATTGATGAAACCGACATCCACCTCGACAGTATACCGACACGTAATTGACAATTTCCATTCCTGGATATATGGTTTCCACTTTCGTATCCTGTGCCTGCCATTATCCTCCCTGACAATCCAACGACATTCCTCACCTGCTTGTACACTCTGAACAATCCTTGATCACAAGACATTTCACTGTTCCCTCCAATCTGACCATCACCAAAGCACACACCTTTAGACTTCGACCACAGACCATACGACTTCCCAATACAGTGAACCAACCCCTATTGTGTATTGTTCACACATCATCACTTCAATGCAGTACCCAACGACTTGTTCCCACAGCTTGTCACCTGTGCCATGACTCGAAACCTGGACCCACATTCATCTATCCTTTTCCATCTGTAACCTTGATACCTCCCACACTCGTTTACAACAATACCCTTTCTTGGACGAATACCGACATCAGGTGGACCGCATTATTCTGCACACAGGACAAGACATTGCCCCTCGATATGTCATCAACACAGACTTTGTCATCCAGCACAGCATATGCTGTTCACATGTCTGACCTCAACTATCCCACCATCCTAGTTGGTTTTCCCCCAGCACATTCCTTTGTTTTCTTTCATACCAACCTTGCTGCTATATTCACACTACCTCAAGACACTCCCTTCACCAATCCCACACTGGACAATGCCTCTCTCCAACCTGACCATGTGATGCGCCTGCCAGACTACCTACTTGCCCATTACAGCAAGTGTAGACCCCAAATTGGCAATTCTGCATATCATATGATCCAATGACAAATCATCCGAGTCACCCAGACCTCCTCTATCCCTCAATGACACCCAGGCCTCCAGTTGGATCATGAGAACATTGACATGAGGATGCCTCATGTCTGCCTCATGGTGAACACATGGTGTAGTTGGACTTGCTGTAGCTTTATGGTTGGATTTCCATTTACCTCCCCTCAAGACCAGTCACTATATCTACTGTTCTTGTTGTTGGTTCAGACTTTTCTTCTTTTCTCTTCTTTACGTTTAGTCTGGTTCTTGGGGCAGACCCTCTTGTCTTGAATAACCCCCATGGCTCACAATGACTTTACCATGAACCCCCCCCACTTGTAGTAGTGTTGTCTTAGTTGTAAGCAACAATGAAACTGCTGTTCTCTCCTCTGGAAACCGATCCCCTAGTTAAGTTGATTGTTGCCAGAGCCTGCTGCAGAAGCGATCCATAACAGCTGTCTGAGGTGCCAAATTATGCTGCTCACCACTTTCTATCATCTTCTGTCATGGTTGAACATTATCGCAAGGACTGGTGGGATCGCCTCTGCTCCACAAAGTACTATGTATCCTTCTATCTGATGTAGTTGCTGTAGTTCCTATGCCAAATTCTGGAGGGTTGAATCACATTGTTGCCGACTTATATCATTTCTGTATGTCGCTATATGATTCCATTGCTTTCTTATCCTGTTGACTGTTTTGCAGCTTCAGTGCCAGTGGCACTCATCACTTATCTTTCATCAACCTTGGCATTGTTCAAAGTCTTTATTCAGATGAATGGTTACAAGTTCAACCATCCTTTATTCTGGCTGGCTTGGCAATGACAACACTGATAAGGTCCCATAAGAATCAGTATGAATGTTCAAGTGCCACATCGCTACACAGTGCTGCTCAATGGGAGTTAGAATATTCCTGGGATCATCAATTGATTGACATCTCGCTTGCTGAGGCTGCTTTGGTGTGTATCTAACATATATTTATTATGTCTGATTTTGAATTTGTTGTAGATCTTAGCTCTTTGTGATTCTCTTCCCCATCCCTATGGTACTGAAGAATGTGAAACACATTCTATCCTTGTCCTTGACAAGATTGTTCAAGCTCTCCTTAAGATATATCTGGAGACCTGGGAGTTTTCATCTGTTCCACCAAACACTCCCAATTCTCAATCCTTACCCTGGGATATGTGGAGTACTGCAGCCGGTCAACAAGAGGAATGTTGGGGGCTTTGCTGGACTGCTGTTAAGCTTGTCACTGGATATGCATGGAAGTGTGCAATGTTGAGGAGAGAACCCCTGGACTCTGGACCTTTTCTTGAGTAATTCTGCTACTGTATTTCATTTTGTATCGAGAAGTTGTGTATGATTGTGACCAGACAATGAATTGTACAGAGCTATGGTGGCATTTCAGATGCAGCTTTGAGTAGTCAAGGGTAGTCAAGGGCTTTTGCCATTGTGGTGTTGTGGCTTGAAAATCACACTAGAACAGCAAAAAATTACCACCCACAAGCTCAGTCAGCTTGGCCAATGACTGCATCTCAAATGCCTCTGGGTGTCTCAAGTCCATCCCCAAAGCTCTGCAGCACATGGTGTCTATTTCGAAGGCACGAACTTACCTGAACTACTGAACTGCAGCAGGGTGCTGTCCTCCATGCATTATAGCTATGTCGATGGCACCTGGCACTATGGCTGATGGGGTGGGTGTTACACAGTACTCATTGATAGGTTCAAGTACAAAGAGAACTAACTAAGCGGTATAGTTTTCAGCCGCAAATGTCAAGTCAGACTAGACTCTGCAGATAGCAATACAACTGCCTCCCACCGCAATGAGAACCCTTTAACTCCTTGTTCTCTGGCTTGGTACAGGGATGGAATACCAACCTGTGACACCACAACAGGTTCTCTGTGCACACATTCCTGACAGCCTCAGCCAGAATAGATCTGCACTATCTGCAATATCCATGGGATCGATTCACATGTATTCACTGCAGCTTGCTCATAATATCATTCAATATTCTGCAGCTGATATTCCCAATCCCTCTGCTATATCCTTTGTTCATGACTTGGTCAGATTTGATAGATTGTGGGATGATAATTCCCCACAGTGGGACAAATTATCTCCTCTCTATATCTGTGGACAGAGTATTGCACTTGTTCACTGGCACTATGTTTATTGTTATCAAGGCACAAAGCAGTGGAGTGGAATCAAGCAGTGTTGGTTTGAAGGTTTGCCTACATTCTCTTCAATAGTCAGACATCACCTGATTTAGATTGACACAGTCACTTGTCACAGAATATCGAAAGCTTAGCTCAGTTGTATTTTGGATGAAATACTCTGCTGATGGCAATCAGCTTTCAATTATGAATATTCTGGACAGGATGATGAAGGCTGGCATACAGGAAGATGAAAAGGTGGTCCAATTGGCTGAAGCACAGTATGGTGATCCCTTCACAGACATGTTTTCATATTGGATATCTGGCCAGCAGGTGCCTTGTCTGCTGATGTGGGCTTATGCAATTGCACAATGATACCGTAAATTAAGGGGTCTCACACCAGTTGTACCAGTTGGTGAGGATCATATGCAGGACTAATTTTGGAGCAGTAAGTGCTGTAACACTGTTGTGTACAAGTATGTATAGCCAATCAGTGGAGAGTCTAACTGTTGGAGATTGAGTGATTGAAGTCACATGCACTGTGTACCCTCATGTGACATTGAGACTGCTATATCAGTGTCACATGCCAGTTTTACTTTCCTCAGTCATTCTGTTTACAACTGAGGTGAGTTTGTTTTATACTACTACACACATCACTACTCATGTATATTAGACTGATATAGATTCAGGTAATATACTAGTTGTTCCACTTATGACTGAGACTGATATAGATTCAGCTTTAAAAGGTTATGAGCCCTGATATGTGCTAGTTGCCCCTTGGAACCATGTTTATTATCTCACTCGATACTGTGTTTATCACCATGCCAAGTCCATAAAGACTCCTCATTTACACATATAGCCTACAATGATGGCACCCAACCTGGTTGCCCTGGCCCCCTCTTCCATTGCCCTGGCCTAGTGTTGCCTCAACTTGGCTGGTCAGGAAAAGCTAATCCCGGTTCTGATTTTGTGGTGCATAACCAGCTTTCTCACAGACTGATATTTTGTAGCTATAAACCGATCCGGACAAGGCCCATTGGGGCATTGACGAGTAAGCGGCGGGTTGAAGAGGTGGAGTCGGAATCAGATGAAGAGGAAGGAGGAGATGGATACGGAGCGGCTGACGAAAAGGTTTAGGGCAGATTCCGGAACCAACCTGTTTGATAGGGCAATAGAAAGTTTCGGGAGCATTTCCACGCAACTTGTGGTGCTGACGGAGGAGTTAGGGACCCTGGGTGCTGAGGTAAATAAGCATCTCATCCAGGTCAGCCAGCAGTTCAATAGGCTTCGCGTGGATCATGAGTGGGTATCGGCAATGAAGATGGTGATGAAATGCAATTTCAAGACCGGCTGCCTCTAATATAAAAAAAACATGTCCGTGTAAATAAATAAAAATATATCCTGTGTATATCAAAAAGACATTTCAGGTTGTTCACACAGCTAAGGAAAGCTGATGGCTCCTGACATGGGACTGTTTGCATCATTTGTCATATCATTAGAAAACTAAGAAGAACTAAAGAAAATAGAGGTATAAAATGGACAGAAATAAAAGAAATGCCTAATCGTCATTGGGTGAGGAGTCTATGGAGGGCGGGTACATCGGATCATCTAGATCACTTGAGTCAGTATCATCGGCGTCAGGGTATTGTAAGAAATTGTCCAATGGTATTGATATTTTCGAGCGGGCATTGTGACGGCGAGTTCTGTTGTAGACCCGGAATGGGAATCTACAGAAAGGGTGATCAGCTAAGAAGTGATCTGAGGAATTTAGTTTCTTTAGAGAGGTCTAGTCAATCCAACCCAAATCCAGGTGTTCTGGAATCAGAGGGAGAGTGTGGGGGAAAGGACAAAGGCAAGTATAAATGAGATGGGATGATAAGAGGATTCTATATGCATGTCTGGGTATCTGTATTTCTATATCTATATTTGTAGTGTATATGTGCTACTTTTATACTACTGTGAGGGATCCTGTGCTATGGTAACTATGTGCTACAAGCGAAGGCTGTAAGTGATAGGGGGGCAAGTGGAGAGGAGGATAGGAGGAGTGCTATGTACTAGGAGACGGGAAACGAAGATATATGATATACAACTATATACGTACTGATTCCAGGTCATTAGGGACATTGCATTGCGAGTAGGAATGATTCCAGAGGCAGAATCTGGAGCAGAATCGATAGGAAAGAGCGGAATCGAGCGGAATTGATGATATAGGAATAGGAATGGATAGGAGCGGTGTCAGATATGAAGGGGATACGGATCCACACAATCCAGAGCCTCTATAGCGTGGTACAACTCGGAAAGCGGCAAATTGGGATCTAGAAACTGCACCGTCAAGTTCAGCTAGTATGTAGGATCTGCCATGAGTTTTTCTGACGACAATCATGGCCCTGAAGTATCACGGCTTTGCTTTTCAATTGAGAGACATTTCAATATGTGAGTTTTGGATGAGGACGAGGTTGCCAGGTTCAAAATCAAAGGTTTTGATTGTGTTCGTGTATTTCTCTTCAAATTGTTGGGCGGATGCAAGTCAAGACTTGGTGAGTTTTTCTTTGACTTGATCGAGGTTGGCCTCTTGTTTACGAAGTTGGCAGGCACGGATGACTATGAGGTCAGTCGTTGACATTGCATCTTGTGTTGGAGCCATGTATGTAGCTTTGGCAAAGTCGAATGGAAAAAGTGGCTCTACTCCATGTGCGTTGTAATAGGACGAGTACCTGAGGTTTTTGTGTGTGGTGGGTATTCTTCATCCATGAGGTTCATGGGTTGGGTTAGATCTTGTAACCAGGTCTCGACAAGGGCAAGACAAGCATCGGCCATTGAAAATGGTTTCCTGGTTCATATAGACAAGGGTGGTTGGTAACTCTTGGAGCTGGTCAGCGGTGGTTCGGCAACAGCCACATACAGCAATTGGCTTAGATGGCATGGGGACGGGTCGGTAGTTAACGACTTCCATACAGAAGCCGTAGGAGTGGTCGAGCCAATCATTGGAGTTGTCAATCTCCTCAGGGTCTTCTGCAGCGTGGGGGTGTCTGGAGAGTCTGTCAGGTGCACCATGTGCGGAAGCGGGTACATGAACAAGTCTAAAATTGAATAGGAGGACACCAGCTATCCATTGGTTGATCATTGCATTGGGTTGAATGTCGGGATTGTTGAACATTTCCTTTATATACTTTGCGTCGACTTCAACGGTGAGGTTGCAGATGCCGATAATAAAGATCCAGTAGGTGTGGAGGGCCCTGAAGAGGCTGTAGAGCTTGAGCTTAGACTGGGAGTATCGGGCTTCGTGCTCATTCCATGATATTGAACCAAAGCGATTTGGATAACATTTTCTGTTGGCGTGGATTTGCATGAGAATGAAGCCAACTCTGAGGACAGAGGAATCAACAGCGAGAATGACCTCCCATTCATGCGTGTAATCAATTGCATGCAGCACTGGCGATGTAATGACAGCATTCTTGAGGTAGTCGATGGCGGTCTCTTCTTCTTTGCCAAATTTGAAGGGTATTCCTTTGTGGGTAAGACAGACAAGGGGTCGGGAGTGGATCGAGAAGTCCTTGATAAAAATACGCAAGACGCCGCAGATACCAAGGAAGGCACAAACTTCGGTGAGGTTGGTCAGCATTGGCCAATCGCGAATCTTCTGCACTTTGGACTTGTCAGCTACTTGTCCTTCATATGTGCATTGGTGACCAACTACGATGACTGAGGGTCGACAGAGTTTGAGTTTCTTGCCATTGAAGGTACCGCCAACATAGTGGAAATGCTGAATGATGCGGTTGATACCTTGGAAGTGCTCCCAAATGAAACGTCGGATTGCCGGGTTCTTGGGTATGGTCTCGTAGGTACTGTCGGGTTGCTCGTAGCGGGTTGGAGGCCCTTTGATGGGAATGTCGTCCATATACAGAATGGCAAGGTGTGGGATTTCGTCACAGAGGATGTACGTGGAGTCACCATGTAAGATCTGTGGGGAATTTGTGTATCCCATAGCGATCCGTGTAAGTTGAAGCATTCTGAGTGGAGACTGAAACATCATATAGTCCCGAGACGAGGGGTGGACGAGGTGTTGGTCGAAAGAGACGAAGAGGTCGAAGGAAGCATAGCAAGAGTGGCCGCCAAAGGCCTCAGCCAAGTGCTCGGTCATGGGCAGTATGGTGGGATCATGGATCGTGACGGCGTTAAGTGGCTGCAGATCATGGACGATTTGAAGGGACTTCCCATCCTTTTTCAAAACGCAAAACCAGCGGGAGCGGTATGAGGAATTCGAGGGTTCATAGGTGCCGGCGTTGATTTTGTCTTTGATGATTCCGATGACTTCATTAAGTATACCGGGAGGGATCGGGATATTTCGATGGACCCATGGGTCGTGGGGAATGGTGGGAATGTGGATCGGCGGGAAGTAGTCCATGTTGAACTGGCCTTTCTCGGATTCGTTCCAGGCGAAAGCGGCTTCTTGCGTTTTGATGATATGGTGGCCGAGTTTCTCTTCCTCAGGCCAAAGGAATCCATCCGGGTTCATCGGCATCGCGTCGTGTTGTTCCTGGGTGTAGCGGGTGCCGGGTGTAAAGTCGGGCGGGTGAGTCAGGAGCGTGGGTAAATCGGCTAGCGGGTCGCTGGTGATCTCGTGTATGATTCAGTATTCGTCAGGGAGAGTGGTAGAAATTGGGCGGATGCGATCGGCTACCTTCTTATACTTTTTCTTGGTGACGACTCCTTTTAGGTCCCTGGTAGGGGGGGTGGTATACGAGATATAAGCAGCGTGTTCAGTAGGGGTGCTGTTACAAACATTTGAGGAGGAAACAGATGATGCAGGAGTGGAGATGGAACAAGAGGAAGGAAGGGTATCGGTAGTATGTATCTGATTTTGTACATCAGTCAACAAAGAGATGTACTGGGTGGCAGTCTGAGGCTGAGATCTAAATCGATAGAAAAACATAAGTCCTCTTCTAAGGGAAATGGCAAAAGGGAAGAATAGTTCGTGGTATATGTGTGGTCACTTTCGAGTGGCGGCTTCTCATCTCCCGGTGCGTCCTTCCTAAGAGGTATCTCTGGGTCCTCAACTTCTAAAAATCTGGCTTTCTGGTGTTGGACGACTCTCGTCGGTTCTTCTGGTTGTGCTTGATGATGGGCAAAGTGACGATGGCGCCGGTGTTTGGATCCATGATTGTGACCTGCTGTTCTCTGTTTTTATAATCTTTTGTGAGGGCCTCGGAAAGTGTGAAGAAGGGGCGGCTGATGAGAATCTCGTAGGGGGCATCGTCGACAACTTGGACTTGAAGGAATAGATTGACGTCGCTGAAGGTGAATTTAAGGTTGGTGATCTGGCCGAGGGTGTCATTGTCACTTTTGTTTGCCAATTGCATTGGCATCTTCATGTTTTGGAGGCTGTAACCGAGTTTTTCCCAAATGTTGCATCGCATGCCGATGATCATGGAGCCGTTGTTGAGGACGCACTTGAATACGAACTTGCCATTGATGAGTGGGTAGACAGCATGGAGAGGGACTGAGTCCTGGCCATTGACGAGCAGGATGTTTTCCTGACAATGTTGGCAGGCGCGGGTGGGGATTTCAGGTGCATGGAAATGGAAGACCTCTACATTGTTGGTCTCAGTGGTGACCTTTTTCGAAGTGGTGAGATTCTTCATGTGATGGCAAGCATTGGACGACATGGCTAAGAGTTCTCATTGCAAAATGCAGACTTGAGAATCGAGGCGCAATCGATGACGGATTTAGCAATACCGGGATCTTCAATGGGGGCCTGGTAGTGGTATTGAGGGTGTGACGCGGGAAGGTTCTGGGGGGTGCGAGGCACGAAGGCGGTGGAGAGGGAATCTCCAGACCTCTTGTGGGAAGACTCAGAGGGAGTCGCAGTGGGGAGGGGAAAGCGGAGAAAACCCTTGGATGGATGACTAAGCTACTACAGGAAAGGAATCTACTGGCTAAGGGTCTCCGGGGTCCTAGGGGCTAGCAGCTACTGCTGCAGGTACCCCCCTCCACAATGGTGTGCACCCTCGCACACATCTCCTGTCTCTGAAAGTCCTCATCCTCCATGAAACTCTGCCCAATCATCTACTATCCTTGCTATCACTGGTGCTAAGAGGGGTCCTAAGAGCAGGTCATGGTTGCCACACTGAGGGTGTACAATCTCCATGAGAACATGTAGCATAATGTTCACATCTGGGGGAAGAAGCTCTAAGAGAGCACACCATGAGTCGATTCCTGGGCCCCATGCAAGCTTGGCTATAGCCCACGATCAATCAATCACAAACGGGATGGCCACACCAAGGGAAAGTGCTATCGATGAGTGGACAGGACCATATGATGTTGATACGGGGAAGATTGTTGGCTGTTCATCTTCCATAGTCTGAGTACCTGCATCAACGAGTCGTGGGGGTGGTGTGATCGGTGGGATAATTTTGGTGGGAACTGGTTGGTGAGGAGGCTGTACAGCTGGGTTGGGAAATGGGTGATGGGTGCAGCATTGGGGTAACAGGCGACAATTACGGCGGCGGGTGCTGCTCCAGGGCCGGGCACCTGACAAAGGTCAGAGAAATCGCGTTGATATGTACTGTTGACCTGTGAGATAAAAATGGGGGCCAATGGAGGCACTGGGGGTGGTATATTGCGTTGTGGGACTCCGGGGTGTGTTCGTGACATGTTTTGGGGTGGGTACGGGGTACAGGGCATGTGTGGGGTGCTCGTGGCATGTAGGGGGCTTGGGATGTCTCTGGGGCCATTTGCAGCATGTTCTGGGGCATGGTCGATGTGTCTGTCGTGGTTGGGCTCAGCCGGGGTTTGTTTGGGCATGCGGTGGAGTGGTCCCGAGGGACCTCTCAGGATCGGGGATGGAATCGCACGGAAAGGTCAAGGTAGATGGGATGGATAGGACAAGATCAACTGACTACCACATCAGGAACTGCTACTGACTAAGGAAGAGGTCACGTGATGTGCCAGGCACAACTACAACAAGTGCCCCCCTCTCTCATAGTGACACCCTCGTCGCTAGCAAAAGACAAGCAAAACAAAAAGGCAGAAAAAAAAGAAAAAAGAAACTAGAGGGGCTGAAAGAAGAGGGGAGAACAGGAAGGGAACACAAGGCACATAAAGAAAAGAAGTGTGTGTGGACTAGTCTACCCCAGAAGAATCTAACAACAGTTGGTCATGGTGTAAAAAAGATGAAGAAAAGGTAGTGGAATGTGGAAAAGGGGGCGGAATGAGACGGCGCGGAGTCGGTGGGTGGGTCGTTGGGTGTGAGTCGACACAAGGGGACGTGGGGCCGCCATACGATGCGTGGGCAGGGCCACGAACGCATCCATTTGGGGTACGGCCGTCGTAGTACGTCGTGTGGGTGGGGCAACGGGGGATGTGACCATGGGGTGTGGTGGACGGATTCACGTCCCTGGTAGTGTTGGGGAAGTTCGGTCTCAGACCGACCCAAACCCGGTTTAGACCGAACCGAAACCGCCGGTTTCGGTTTCGGTTTGGGAAATTTCGGCTGAGACCGAACCGTTCAGTCTCCGGTTTGGAGAGTTGGCCGTGGGCCGAAACAGTTTCAAACTCAGTTTGAACCGTAAACCGACAGTCCAAAGTCGGCTACATGGCTGACTTCGAAAGTCACCCAAAGTCACCAACCCCACCAACAACACCCCCGATATACGCCAAACGAAGACGATGGAGCACCCGAGGTCGACAAAACGGGCGGCGGGGTACTCCCTGCCGCCCGCGTATGTTTTTTATTTTTATTTATTCGAACTTAACTAACGCATTTACAAATTACAGGTTGATGCACCACGGCCACCACCACCACCACCACGACAACGACCACGACAACGGCAACGACAACGGCGACGGTTACAACCACCGTCAACGCCACGCCGGACGCGCCCACAGCAACGCCCACGGCCCACCCCCAGCGCCACGCCAAACGCGTTCAAAACGCGTGCTAAACGTACGTGAATGGGGTGGAGTCAACAAGGTGGAAGAGCAGCAGGGGTGGTGCATCCACCCCGCTCCTTCGTGGTATGTACCTTTATTCATTTTTTCACTGATTTATTCGTCCATTATAGAACGCGGCACCGTACCACCACCACCACGCAACACTAACACCACCGAGGAAGGCCAATGCGGGGTCAACCCGGCTGTCGTCGTGTGTACAATGCGTATGACGCGTCCGGACACCCTCGCGAAGAGGCTCCTATGCCACCACCACCATGCGTCCGCTGAAAACAACCAAAGCGGCCCAGCCGTCGTCACGTGCACAACGTGTATGACGCGTGGGGCACCACCACCACCACCACCACCACCACCATCACGCGTCCACCAAAAACGGCCAACGCGGTCAACCCACATCGCATGTACAACGCGTGTGACGCGTCGGGACACCCATGGAGAAGCCCGCGTGCGGCTCAATGCCGGCGCAGGGTGTGCCAGCACCCCAGCACCCCCAATCTCACCTCGCAAACAGGCTGGCCACGTCAATTGACGTGCGCAGCACTGTTGCGAGGTCAGAATGGTGCAGGGGCACTGAGCACTAGCGGTCCGCGGTTCAGACCACGTTTGGACTGAAACCGAACCGATGCAAACCGTTTGCATCGGTTTCGGTCTGGTTTGGGGACTTTGGGTGGAAAACCGGACCATTTGGTTTCCGGTTTGGGCAAAAAGGCCCCAAACTGGACCAAACCGAACTTCCCCAACACTAGTCCCTGGGTACGCGGTTTGGGTGGCCATATCGCGTGGGTAGGTCATCGTGGGGGTGCGTAGGTGTGTGGGGATTGGGACGTGGGGCCGCGCATGTGTGGACGGGGTATGGTGGGGCAGGGTGTGCCGCTTGCGTTGGGATGGCCTGTGGATGCACGGAGGTGGTTGATGGCGCCGGAAACGGGCATGTGGTGCCGTGAAACGAGTCGGTGTAGAGGCTCTGGGCCATCTGGACCCAAATCCTCTTCATATCCCACATCGTCCCCGTCCATTCCCATTCATGTATCGTCGATTCCGCCCGATTCCGGTCATTTCCATCGATTCCGCTCCAGATTCCACCTCCGGATTCATTCCTACATGCACTGCAATGTCTCTAACGACCCGGAATCAGTACGTTTATAGTCATATATCATGTATCTACGTTTCCCGTCTCCTAGTACATAGCATTCCTCCACTCCACTCCACTCCTATCAGTTACAGCCTTCGCTTGTAGTACATAGTTACTACAGCACAGGATCACTCCCAGTAGTATAAAAAATGTACCCTTATACTACAAACTATATAGAAAATACAGGTTATCGCTCCCCTTCAGTTCTATTTCTTAGTCCTCGCTTCGTATCGTCTCCATATTAGTCTTCGTACTCCACCCCCTTCACTTCCCCTCTGATCCGGAACCCCGGATTCGGGTTGGATTGACTAGACACTATAGAAACTAAATTCCTCTGATCACTTCTTAGCTGATCACCCTTTCCATAGATTCCCATTTCGGGTCTACAACAGAACTCGCCATCACAACTGGAGCCCACCGCGAGGAGTTTATTTCTTTTGTCTTTTCATACCCTCCCCACCGTCGGGTTTGACTTTCATGACGTTTTTCTTTTGTTCCCGACTCTAATCGCTCAGCCCCGCTTACGACTTCGACCCCTTCCTCATACCTCCCCGACCTGACCCGCATCCCGATTTAGACATTCCTGATATGACGTACGGATTCATGCCTCTCCGAGGTGATCCCTCAGCCCCGACATTCGACGGAAACGAACTCGACCTTCCCCACTTCTTCGACGAAATTGACATACTCGGTTCCGATTGTGGACTCACGGACACTTTGAAGATTCGCTATACGCTATGGTACCTCAACAACGACGATTACGAACTCTGGTCGACACTTCCCGCCGCCTCCGCTAAAGACTTCATCGCTTTCCGATGTGCCATCTTCGACTTTTATCCCGGTGCTACGGATTCCATCCGGTATACGATCTCGGATCTCGATCAACTTATGCGACGACAATCGGCTTACGGTATAGAGAACAAAGCGGACTTAGGACAATATTTCCGGGATTTCATACGCATTTCCGGTGTCTTGTTTGACAACGGCCGTCTATTGGATAAGCAACGGAACACATACTTCGCCAACAGATTTGACTCAGACCTTCGTCTACGTATTGAAGAATGCCTCCATTACCTTCTTCCCGACCATTACCACGACGATCCGTACCCGCTCGACGTTTTCCACAATGCCGCCTTATTCCTACTTTCCGGTTATTGCTCTGTTCCGAAATCCCCTTCCCTTGCCGTTACTATCTCTAGTCCCGATTCCAGTCCCTGTCTCCTACCCGTCATAGCTTTGTCATCTCTGGTCCCGATTCCGACCTCGATCCCGCCCACCGTCGTTCATTCCATCCCCCACATTCATTCCAGTCCTTTGTATACTCCGTCCCCGTCATTGTGTTCCCCGTCCCCGTCCATTCCGGTACCCCTCGAGACCGTCATTTGTTTACAGGTTTTGTCGTCCAGTCCCGTGTCGCCCCCGTCCGATCCCACTCCCGATTTATCGATGCCGATCAATGATTTATCCATTCCGTTTCCTATTTCATCCCCGTCATCTCCGGTTTCGTCCCCTCCGGTTTCCGTCCATGAACTCATACCGGACCCGCTCCCATTGTCCTCGGATTCTCCAGAAATAGACATACCGTCCCCAATATTGCCGCCATATTGTCCTCTGTCACCGTCTATCGAGATTCCGTCGACTTTGGTTGAGTATTCCGTACCCGTTCCCATTCCAGACTCCATTCCCCCCCTTTTATTTGATTTCGATTCCGGTTCCGATTTCGTTATGTCGACCCCTTCGCTCCCGGTTCCCCTCGTCGTTTCCACTCCCATATTGTTGTTGGTTCTGTCTTCGCCCGCTTGGGGCACCCCGTTGTTTTTAGACCCGTCACGCGGCACACCCATTATATGGGATCGTGTTGGTGTCGGCACTCCAGTTCTCGATTTTATTTTATTTCTCGTTTCCGTTTTCATTCTACTTTGTCATCGCATTTTGGACCTCTGCCCCCTCGACACCTCGCTCGAATATTTGCAAGAAGTTCTCCGCCTCCTCTCGTCGTTCCGCCTCCGACCTTCTTTCAGAAACTCTTGTGGGGATATAGACCCGTTTCCGCCTCCTATTTTTGTGTTTTCGTCTTCCGTTCCGCTTTCCGTTTCTGCTCCCGTTTCTCATTTATTTATATTTTCGTTTCCATTTCTAGTTTCCTTTGTTTCCCGCTCGTTCCGGACCCATTTCGTTTCCATTGTATTCCGGTCCCGTCCTCCTCCTCGACCCCCAGATTCCGGTTATCTTATCTCATCATTCCATTTCCCTCTTTTCCGTTTATAGTTTTATTATGTACTCTATTTTTCTTTATGTACATTGTCCCGCATTCCGTTTTCCCTTTCCGTCCGTTCCCTTTTATTCCCTTCTCCTTTCGTCGAGTTTGGTGTCGATTAGGTCGAGTTGACCCAGGATATGGGCCTGGTTCATGCGTAGTCAATTTAGCTCCTTCGTCCAACGGGTTAGCTTGGTGTGGACCTCTGCGACGTATTCAGAGAGGCCGTCCGCGATCGTCGATATCTCCCTCTGCATTTCCGTTGCCATCTTGCGCACTGCCCAGACATGCTCGTTGATTCCGGCTCCAATCCGCAGGTGCTTGAATGGATTCCCTCGCCTCCCATCGTCCTGCTCCGATTCCGTATCTGGTTTGACGTCGGTTAGCGTCCGTTTACTCGTCGATGCCTCTCCGGCCCATAGCTTGGGCTTCTTCACCGGCTTCAAAATCCTCTTTGCGACGATCCTTCTCTTTGGACTTCCCGCCTTCGCCTTCCCTTTCCGTTCCGCTTTCCCAGTTCCAGTGGCCGGTCCCTTCGTCAATAATCCGCAACGTCGTTTAAGCCTTTTGCATTGATCGCATGCGTACCCCTCGATTCCGCGACAAACTGCATTGGCGGTCACACACGCATCGCATTGCCGGATCCGGAACGACTGCATGTACTACGGATTAGTTAGGCACCACGGATATACGAGTCCGTGAGATATCACTTACCCCCGGAATCTTTCCCTTCGGTTCCGCGTCCTCGTTCCCGCTCACATTCGAGAAATCGTTGCCGCTGTTGTAGTCCCCGTGAACGGTCTCGTCGTCCCGGTTGACCCTCTTATCCCGGTTGAGCTTTTTGTGTTTGATCGCGTTGAGTGCTTGAAGCCGCTCGTATTTTTGTAGTTGCTGATCGGACCAGGTGCCCTCCTCGTCCTCGCTTCCGTGATGGCTGGTTTGTGCGGTTTCCTCCCGGTCCCTTTCCACGGCTGCATTATCCCTTTTTGCTGCCTCTGCCGCCTTCGCCCTTTCCGCCTCCTCGATCCGCTTCTCCGCCTCCGCCCTCCTATTCATCTCCTCTTCGTATTGACGCGATTCCTCTGCCCGTTTCCGCTCGATCCTGTCCGCCTCCTCGACCTGTTGTTTCCTCGCTTCTGCCCTCCTATTTTCCTCCTCCTTCTCCTCCTGCAAACGTGACGCTTCCTCGACTTCCCGACGCACGGCCTCTTCCCATTCCCGCTTCTTGTACTCCTCACGATTCTGCAACCATTCCTCAACCTCGACCATCATCTCTCCGCCCATCGAGAAATCCCTCGGTTCCGTCATGTCGATTCCATTGTCTTGGATTTCCGTCAAGATTCCCCTGTAGTTCTGCTGCCGAGTATCGTTAGTCTGTGCTGTTTACAGGAACGGGATCTCTTACCATGGCCCGTCGTCGTCTCACCACCCATTGCCGTGCTTCGTTCTCGAATCCGTCGTGTACGATATCGATTCCGGCCGTGTCGACTTCTAGTAACTCGGCCACGGCGCTCTCGAAATCTTGCCGCGTTTCCGCATCGAGATTGTTGAGGAAATTGTCGTATTCCGTCGACATCTGGTGTTGGTGTTGGTGTTTGTTGGGTTTGTTGGGCTTGTTGAGGATGTTGTCGAGATTGTTGAAGTCGCGTTGAAAAGTTTTCTTGTTTGTATTTGTTGCCCCATCACGTGACCGTTGTTCCTTTATCCAGCCGTTCGCCCCACCCTCTTTTAGTAGCTCCGGACCACTGCTTCCCGATGCTTCGATACCCGCTGGCTTCGATCTCGTTCACGTTGTACCATCGTTTCTGCCCGTTTTTGACATCGCCTCCGCTCATTTATTCCCACGACCCCGGTATCTTCGTTATTTCGTATGGATCGACCAGGGATGGTCTCTATCTGAGTCCTGACCGGATGTAGAGGCTCCGGGCCGTCTGGACCCGAATCCTCTTCATATCCCATATCGTCCCCGTCCATTCCCATTCATGTATCGTCGATTCCGCCCGATTCCGGTCGTTTCCATCGATTCCGCTCCAGATTCCGCCTCCGGATTCATTCCTACATGCACTGCAATGTCTCTAACGACCTGGAATCAGTACGTTTATAGTCATATATCATGTATCTACGTTTCCCGTCTCCTAGTACATAGCATTCCTCCACTCCACTCCACTCCTATCAGTTACAGCCTTCGCTTGTAGTACATAGTTACTACAGCACAGGATCACTCCCAGTAGTATAAAAAATGTACCCTTATACTACAAACTATATAGAAAATACAGGTTATCGCTCCCCTTCAGTTCTATTTCTTAGTCCTCGCTTCGTATCGTCTCCATATTAGTCTTCGTACTCCACCCCCTTCACTTCCCCTCTGATCCGGAACCCCGGATTCGGGTTGGATTGACTAGACACTATAGAAACTAAATTCCTCTGATCACTTCTTAGCTGATCACCCTTTCCGTAGATTCCCATTTCGGGTCTACAACAGAACTCGCCGTCACATCGGCGTGGTGCTCGCAGGTGCGTGTATGCCCGGTTCGTCGTTTGGTCACGCTGGGTGGGGCCGGACGCGTCATTCACGTGGGCATGGGCTGTTGGGGCCGTGCTAGCGCTGTACACGCAAGAAAGTTGGTGCAGGCGTGTTGTGCTGGGCCCATAGGATCGAGGAAGAAGGTGCCGATGCAGGCGAGGTGTGCCAATCGGCTTGGTGACGTGGCGGTTGGGCGACATGGTAATGGATGGGTGGGCATGAAAATGGTGTTGGTGAGGACAGCGCAGGTGAATACGGGGTGGGTAGAGCTGCCGTATGGACGCGGGGGGGTTTCGAGCATCTGTGTATCCAGTAGTGAACCTGTGGGCGTCCGAATGAAAAATGGTGAGTCGAACACGGGGACGGTGATATCGAGGGCGTGCCTGGCTGCGCGACGGCGTTGTTGGATACGTCGTCCAGCTTGGCAACCTCATGGGGGTCTTGTAAGGAGCATGGGGTGCCGTGGTTGGGCGTGGTTGGTCAGGTTTTTGGTGGGCGAAGCTGGTGACGTGCCTGCGTGAGGTGGCTGTGCAGAATGGTGAAGATGGGCGAAAAGTCGTGAGGGTGGTCGCGGGGCATGTAGCAGGATACGAACGAGGTACTGGGGCTTTCGGAGACTGTCTTCTGTGGGGTTTTTCATGGGGGTGCTGCGGGGAATCGTGTGGGTGGGGTCTCAGGGGGGTTCTCTGTGCTCGAAAAATCACTGGTTCTGTCTAAAAATCTTGGTGCGAATGGAATGTGGTGGTCTCGTCTAGCTGCGTGGGTCGAATCGTGCTCTCATCACCACGATGGAGTGGTCCCGAGGGACCTCTCGGGATCGGGGACGGAATCGCACGGAAAGGTCAAGGTGGATGGGATGGATAGGACAAGATCAACTGACTACCACATCAGGAACTGCTACTGACTAAGGAAGAGGTCACGTGATGTGCCAGGCACAAATACTACAGCAGGCGTGTGCGTTGGCTGTTCCTGGGTCGACAGAGATGGGGCCAGGTGTTGGGGACGTGGTGGGGGCCTTATCAACACATTTTGGGGTGTGGTTGATGCATTTTGTGGTGTCATTGGACGTCAGGGACGTGGTGTGGGTCTTATCAACGTGTCGGGGGTCACTGCTGGAACGTGGGGCATTTCTCGACACATGAGGGCTGGTGACGACGGGTTCGGGGGCGTTTTTGTTGCTGCAGATGAAGGTGGGGGCGTTGCTTTTGGTGATGACCTGGCGGATGCGTGTGACGTGCGCTGGGGTTTGTCTGGGCACACCGGCGTTGGTGTCTGTGGTTTCTGGGTCAACAGGGGCGGGGCCATACATTGGGATTGCGGCTGAGGTGCTGGTGGTGCTTCATGGTGCTTCACGTTCATTGGTGGCATGGTGGCAGCATCTGGACTGGACTGGGGTTCGTTTGGGCATGCAGCCGCTCGTGTTGGCTGTTTCTGGGGTGACGGGGACGAGTTCGGGCGCTGGGATTGTGGCTGAGGTGCTGGTGGTGGTTCACGGGGCTTTGCGGACATGGCAGTATAGTGAACGCAGCCTGGGTAGGCGCAGATTCAGGGTGTGTGAGATTGTTGTCAGTGGGGTCAAAACCCAAAACTCAACTTGTTTGTAACTATGTACACAAGCCACTATATAGGTACTGTATAGTATCTATAAATGGACTGTGGTGAAGGAATGGTGAAGTGGGATTGTAAAGAAGATAAGGTAAACTGTAACAATAGGAAATAAGAGAATACGCATGCAGAGAGATATCAATCTCTACAGCAGTTGCATTGGACAATGGTGGCATTGCTGGCATGCGTGTTGACGACGCTGGGGTTGGTGACGTGGAAAATGGGGGTGCCATCGACGTTGTGGGGACCTGGGATGCGGTTGGTAGCACGGGGGATGTGAACGACTTTGCGTTCGTCGTTGGTCACGTGTTCTCTGCCTGTGGTGAGTCCTGGGCTGTTGTCTCGAGGTGCGTACCTTATGTTGTATAATGGAGCACTTGCCGTGTCTGTTGTTCTTTTTGTCTCTTCTTTTCCTTCACCTTTTTCTCTGCGTTTTTCTCTTTCTCCTCGCATTCTTCTGCTAAACACTTTTGTAGCTCTTGTATCCACATGTCGCATTCGGTGTGGAGCTCCTTCTCTGTCTTCTTGATCTGGGGTTTCGTGTTTTGGGCACCATAGTGTAGTCGTGTAGTTAGAATAAATGTATGGACACTAAGTTTGAACCAAAGTCAAATGCGAGAAAATAAGATGGAACAATGAGGAATGAAAGATGAAGAGTAAAGTGAGAGGGGTGGTGTTGATTCTGTTGCATTTTGCGCTTTGTTTGTCCTTCCTGTAAATTTCCTGATAAGTTTCCTTCTGTGTTCGAAATTTCATGTGTTGATCCTTTCGAGATCTGGTCCTACGGGTGCATGGCTCGAATCTCTCTCATCACCACGTTGGAGAGGGAATCTCCAGACCTCTCATGGGAAGACTCAGATGGAGTCGCAGTGGGGAGGAGAAAGCGGAGAAAACCCTTGGATGGATGACTAAGCTACTACAGGAAAGGGAATATACTGGCTAAGGGTCTCCAGGGTCCTAGGGGCTAGCAGCTACTGCTGCAGCAGTCAGCTCAGTTGGCCACATATTCGAAGGGGGGACTATAGTGATCAGCTGCTCGTTGATAGGTCTGGACATTTTCTTGGCGGGTTTTGTGGTGGGAATGGATGTGGATGCTAGTGTTGCCAAAGTCCAGTCCAGAACCGATCCGAACCTGGTTCAAACCCCGAACCAAACCCTAAGTTCAGTCTAAGTTCAGCACTTTGGCTGAACTGAACCACAGGTCCGGTTTCGGGTTCCAGGCCCTTCAGAAATTTCTGAACGGCTTGGAACCGGTCCAAACTGTGAACTTATTCTATGTAGATACTGAAATAATTAATTTTTGTGTTAATTTTTGTGTATGAAAACGCGGGAACTTAGATCATGTGATCTTCAACATAGACGCGAAACGTCGACTCAACAAGAACAACAGCAACGCTCATCAAGAAACAACGGTAAGTAATCAAGTAAGTGTTACTTTACTGACATTTCCTTACGCAGAGAAGCACAATGAGGACAGCCGGCAGCAGCAGCGGTAGCGGCAGTGCCATCAACACCCACACCCCATGCCCACACCGCCAACACCACCGACACCATGCCCATGCCCACACCACGCCAACGATGGAAACCAGGGATGGTAGTGAGAACAGGACACAGTGGGGAGTGGTGTGCCCACCCCCGCTGCTAAGGTACGTTATCTTGATTATTTCTCATTTATTTATCAATACACTATAGCTCCATGACGCCCGCGAGCGTGGACATGGCAGCAGCCCCATGGCAACCCCAGCAGCAGTGGCAGCAGCCACGGCTGCAATGAAAACGGCAGCGGCAACAACTGCGGCAGCAACGGCAGCAGCTACGGCAGCAGCAGCAACAGCAGCAGTGTTGACAGCAATGGCAGCAGCAGCAACAGCGGCAGCATCAACAGCAATGGCAGCAGCAGCAGCAGCGTTGACAGTAATGGCAGTGGCAGCAGCAATGGCGGCAACAGCAGTGGCAGTGACAACGGCAACGGCATCAGCAGCAGCAACGGTGCTGGCAGCGATGCAGCACCAACAGCAGCGGCGGCCACTGCAGCTGCGAAGATCCCACCTTCCTCCCCACCCCTCCCGACTCCTTGCAACCCCAGGCCCACGTCAATTGACATGGCACTGTGGCTTGCAAGGAAATTTGAGGGTGGAGGAGGACGGTTCGCGGTCCAAACTGCGTCTGGACGCAGACCAAACCACATGGAACCATTCCATGTGGTTCTGGTTCAGGTTCAGCGGTGAGGCTGAACTGGACCAAACCGGACTTCGGCAACACTAGTGGATGCAGCAGGCAGATTGGGATATGATTCTCTAGATTTACCTTTCGCTTTTGAGGGGATCTCTACACCGTCAAATCTAACCCATTTATGAAGCAGCTGCACTTTGGCTTCCAAGACCTTGATCTGTTCATTGTTGTCATTGATGTCAGACGTCGTGGACTGAAAGATGTTGGCGTACTCGGTAGTGACTTTGGGCTCGTAGGTCGGTACTTCAATGGCGGAGACGAAGTTGGTTTTGATGTGAGGCGGGAGGTCACATTGGAAAGGTTCTGTGGGGTTACGGGCTGGGGGAGTGTGGTTGCTGGGGTTCTGTGCATGCCACGCGTCAAAGCGATCCTTCATGTTTTTGCCAACAATAGCCTTTGGAAGGTACATTCCATTGGGCAACACAATGCAGCCGTGCTCATTCTTGCAGCATATTCCATCCCCAGTGTACTGCTCACAGATTGGACAATCACGTATACAATGGAACGGGTCATCACAAAAGAGGCAATTAAAATTGGTGAACCCTTGTCCCGAGGTAGTCAGCTCAGTCCTATTTGCACAAGGCTTTGGAGGGTTGTTACATTCGGTGAGAGCTTGTGTGAGTACTGTGAGTTGCTGTGAAACTAGACAAAAGAGGTCAGACATGTTGGGTTTGACCGGTTCCACTTTAGGAATGACTGGGTCATAGTGGGTGGGTGGCGGGTAGCAGGTTCTATGGGGGTAGAATACCTGATGGTGGCAGGCAAGGTTGATGACAGATGAGAGACGGTGGATGGTTCAGCCACGGTTCCAGCCTAGTGTTGCCGAAGTCCAGTTCGGAACTGATCCGAACCTGGTTCAAACCCCGAACCGAACCCTAAGTTCAGTCCAAGTTCAGCAACTTTGGCTGAACTGAACCGCGGGTCCGGTGCGGGGTTCAGGGCCCTTCAGAAATTTCTGAACGGCTTGGAACCGGGTCCAAACCGTGAACTCATTGTAGGTAGATACTAGAATATTCAATTTTTATGTTAATTTTTTGTGTATGAACTCGCGAGAACTTGGGTCATGTGACCTTAAACATACACGCGAATGCACGCGGATTCGACTCAACCACAACAGCAATGAACAGTAACAGCAACACTGGTAAGTAGTTAGTTTATTTCATACTTTACTGACATTTTCTTACACAAAGAAGCCCCCCACGACCCATGCCCATGCCCACGCCCTCGCCCTCACCTGCCCATGCCCATGTTAAAACCACACGCCAACACCATGCCCACGATGGGAACCAGGGACTGTAGCGAGAACGGGACACAGATACATCGCCTTTTATTTTTGATTTTTCACTTATTTATCTATACTTACCCCCCACAGCTCCATGATGCCCGCGAGCGTGGACATGGCAGCAGCCCCACGGCAACCCCAGCAGCAGTGGCAGCAGCCACGGCTGCAACAAAAACGACAGCAGCAACAATGGCAGCAGCAATGGCAGCAGCTACGGCAACAGCAGCTACGGCAGCAGCAGCGTCGACAGCAGTGACGGCGACAGCAGCAGCAGCAGCGACCACGGCAACGGCAGCAGTTGCAACAACGGCGCCGGCAGTGACGCAGCACCCACGGCAGCGGGCGGTCCCCCCCTTCCTCCCCACCCTCCCAAATCCTCGCAACCCCAGGCCCACGTCAATTGACGTGGTGCTGCAGCTTGCAAGGAAATTTGAGGGTGAAGGAAGGTGGTTCGCGGTTCAAACCGCATCGGAACGCAGACCGGATTGCATGGAACGGTTCCATGCGGTTCCAGTTCTGGTTCAGCGGGGGGGCTGAACTGAACCGAGGGTCCAGTTTTCGGTTCAGCCAAAAAGGCCGAAAACTGGACCAAACCGGACTTCGGCAACACTATTCCAGCCAGCAGGAAGTGGGCGCAGTTATGAAAGTCCTGGAAGTCATAGGGGTCACTATGGAAGTGGTTCAGTTTCTGGTACTGTAGACGGGACTTGATATCCTTTTTAGTGTTGCCGAAGTTCAGTTCGGTCCGGTTCCGACCCTTTTTGGCGGAACCGCGAACTGAACTTCGGGTCCGGTTTGGCGCATGGCCAAACCCGGACCCAGACGGTGTCGAACCGTCTCTTTGCGTTCGGTCTGGGTTCAGACGCGGTCTGAAACCCAGACCGAGGTGGGCTCACCCCGTCCGTTCTCCTCGCGAATAGCAGGCGCGTATCAATAGATACGGCGCTGCACTTCGCGAGGTAGATGGGTGCGGGGGAGCCCTCCGGTGTCCCCAAGGGATGTGGAGGGACGGGGGGTCTTGTCCCGTGGTCCCTGCGTGGCATTGCTGGCGCTGCTGCTGCCAACCGTTGTCCTCATCGGGGTGGTGGTATGGTTGTGGTGGTGTTGCTGCCACGGCTGCTGCTGCTGCTGCTGCTGCTGCTGTTGCCGCCGTTGCTGCTGTTGCCGCCGTTGCTGCTGATACTGCTGCTGCCATCGTTGCTGCCGTCGTTGCTGCCGTCATTGCTGCCGCTGCCGGCGCTGCTCCTGCTGCCGTTGCCATTGCTGTTGCCGCTGCTGCTGCTGTCGCCGTTGCCACTGCCGCTGTTGCTGCTGCTGCTGCTGTTGCCGTTGCCACTGCCGCTGTTGCTGCTGCTGCTGCTGCTGCTGTTGCCGCCGTTGCTGCCGTTGTTGCTGCCGTTGTTGCTGCCGTTGTTGCTGCCGCTGCTGGCGCTGCTCCTGCTGCCGTCGCCGTTGCTGCTGCCACTGCTGCCACTGCTGTCGTGGCCGTTGCTGCTGCTGCTGCCGTTGCCGTTGCCGTTGCCACTGCTGCTGCTGCCGGCATTGCTGCTGCTGCTGCTGGCCGTCGTGGTTGTCGTTGCCGTTGTTGTTGCCGCCGCTGGTGGTGGTGGTGGTGGTGGTGTTGCAGCTGTCGCGCGTCCGTTGGCATTGGGTTGGTGTTGGGTGGTCATCTCGCGGCCGTGGGTGTGGTCACACTGCGGTCGCGGTCGAGCTTCCTGTAGCAGGCAACATTAGTAAAGTTCAGGAAAGTAAAATACGTACCTGTGTTCATGAACGCGACATTGTGTCGCGTTCATTGGCCTTGCGTTGTTGCGTGTTGGTGAAGAAAGCTACCTGTAACGGTCACATGATACCATTTAACACGAAAAAGTAAGTAAAGGAATGCGAAAAATAAATGAAATAAATACCTTAAAAATATCCGCTTTCGCGGTTTGGACGCGGTTTGGAGCCGTTCAGGAAATCCGGCAGGCCTCAAAACCCGGAACTGAACCTGCGGTCCGGTTCAGCACTTGGCTGAACTTAGACTGAACCTAGGGTTCGGTTCGGGGTTTGAACCGGGTTCGGCTAGGTTCGGAACCGAACTACGGCAACACTAATCCTTTTTGAGCTTGGCATGGAAGCCGTTCTCATACGCGATATTACATTCTCGGGGAGAGATCCAACCTTTGTCTAAGAGGAACCCTGAAATGCAGATGAACTCACGGTAATATTCGCCAAGTTCAGCGCGAGTATGGATGCCATAAGTGGTTTGGGTATGGGTAAGATGGTTGAGATCTGCCATTGTGTACCAATGATCGTCTTCCGTGCCCAGGTATAGCACAAGTACACTCCTTTTGAATGTCGCGTAATTAGGGCCAGTCACACTAGGCAGACTCGCCCAAAGCTCATAGTCGCTAAGGGACACATAGCGCAAGCTATGTTTAATGCAGCCTGCATCATCGAGGCCTGCATTGGCAGCAAGTAGCTCTACTTCTTCAAAGAAGCGGTTTAGGTTGAGCGGGTTCCCATCGAAGGTCAAGGCCATGGAATGACCACAAGCGGGTATTTGTTGTGGGGTAACATGAGGAGCAGTAGCGTGGGGAACGGTTGAAGATCCAGTGGTCAAAGTCATTGTTGGAATCAGAACGGGCTGTGATGTTGACAGAACAGTTGTTGGGTGTATGATGGGTGGGTCAGGTAATGTGGACGATGATGGCATGGATGAAGACAAGGACAAGGACAAGGACAATGATGGAGTTTTCGATGTCAAGAGCGAAGATGTGGATGGAGGTTCTAACGAAGTTGAGGTCAGGGACATAGGCAATGCGGGTGCGGAACTAAGATCAGATGACTCAGGTGTTATCATAATAGTCGGTATATTGACTGATTCAAGATTGTCGGAGGAGAGATATAAGGGCGTGTTTGATCCTGAGATGAGGGGAAGATTTTTATGTCGAGCGAGGTGATCGGGTACTAGCTGGAAGAAGTCGTCGTCGATTGTCGGGTTGAAGGTGGCTAGAGAAAGTTCTTGTTGAAGGGTTCTTCGAGGAAGGTCTTGAAGACAATGGTCAGAGGGAGTGATACAGGAAGAGGAAGCTATGGTGGTGCTAAACTATTCCTCGCGGTGGGCTCCAGATGTAGTGGCGAGGTCAGGGTGGCTGCGGAACAATGATCCTAGCCTGGGGGTGTTAGCGTAGAAGTGACAGGGAATAGTCTAGCAAGCTTCAGTAAGGTGATAAAAGACAAAGGGTAGAAAGCCACCGAGTAAAACTACTGATATCTAATGAGACTGGTCGAAGCTGATGAAGCTGACAATGTTGGGTACGGTGGGTCAGGTGTCAGGTGATGAGGGATGTAGGAATATGGACGGTAGAACGATGGGGAGAGTGTTGAGGGAACTGACGAGTTGTATGAGTGATGTATTTTACTGAGAGACTAATTCTGAGTGAGGGGAAACGAGGAGACTGGTTTCTTATTATGACACAGTGCTTGGGCACCGTTTTTATACTACAAAAATGTCTATTTAATTTCAGATGAGAGTCCTCAGCCAATGAGGGAGAACAAAGGGAAATGGAAATAGGAGAAAGAAGAGGAGGTTGTGATGCGACAAAGACAGGAAAATGGAGGGGAAAGCAAATATCCAAGAAAAAGATGTAAAGATTCATACATATCTCTGAAAGGATGAGGGAATGTGTATATAAGGCAAGTCCGAAGTTGGGAATCGAGTCCAATGAGATCCATCTGCAATAATTGGGATTCCGTGAGTTTAGGAGATGGACCAATGCTGTACGTGAGTGGCCGTGCTAGTCGGTATGCATCAGGTTACGTTGGGTTCAAGCATGAATCACTAGGGACATCGGGTTCGAGCGGATCCGTGAGATATCGAGTTTATGGTCTCAGAGGGCCAAGAGCCCTCTACAATAGCAAAAACCACAACCACAACAATGACCAGCACAACAACAAGGAGGGGTGCAAGACACCAGGCTGCTAAGGTAAGTACCCAACACCTCCAACCCCCACTAACCAGGTCGATGATGGCAGCAGCAGTGAGGTGACCACGATCACCAACTGGCACTGTCTGGCAGCAGCAGGATGATGACCGCAACCACCACCACTGCCAACTGGCAGCAGCAAGCAGGATGGCAGTGACAGCTACCACCACTGCCAGCTGGCAGCAGCAACAGGGCAGCTGTGATGACAGTGGCTACCAAGACCACACAGCAAGCAGTAGCACGTCATCGTCGTCATCAGCCACCACTGCTGCCAACTGGCAGCAGCAACAGGATGACAATGATGACTATGGCCACCACAACCACCAGCTGGCAGCAGCAAGCAGGACAACAACAACAGCTACCACTGCTACCAACTGGCAGCAGCAAGTAGGGCAACAGTGACAGCTACCACCACTGCCAGCTGGCAGCAGCAAGCAGGGCAATGGTGACAGCTATGTTGCTGCCAACTGGCAGCAGCAGCAGTGGGATGACATTGGTGACCACCACAGCCACCTGGCAACAGCAGCAGGACGACTACACCAGCCACCACCACTGCCAACTGGCAGGGCAACAATGACCACAACCACTCACTGGTGGCAGTGGTGAAATGATGATGACCATGACAATGAAACCATCAGTGGCAGCACAGGTGGTGACAATGACAACAGTAGGGGGCTCCAAATTACTATACCATTTATTCCAAAATTACCAATACTGCTAGTAATCCAAACTAAATAACTTTTAAAAAAGATCTAACAAACTGAGAAAAAGATGTCAACAGGTAAGGGAAGATGTTTTCAAAAAAAAAGTCCAAAAGACTTGACAAAAAGCTCAACAAAGTTCAGAAGTAGCACAAGTTCTTCAAGGGTTTAAAAAGGTGGACCAAAAACCTTGGCCAAAAAGCTCAACAAGTTCAGAAGAAGTGCAAGTTCTTCAAGGACTTAAAAAAGGTGAACCAAAAAACTTGACAAAAAAGCTCACAAGATTGAAAAGAGGCACAAGAGCACCAAGGGTATGAAAAGAATCTAATTACATTAGGCTCTAAAAGTAATTCTACCTGCTCTTCCATCCCTCTCTATACCATAAGACAGAACCAAAAAGGAAAGAAGTGAACAAAGAGAGAGAAAAACATTCACAGCCACCAACAAAATTTGTCAACCTGTCCAAGTAGCTAAAGGTGCAAAAGTCATGAAAAAAATGTGTCAAAAAACCTTAGAAAAAAGTCCAAGAGGTTGCGAAAAAGTGCAAGGCCACCAAGGGTTTCAAAAAGGACCTCAGATTTTACTGATGCAGTTGAGATTACCACCTCACACTCAACCAGCCCCAAAACCCCTGAGGCAACCTCCACTCACAGCCAATTGAAACCAGGAGTGCCAATCAACTTTGACAGTGACCAATCCAAAGATCATGGGTTTTTAAATGCTTGTTGGCTGTATGTGCAAATGACTTCACCAATGACCAGGCTAAGATCCATTGGGTCTTATCCTACATGAAAAAAGATCGTGCCGCTGTAGTAGATGTGCCTGGGCTGTCACGTGCCCAGTTCCCATGGTTGACCTTAGTCAGTAAGCTTCCTGATGTAGTAGACAGACTCATCCTTCGATATCAACACAGTTCCACTCGATTCCAGTGTGAGCACCCTGAGAGGTCCCTTTGGACCACTCCACCACCACCTTTGCTGACCACACTCTCTGGTACGAATCACGTCATGGCAGTGCATGCTACTCAACCTGGGATGAGTTCAAAGATGTCTTCCAAGAAACCTTTTGCCCAGAGGACAAAGCCACACATGTTAACATGCAGCTGGAGTCAGAACAGTACTTCCAGGGTAGAAGGGCAGTAGACATTTATGTTGATGAGTTTGAGGACCTTGTCAATATCTTGTGGTATAAAGACCCTCTTGCAATTGTTGTCAAGTTTAGATGTGGCCTCAACCCCTCCATCCAAGACAAGATAGCAGAGTCTGGACAAGATTGCTCTAAGGATGTGGACATCAAAGGATGGTATGCTGCTGCCAGATGCTTCAACCAGAACCTACCTCCACTACCACCCAACCACCCAACTCCTTCTACTTCAAGCCATTCTCCACACCAAACCCCCTTCCAGTTCCATCTGGTTCTGATCCCCACAAGTCCAAACACACAGACTCAGACCCTCCCAAGGAATCCATATGGACATTGATGTACAATGAGCCAGGCAATTTCCCCCAGTTTGCCATCACTGTGGGAAGCCTGGCCATCTCCACAAAGACTGTCCCTCTGCTTCATGTCACTGGACAAGCAGGAGGAGTGGATCCAGAACCTCCTTGTAGCAAAGGATGTCAAATTTGAAGTATGTGAGGAGGTATGTGAAAGGCAGGATGAGGTTGAAACAGAGGTGAGATTTTCCAATTGCAGTGGGTGAACAACACACCCCTGCTGCACTTGCAAAATCAATATGCTTGTCTGTCTATAGGCTCTGAAACAGAGGCAGACAAGTATGATTATGTGAAAGACATGCAAGAAACCCCCCTCACCCCTCTCCAGTCCCCAAAAGCCAGCAAGTGCATCTGAAGAATTGGGAGAAGAGACTGCCCCACAAGTATATCATTGCTGCAGCGATAGGTCCCTAGATATCAATGTCGAAGTTGGACAACAGACACCAGAGTAAAAAAATCAGCAGAGGCATTGGTATATTGTGGTACTCAAGGGCTCCTCGTGGATGCAGCCTATGCCCGAGACAATGATATCACCACTCACCCACTCCAATGACCAATCCCAGTCTATAATGTCAATGGCACCCCAAATGAAGCAGGCTCAATCCATGAAGTTGCAGATGTCATCCTCCAATGTAAGGACCACTCGGAACATGCTCAGTTTGCAATAACACAGTTGGGGAAACAGAAAATGATCTTAGGTTTCACCTGGCTCTGAGAGCACAACCCTGAAGTTAACTGGCAGACTGGAGAGGTCAACATGTCAAGGTGCCCCTCCAGGTGTGATACTTGCCACTCTGAAGTTTGAATGGAGTGTAAGGGTTGACATGCCACAGCATTTTCTGCTGTAAGGGCTACCTTAGGTCAAGGGTCTAACTTGAGCTAATGGGGATCCAAAGATAAATATATAACAAGGGAGGATATCTATTGTACAACAAAACTAATGTGGATCCAAAGAGAAAAGGCTAAGGAGCCCCAGTAGGGTGGCAGAAAATAATATGATGCCACTCTGGGAGAAGCTGTGACTATACAGTACCAAATAACAAGGGTAAAGATGATGAGTAAAGGGGTGGGGTGTATGCATGTATGTACACATAGATAGGAATAACAATATGCATATGAAAGAGTGAAGGTTGGATCAAGAGGGTGTGAGTGAGAGGACCAGAACCAGTACTGAAGTCATCCAGAGGTTGAACACTATTCAGAACCGGAACTGGGTCTGATGGTGAGCAATCAGAACTGGAACTGGGTGTCCCCTTACAGTGCACAGGGCTCTAGTATGAAGAAATCTAATAATCTCAACTCTATTTATACTTGAAACACTTCTTTATTGCAGCAGCTTTTGTGAGTCCTGACCAAACTAGTGGAAGTGGAAGTCAGTGGATGTGACCAAAGTAGTGGAACTCAAGTCAAACTAGTAGAAGTCAGGTTAACCATTGTGCTCATCACCAATGTTCGACTGATCATTGTCCATATATTTTATTGTTCATCATGACATTGTTCTATTCATTCTATCTAAACAAGTCTAAAAAAAGATGTGTGACAAAGTGGCTCATTGATTCTTGTGCTGTTTCTTTTGTCATTTCCATGGGCACCTCTTTCTGGGCCGTTTCGGCATGTCAATGTCACTAAACTCCATTGTGGCAGCCTCGCCAAATGTCTTGGGCACCGTCCATATCCTCTGTGACCGCCCCAACACTGCACCTTCAAGGGGTCCCTGCACGGAAAAGGTCGGGGGTGTTTGAGAGTCGGAAATGGTTGCGTCGGCAATCGAAAGGTTAGCAGCAGTGAGAGTCGGGTGATTGACAGGATCATCTGTGAGAGTCTCCTCAGTCTCATTAGTATTGAGATCTGCAACTGGGAGATCGGTGGGATTGTCGCCCATGAGACCTGCATCAACATTTTCACTCTCATCTCCTGCCGTCTCCATGGCATCGTTGTAGATGCAGGTTCAGGGTGGCTTCGGAACAATAAAGATAGATGATCCTAACCAAGGGGTGTCAGCGTAGAAGTGATGGTGGATAAGTCAGTGTCGGGGATAGTAGTAAAGGAAATGGAAATATAAGTGAAATATGATGCCGCTGTGTAAAACTGGACAAATAATGAAGAATCCAGCAATGAATGGACTGAAAATGGATAAATAACGACGAACCCGACGATGCCAACGATGTCGGGTATGGCGGGTCGGGTCGGGTCGGGTCGGGTCGGAAATGATGAACAAATAACAGGAACAATGATAAAGACGATGAAATGAACTATAATAATCTAAGGGTCTACGAGGACGAGCATTTGAAATGATTAAAATGATTCTGACTATGAGGGAAACGGGGACTAATGGTATCTCTTTTTGTACAGTCGTCGGGGACTGTTTTTATAGTACATGAGTGTGTAGTCTACTTTTGGACATGTCTATTTCGGCCAATGGAAACTACAAAGAAAGGTTGGAATGGGGATGTGGAAAGGGGTTGCAATGCGACAAAGACAGGAAAATGGAGGGGAAAACGAATATGCAAGGAAAAGATCTAAAAAGTCCTACATATCTCCAAAAGGACGAGGGGATGCACAAATAAGGTAAATCCAAAGTTGGGGATTGAGTCCAATGAGATCCAATGATCCATCTCCTATAATTAGAACTCCGGGGCTTCTGAGGCTGCCGGATTTGGTCCAAAAGTGGCTGTGACAAAGCGGCATATGACGGGTCATGTCAGTCACATCGGGTCACGTCACGTTGGGTTACGTTGGGTTCGAATGCAAGTTGAATAGAGGCATCGGGTTTGTCCGGATTCATGATATATCGACGATACGGACTCAGAGGGACATTGAGTCTCTACATCGTCCTCCAGATCAGGCTGATCAGTCTCCACAGGCTCTAATGGCATTGCACCCTTGCCCTTCACAGCCTTCATTGGATTACGCCGCTTTTTGATGCCGGTGCTAGTCTGTAACAGTTTTTTCTTCTCGCGCAATTCCTTCATATAGGCTTGCGACACCTTCCAAGCTTCAAGTTCGCCTGCCAGCTCATCCTCAATCTCCTCAAAAGTGGTGAGATTCGTTTGGTGTTCTTGTGCCTTGCATATGCGGCCATCACGGCGCAATTGGTTGGAGTGATCGCGGTGAGCTATCGTGTTTCGTTTGTTTGATAATATACAGCTTTTTTCTGTTTGCAGAATCTTGTCTTCCTGATGTAGATCGTATTTGTAAGCTCTAGTAATATAGACCCTGATGAGAAGAGAAAAGACGCTCTCGAAAAGATAACACACACTTTGTTATTGAATCAAGAAGGGTTAAATTGATGCCAGTGTATTGATTAGCAGCCGGGTGTGAGCTCTCGTTTAAGTTTGTGTCACTGGGTGTAAGATACCAATCTTCATGATCAATCTTGGAATGAAATTCATTTAAGGATGGGAAAAACCAGGGGCAAGGCTTTTTGTCGTGATACCAGTTGCAAAGTTTCTTGTATTCCGACTTGTCACAAAAATTCTTGAAGGAGTCAAGTTCCGCTTCAGTTTCCAAGAACCGGAACTGTCGAAATCGATTAATGACATCTTGGGGACAGTGTTCTGTGAGGGTATTTGCAAAACTGGACCAGGGTTAGTCCAACTAGGGAAGAAAACTGAGCCTGGCATACCAATCAAGATGAACTGTACAGGTCCGCACAATATATTGGACTATAACTTGTGGATCTGTCTCATGGATACCACTGATCTCTGGCTGATTTCGCTTCATGAGGTCATCTCCGCAAGCATCAACTTGTGGCTTGCAACCATCGACCAAGATGGCACAAAGTCCGGTACCATGGATAAACTTGAACTTGACTGGCTGACTGGTCACATGCCCTATTGTATCCCACAACCCTGACCACATTCGCTGAAATGCCTCGCATGTCTCATGCGTACAATAAATACGTGTGATGGTGATACCTGGTTGACATAAATGATGGCTCACAGTATTACATCAAGAAAGTAAGTACTCACGCATGTTGAGCTGATCGTTCCATACCACAACCTCCCATTCTTTCCAGATTCCATGTGTCCGCTTGTAGGTATTGTAATGAAGTGAAGCCTTTGCTTTGTGGATCAGCCTGGTGAGATTAGGCAACATGGTGATGACAATGTCAATTCTGTCACAAGACGACACTTCATGAATATAGCATTTGTCTGGCAGGAGTGTCATTGAGTCTGATTTCATTCGAGCGAGAACTCCTGCACCAATGAGTTAATCATGTTGATAAAGATAGTTCATGGTATGAAGTAAAACCTTCAAGGCCACTGCCATGGGGTGCAGCTTGAGTTTTGAGTTGGTGGATGATCCGCCGCTTCGTTCGTGCATTTGTGAGTGCTGGATCAATGGCTGATACATTCAAACTACTGGTGATTTGTGATGTTGATTGCGCTGAGATGGTGATGAGGACATGTAATACATCTAATATAGTTCAATCGTACCCAGGTCGACCTTCTTGACTGTGGCGCCTGTCACACCAATTGCTTCCACCGCCTTCCTATAGATATCCTTCTTGTTGTGTGACACCTTTTCTGAAGGTGGTGCTGGATGATTGTGGGGTCCATTGAGTATAATGATGGCTTTTCGAATGGAATGATCGACTGGTGAAAAGATTTTGATGTGAGTTGAACAAGAGCGCTGCACAAGTTGGCCCTGGACTATCTTCCCAGTTTCGTCAAAGTGAGAATATGCTGTGGAAGAATAAGCAGGTGATGCATTGACAAGAGATCTACACACAGCAGAGCTTCTTGCCCTTGCCACCACTTCGAGGCATGAGCACATGAGCACACTTCCCAACATTGACATCTTTCAAAGTATCTGGCAGCGTCTTGAGCACCCCACCCTCCTGGAACAGTTTGAGGATGTGGCTTTCTTGAATGCTGACCGGTATCATAAGGAACCGGTGTGAGAAGGCCAAATTGCCCAATTTCCAACGTTCACATCCAATGAAATGTGATTTTCCATCCAGGTTTTTCTGCCACAATAACATGTGAGAATTTCACCCTGTGACAAGTTCAAAAATGTCACCTCTTTCAGCTGCCGTACCACAGGTGATCCAGAACAGTGATCACCATCTTCTTGAACATATGGGCAGACCTTCTTTTGGCATGAATTATAAAAGCTACGAAAGTCAGTGAATGGCAGACTGGATTTAAAGAGAGTAACTCACGAAATAGCACGCAAGACAGAAGAAGAGCTTTGCTGCTCATTGACATCGAGTTCAGCATTGAAAAGCGATTCTCTTGCATGTTCATTGCACTCATAATGTTGGCAGTCTGCAAGTAATGCCATGTCCAGCTGATTGCAATGGTAGATCCTACAGAACCTGCTTAGCGTCCAATGTCAAGAAAATACTGATAACCTGACATACCTGAGACTTGATGATGGCTACCATGGACATTGGCTTGCCCTCACTGTCATTCCACTGACAGTCATCGTCAGAGAGGTCGAGGAGGTAGCCAATCCGTTCTTCTCGTGGCACCGTCCAACACGAAGGGATTGTGGTGATGAATATAATTTGGTGCAGGGTGAGTTGCCAGGTTATTTGTAGGGGTACGTTGGCTTGCAGCGATGGGTTTGCTGGCATTTCAGCACTTGTTGGTTCTTTCTTTATGTGTAGGCGTTTCGTGGTGAGGTGCTTTGTCGGGCTTGAGTCGTGATCAAGATCGCCATCAGAGTCATCAATGTCGATGACCTCTGATTGGACTAACCTGACGTCTGCGCTGTGCTTTCGTTTGGGTGTACGTGTGGGTGTATGTAGAACCAAGAAATCGCTTGAACCAGTGTCGGAAAATAGGTTGTCAAGGGTGACGGATACACAATGTTTGGAGGGGATGGGTGTCGGAATAGGCATTTATGATGCAGCCTGTGCGCCAAAGGATTGCTGGGTGGGAGATATGCGGTATTTGGTGATGATGGATGTTGAGATGGGCATTTATGCGACCTGTGCGTCGAGGGATTGCTGGGTGAGAGATACACAGTGTTTGGAGGAGATGGGCATTTATGCGACCTGTGCGTCGAGGGATTGCTGGGTGAGAGATACACAGTGTTTGGAGGAGATGGGCACTGAGATGGGCATTGATGATGCAACCTGCGTGTCGAGGGTTTGCTGAGGGTTTCGTTGGTAATATTGAGTGGTCCAGGTAATAAATCAGTTGAAATCGAGCCAGGATTCGAAGTTGTTGGCATTGAGTATGGTGAGCTCCCGAAGGAAGGGTGGAATGGTCTGTGCCACAGCATCCAGGTCAGTTAACATTGTGTAGTTGTTATAGACCTACCTCAATGATGTACTCATCGAGTACACTGTTGCCGATCTTCGCGATGAGTCATCGTACAACAGTGAGCTTGGGATCATTGGGCTGGGTGAGCATGTCCGGCATGATGATGAGAAAGAAGGTGGGCAATTAGGATGATCATAACATAGAATTAAAAAATGATTGTGTCGCGACTGGCCTACATCCACAATGTGGGCCACAGGGTGTATCTGACCCCCTGCCCAATGGGTGGAGGTATGGTGTTGTTGATTACCTAACGACTTCCACTTCCACCCGTTTCCACTAAGTGAGTCCCACTTCCACTTCCACTACTTCTGTATATACTCAGCTTTTGTAGTGCAACATACAAATAGTATTCAGAAATATTTCTGATATTTATTTAGCTGAGAGTCATTGCTACCAAAAACGGAACTCAATGCCACAAATTGCTTAGTCATGGGGTCTGGCAATTGCTTATAAAATCTGTGCACATGCTTGTTAAGGTAATTGTTTCAAATGTGGTCAACTCAAGATAAATGAGATACACCCTCAGTTTAGTGCAATAAAATATATATCAGTTAATTGAAAAGTCAGGAAACACTACTGACAAACATTAGAACTATTTTTTACAGCAAACTGAAGCAATAAATCACTTAATATGAGTCTCTACTACTTTTGACTACCAGAAAAGGCTTCGCTGATGCTTGACAAACATTATATAAGCAAGCCTTTTGCCACTCGCCCATAGCAACTGTGTAGGTTGCCACACTGCTATAATCACCAATCAAACTATTAGAGGTTCTTCTAACTTACATTTAGAACAAATTGTTCACAACAGAATTTTTATTCACTCTAATTTCCCTCCAGAACAATGGTGATTCCATTGGTTTGAAAGATGTAGCAAGATTTTTAAAAATCTACTGTGAACAAGTTATCCAGATTGAAGTTCTATCACACTTTTGTTATATGTGCTAAGGTTGAAATGTATTGCAGAAATATTTACCATTTCTTCTCAAACTTTCATAGTCTGCCATGCACACAAATAAAACAGGGGATTGCCGGACTCTATTAGTCACGTATTAGTTAGTATCCCGTCTCCAGTTGGCATGCTTCATGAATTTGCTTCAACAGATTATCTTGCGGCTGTAATCTGTTGACTGCGACAGTCCGAGTCGCGAACCGCAAGAGGTAACGCAGGTACAGAGCCTCATCGAGGCCTCATCGAGGCCTCATCTGCTGTGCTTACGAGTAAAGTTGAAAAGCCATCTGTTGAGAACCGATGAATGAGAATGCCTTTGTCGTCTAATGTGCATCGTTGGATGTTAGGTAGTGGTGGCGTATACACCTCGATGTGGCAGGCTTCGAGATCAGGGGGACGAACTGTAGTACCGGGAGACTGCAATAAAAGGAGGAGTTGGCCGTATTGTCCATGATGGCTTGTGGCTGGCCTGGGACCGTGGGAGATCATTTAGGTTCAACTTGAACGCCGATGAGCTTGTGCAACGACACTCGAAGTCTGGAGGCACTTTCGAACCAACTACGAAACTTAGAAAAGAAAAGGAAAAGTCTCCAGGACGAGCTCGCTTCCGTCGAGCGCTCCATCGGACACGTGAGTGCCCAGCATGGACGGTTTCTCAACAGGAACGCAAACATTGCCTACTTGCCCAACGAAGTTTTGACACAGATCTTCAAGGCGGGACAACAACGCTATGCGAGCGACCGTATCCTGTATCGATCCTGTCTGCCGTTTGAGGTCCTCGTGTCCCATGTGGCAAGCCACTGGCGAGATGTTGCCCTGTGCTCACTGTCCCTCTGGGCGCAAATCAGGAACAACTCCAGGCCATCATTAGTGTCCGGCGACAAGCGTGGCAAGCTCGACGCCGAGTTCGACCGAATATCCACCTACTTGGCACGGTCCAAAGCGTGCCCCATCGACATCATATTCAACTTCTCCAGCAGGTGCACCAAAACTCATGCAGACAAGCTGTTCGCTCTGATCAGCGAACATATTGCTCGCTGGCGCCGTGTTTTCATTGACGTGGCTTACAAGGGCAACATGGAGAAGATATTTAATCGCTTCCGTCGAATATCTGTCCCCTTGCTCGAGCAATTGTCCATCCGCGCTCATGCAGTTACATTTACGAAATACACCCCACAGATATTTGCAGCTGGTGCACCCGCCTTGACTTTTGTACGATTGCCAGTCGATACGATACGGTCGACGCATCCCCCAATGAACATGGTCACCACACTTCATATCGGAGACAACTTCTCGAGGAGGGTATTATCATATGCACGTTTCTGCGCAGTCATTGCTGCCGCTCCTTCGCTGCGCAACTTATCTCTTTGTGAGGTAGTTATCGAGTCTTGGTCTGCTCAAGATCACCCAGAATTAGAAATGCCCACCCTTCGCTCGCTCCGGGTGTCGGACAGTCATACATTCTGCCGTATACTTTCAGGAATAAAGGCACCTCAACTGGAGTCATTGGTTGTTGGACGACTTAGGGATTCTGAACTCTCCTCCTGGACCCTTTCGCGGAACCCACATTCTGCAGCGAAATTTCCCTACTTGCACTCACTCACGCTCTCCAATTGCCAATTCAACCTTTCGAGCTGCAGGGCAATATTTCAGAATCTCCCTACAATCACACATCTTTCCATACTAGCCTCCTCCGTCGAAATCCTCAAGGCACTCGGGGAATGCTGTACATCGTTGCACAGCCTACCGTGGACGCAACTACACACGCTGACCTTAGACTCGGAGTGCTCCCAAGTATGTGTGGAGATGTTGACCAAGCGACAAGACATTGGGCACCCCATTTCATTGTTGCGTTTGAGAACCAACCGTTGGGTTCGCGGCGAGAATCTGAAGTTGCTGGAGGGGGTTGTAGCCGTGGAGCAGTGGAGCACCGACGATCCATGGCCACCGGGCATGGCTTTTGTGGATGAACACGATGCAGATTTCTGACAGTCTCGTCGGTCGGATTGGACAAAATTGAATTTCTTGTTGAAAGCCAGGTAAACTATACGTGGTTACCACCTTTTATTTTGCTATTGGACCAAAATTAATATTTTGAACCTCTGAACACATTTACGCTGCTTGTTTAGCACCCAATTCCGGTAAATTTCATTGTAGAATTTGAACACCTCCAGAATATGATCTACATCCATTGCTACTGATTTGGCAGGAATAATCAGAACAATCCTCGGGAATGTACACCGAAGATCAGTAAATCTCACAAAACCACCCAAAGGTCCACGGCTTCAAGGAATATTGGATCTGAGTGACTAACTCAGTGTGAAAGTGACATTATTAAAGCTGCACCTGCCAGGCCACTGTTCATGCAAAGGCAAGTTACTTCTGAAGAAAGAACTTGGAAGGTTGCGGCCGGAGTCTAGTGATGGTAAGGTTCAGTCACTCCACTACAATGATATGTCCTCAACTATCCAATTGCTTCGAGCTTTGGTCATCTTTGACTCAGAACAGAGTATTCTAATACCCGTTGAATTATATGAAACACACCAGGACAAAAACAGTTCCATTCCAAATGGCTTATCCAACAATTGCGGGAATGTAGCAGGACAATACAACAATCCAGTAAAGATGCCTCAGGATATTCACAAGCGAATCCCAATTTCGACGCCTGCCGGTAGATCCACATGTTGCTGAGGATTGGAATTTTAGGAGTTACAAGTGAAGTGATCAAAGTGGCAATGACAGCTTACCAGTACATCAACGATCGCCGATGATGCACCCGTAATTTCAATAGTGGCCTGGTAAACTCTCAATTGAACACATCCCTGCGAACCTTGTTTACAATCCTGTGCAGAAAAATATAATCGGTGAATGGAAGACAGCGATGATGGGATATGACAAACTTTCTTCCTTGGATTCAGATAAACAATCTTAACAGGGAGAGGAACGAATGTGGTTTTTGCACCCCCGGCTTTGGCAATTATCTTTGTCCTGGCTGCGAAATCCAAAGACCTTGAGTTTAACTGAGTTTTCTGTGTGTTCCAAGACTCACATTGATCCATAAGTTTCTGATCATAGGACTTGAGCGAAATCCTAAGTCTCGTGGAGCCTGAGCATTGCATTCAAAAATGCACCTAGACAGAGAGTCGTTACATAAAAGATACCTTTTGCAGTGGGGGCAGAGTTGACGAGAAGACACATCAATAAAACAAGGAATGTGAGTGCGCGAATGGAAGCCATCTGAATCGTCACAGGAAAACGTATAGCAGGTCGTTGAAGTGGTGAACGAAAAAAATATCCTCGGTCCAGCTACAAGTTTACAACAAAATCTCAACATTTTCGCCAGCAGCCAAAACTAGCCAACGGATGCATACCGAGGATAATATGAACGGATAAATAAACCAGCCAATCCAGTCTGAAGGAAGGTTCCAGGTCAAAAGCGCCCATGGCTGGAAGGAAATCATGATGACCATACCGGAGGTGAAAAAGTCTTGGAAGAGGATGAAGACTCGCCTGTGTACCGTGTATTTATGCCATACGGATGGGAAAATGGAGACACCACGAAAATTCCGTTCTGTTGCTTGGATACAAGTTGGAATACGTCCCCAGCCTCATGAGGCATTCCGTCAGTCGGCAGTAGCGCGAGATAAAACGTCATGATGATACAATATCGACACAGCATCAGCCTTCTCACCATCCAATCCTGGAAATCCGGAAATCGTTGTACAACTGGATGTCGCCATGACTGACAACGATTTTGGGATTGGCTATTTCTCAGTAAGCCTCGAAAACAATCGCGAAGTCTCTTAGAGCACCAGCCCAAATGGTAGTTTGGGCTGGTGCTGTAGGAGACTCAGAATTAGGTTTGACGGCGACAACAAGTTCCGCGTACCATCAGGAAAACACGGGTTGACTTAATTTGACTTAATCCGACTTAATCCGACTTATTACATAAATTAAGACCTTTTAAGTAGTTAAGTGATTAAGTGGAATTACAGCACTTTTCACATCTGTATGGAATCGCAATAAAATAAAATATCTTTGTTCTTGTTTGTCTGGGACTCGGACCCCAGAAACATTGCCATGTACCATCCCGTATCATGGGATCTCAAAGCTCGTATTCCCGTCCTGGCACGAAAGGGTTGGAAAGTCAAGGAGATCTGTGATCTCCTGGGCATCAAGAAGTCTCTTGTCTATCAAACTCTCGACTACGATCGGTACTACGGGGTTCCTTATAATCCTCATGCATGTCGATCTGGCAGGCATCGGATTCTCTCTCACGAAGATCTCAAGCTCATTGTCGCACTCTTGCACCGCAGACACTGCATTTATCTTGATGAGATTCAGTCCGAGCTGTACAACCAACGTGGTGTCCTGGTTTCCATACCGACAATCCTTCGTACCCTACGTCGTCTTCATTACTCCCGAAAATGTGTTTCTTCTCGAGCATTAGAAAGGAATGATTTGCTCCGTTCAGCATTCATGAACAGGATTGCCGATGAAGTACCTAACCCAGATATGTTGATTTTTATTGACGAAGCCGCCCGAAACAAGAAGACTTCGGCACGTATGCGAGGCTGGTCAATGGTCGGGCAGAGATGTGTGCAAAGGCGTTGTTTTGTTCGTGGGCAGAGGTTCTCCATCCTTCCTATCCTAACACTCGATGGCATCATCACGTATGATGTTATTCCGGGATCTGTCACCTCTGAACGGTTTTTACAGTTTCTTCAAGAGCTCGTCATGCGTTTCATTTGATTTATTCAGTATTAGAGTATGGACTCACACAGAGCTTAGATTCCCCTTACCAATCCATATCCAGGGCCTCAAAGTGTCCTTATCTTAGACAATTGCAATATCCACCACTCTGAGGAAGTGCGTGCACTTGTTGAAGATGAAGCCCGTAAGTCGTTTTTTCAACTCCCTGAATGTGTTGCTCAAATGGTGTATTAGAATGTAAACTCATTTTCCTTCCCCCGTACTCACCAGACTTGAATCCGATAGAGCAAGCTTTTGCTGCGATCAAGAGTTATTTGAGACGATACTGGCAGGACTTCTCGTTTTCCATAATAGACCGAGCGTGTCAAAACATCACTTCTGACAAGGCTTGGGGCTTCTTCTGTGCTTCTGGATACGTTGTGTAGTTTCATTCATGTAATGCCATGCGGTGTCTCAAACGGTCAAATGAAAGGATCAAATAACATTTATTGACTGACAAAACTACATGATTCGACAACAAGGACAGTGCGAATGCTAAAAACAAGGACAACAAAGTGAACGAAACAGGACAAAGAGGACAGACGACACGACACAGAAACCAAACGTGAATGGGTGAATTTACAAGGAATCGCCATAATCCTCACCATCAAGAACCGGCATGTAACCTGTGGGAATAGGTACCATATCGCTTCGAGCTTCACAATAGTAGTACCAATCAAAGTCGTCAGGTTCACAATTACCCTTCATAATCTTGGGCCCATAAATTCGCATGGCGCCGCCATCATGGAACCTTTTCTCGAAGCGTACTTTTTTGGTAGGCGGCTTGGAGGGGGTAGGAGAAGAAGTGCGAGTGTCTGGTTTACGTTTTGCAGCTGGGCTGTTCCACCATTGCAACGAGTTCTGTTTGAGGCGAATGACATCTCCTGCATTTATTCCAATGTCCTTGAGAGCAGCGTCATCTACGAGATGCAGAAGATCGGGGCCATATCCCATTTGCTTGAGATGCTGTTCATATACAGAGGCATTTGAAATTCCGAGATGGCATTCGGCATATTTGAGGAAGCGTGGAAGTTTTGATGGTGTATTGGTAATTGGTGCAAGTGTAGACGAGTTGGCCGAGTCTGGGGAGTGAATTGGCGTAGTGGGGCGTTTACCAGTAGGTGCTTGAGCAATTGTTGCAATGCTTGACAAAATCTGTGAGATATGGGCTAGTGCCGAATCACCAGACATGTTGACAGCGGAGGATGACGAGGAGGTTGTTGATTCAGAGCGATGACATGCTGTGATGGATGATTTACGATTGGCAGGATCGAATGTTGCTGTTGACGGGGGATGTGTTACAGATGCTGTCCCGTCATACTAGTTTGTAGGTTAGTAGCATACGGGCTACTGTTGACATAGCACTTACCATAGCGCGAGCCCATTCTTTCATCATGAAGGGCGTCAACGGTGTGGACTCTGCAGTGAGAGGATCTATGTAGGTATACCCAGCATCGTTGTCATTTGCGAAGCGCTTCTCAAGTAATCCTCGGAGGCGAGCCAACTCAAGGTCAATCTTCGAAAGTCCAGTGGTGTTCTGATAAAAGTATTAGACGGTAGATAGATTGGCATTTACAACTCACATCTATGTCGTCCCCATCATCTTCATTATCATCACTTTCACCCTCGGAACCAAGCAATATGTTCTGTTACAATGTGAGATACATATTTGACACATATATGCAGCTCCGTACCTTTTTTGCCGTCTTCTCGACATCATTCATGTCAACGAGGATTGTAACTGCTTTGGTCGGTTTCTTCTCAATGATCTTATTGACAACATCCTCGTATTCTGCAAAGTTCACAACATCACATGCATCTCCTTTGCTTCGGTCGAAATTTCAGTTCCAGCCTAGCTTTATTCACCAATGCACTCACTTGGCAGGTGGGACCTGTATCTTGCAGCAATAACGTCTGCGTTCTGAAACTTGAAACTTGTTGTTGACGTGATGCTTTGCTAAGACCGTGTTGAGAAGCTCAATGTAGTTGGCCTTCGTAGCACAGAATTTATGTGTGAATTCCTTCGTCCTTAGATCCTTCTTCGTGGATTTCTTCTTTCCCGAGCCTGATGCTGGAACATGGACTGTCAGACGAGCGATTATTGGAACAGAAATGCAGGGCAGCTCTGCGGGCTCGGGGCTATTGGCGGTCGACATGGTCTAAGACAGGCCGGGGTCCCAGTACAAACAAGAACAAAGATATTTTATTTTTTTGCGATTCCATACAGATGTGAAAAGTGCTGTAAGAAGGTCCATCTACTTAATCGTACTTAATCACACTTAATTATTTAACTTTACGGATAATTTTTTCTCTAAAATCCATATAATTGTGCCAGTGCACGGTATATTAGTACTATTAGTAGTAGTACTAGCGGTGGTATTACTTTGAAAAGGGAAGCAAAAGCGAGGGAAAACAAGCAGACGGAATCATATTGAGGGTCACGGTGGGATCAGGGAGAGACTCGGACTCGATTTTTGACGGGGTTGGCATTCTAAGTAAGAGCTCATGAATGCTGGAACTGAAAGTAAGGCTGAGAAACGTACAATTCATGCCAGGTTCAATCAGAGCCGCACGCTCTTGCTCCTCGTCTTCCTCTACTGAACCCTGAGAATCCGTGTAACGACCACTTCGAGCATATTCTTGTGTCAGTTCAATCACCTCTTCGAAAGCCTCGGATGACATTTTCTCGATAGACCTAAGATAACCCCGCGTCGCTTTCCCCCAGTTTTGTTCTGTGAATGCCGTGTCCTTTGTGTCTCGTCCAGTGGCGGGGTTGATGCCTTTGGTTATTGTCACGGTAAGTTTGTTAGGTTCTTCCTCGTTTGCGATCATGAGGTCCCTGTTGGCCCACAGCCGAAGGGCCCTTTCGGACTTGCAACCCATCCGTAAGTGTGCACACATCCACAAATGTCAGTACTCACAGCTGCCGCTGACAGCGCAAATGCCGACTTCGGCTCAAGCGAACTCCTCGAGATTGCCGGAATTTTAATTGCATTGCGGATTGCCATGAAATGTGCATTGAAGGTTTGAAGAACGAAGGGACCTTGATATATGCCTTTGAAATCCTTTTTCCGGGTTGTTATGCTAGCATTGAACTAGATTTAAATATGCTTACGTTTCTGTCGTTCCCAACGGCAACGGCAAAAAGAAATGCGAAGTTCTTGAGTTGGTGTTTAGCAAATGCTGCACGGGCTTCATTGGTATTGAGTTCAGGCGTGGCCAAAAAGTAGTCATTGATTGCTGCCAGGGCGGCCGATGCGAATGTCGCCCTCCATTCATAAATTCGTTGATTGGACTGAGCGGTGTACATTAGTATCTACATTTAGCTGATCATAGTAACGTTGTAGATGCGGGTTCTTGGTGGCTTCGGAACTATATAAAGAAATATATAAAGATCCTAACCTGTGGGTGTCAGCGTAGAAGTGACTGGATAATTCAGTGTCGGGAATAGTAGTAAAAGGAAGTGAAAGTGAAATAAAAGTAAAGCCGCCGCATAAACGGGACTAATAACGACGAATCCGGCGATGAACAGAGTGAAAATGGATAAATGATGATGAACCCGACGATGAACGGAGTGAAAACGGACTAATAACGATGAACCCGATGGTGAACGGACTGAAAACGAATGAACCCGACGATGCCGACGATGTCGGGTACGACGGGTCGGGTCGGGTCGGGTCGGAAACGATGAATGAATATACGGGAACAATGAGGAAGACAACGAAGTAAACTATAAAAAGGCTAAGGAACTACGTGGACGAGCATTTGAAGGGATCTAAACGATTCTGACTATGAGGGAAACGGGGACTAAGGGTATCTTATTTTGTACGGTCGTCGGGGACCGTTTTTATAGTACATGAGTGTGTAGCTACTTTCGGACATGTCTACTTCGGCCGATAGAAACTACAAAGAAACACTGGAATGGGGAAGTGGAAAGGGGGGTTGCAAAGCAACGAAGACAGGAAATGGAGGGGAAAACGAATATGCAAGGAAAAGATCTAGAAAGTCCTACATATCTCCGAAAGGACGATGGGATGCATAAATAAAGTAAATCCGAAGTCGGGGATTGAGTCCGAAGAGATCCATCTCCTGGAATTGGAACTCCGAGGCGTTTGAGGCTGCCGGATTTGGTCTGAGAGCGGCTGTGACGAAGCGGCATACGTCGGGTTATGTCGGTCACGTCGGGTCACGTCACGTCACGTCACGTCGGGTTGCGTCGGGTTACGTCGGGTTCGAATGCAAGTCGAATGGCGGCATCGGGTTGGTCCGGATTCGTGATATATCGATGATACGGACTCAGAGGGACGTCGACCCTCTACAACGTACGATGAAGAATACACTGTCCATGTAACCAATCTTGTAGGGGATGTTGACCACGTTGGCCCGGTTCATATAAATGGCATCCCAGATATGTTGCAGGGCTATTACGGAGTCGTCGTCGTCAATTGTCCACGGGTTGGAGTAATTTGCGACGAAGACGGTGTATGTGGGTATGAAAATTCGGCGCCAAACGTTCGCATCTTGGGCACCAAAAGGGAGATCGCGGTTGGTGAAGTGGGCACGGCCTTGACGGCCTGATTCACTGATGTTGGTCGTTGAGGTCACGGTCATGGTTGCATCTTCAATCTTGATCCTGACCTAACCAGAATTTAAGACGACATTTTATATGAAAAAAAATAGCCACATTACCAGGTTTGATGACTTAGACGATCTTGCAATAACCACATCCGAGTCTGGGATATCTACACCTTCAACTGTGGTTGGTTCTGAGCTCTTGGACAGTCCAGAATGACCGTGTGCCGTGGGCCTGAAAGAACTTGAAGCCGCACTTGAGGAGTTTGTAGGACTAGCTGAGTGATCCTTGCTAAGAAGACTCCTCGTAGGAGTCCTCTTGGGGGGCTGACCCATCTGGCGGACTTCGGTTGCCCATTTATCAATGATACCGACCTCACTCTTGTCGAGAGTACTGCGGGTGTGAAAAAAAAGGGTGATATCGTCAAGAATCAACATGTGTTGGTTGTGTGGTCGCACCTTCCAATTTGGGTGACTTTGATCCGAGACAACCTTCAGCCTTCAACGTTGCAACAATCAGGATGCGAAATCGGTACTCACGCTCTTGTTCTTCCTTTACTTCCACCACCTTCCGGTACGCCTTGATGGCTGCTCGCTTGTCCCCCTTCTGAACTCTTTTCTTCTTCGTTGGCTGGCCGATCTCCTCGTCGCTTATTTCCTCTGCCTGCTGCTGAGCCTGTGGTTCGTAGGTTAGGTCCTTGGGATCATCTCGATAACCAGCAACAGGTTCATCCTCAAATTCCACGACATCATCCATCGCAGTTTTGCCAGCCGCTCCTGCAGTGTCTTTCGCAACCGCATCTATCTCAGAATCAGCAGCATCGAGTCAGTAAAGCATCGCATTCACCCTTTTCTGCAACTGACTGCCCTTCTCTGTTAGGCGTTTTCTCATTGCGAGGTTTGCCACCCGATGATGAGGCCACAGCCCGTGGTTGAGGCCTTGGTCGCTCTTGAATCCCAGCCCGTTCCTTTGTGTCTTTTTGAGCAAGTTTGTCCTCCAAGCGAGCGATGTTCCTCATCAGCTCAGCTGTGAGAGCATCCTTCTCGACTTTCGCAGCAAGCTGTTCGGCACGCACTGCCTCCATTTCTGCCTTGGTACGACGCTTTCTCTTGGCAATGATTTCTCCTGGGTGCTGATCCGCATTAGCAGCGCGAGTTTGTACTTGGGAAGATTTCATTGACATGGTAGGAGTGACCGTTGAGGTGAAAAAGAAGGATGAGCTGATGTCCTTTTTTTTTTCAAGTTCAGATCATTGCACGTGAGGTCAACTCGGCTCAGTCAACAGAACCCACCATGTCTACGCTCCCAAAGCACAAAACCTCCCTCTTACGTTTACCGTGTGTCTCGTGTGGTCGATATTTCCGTAACCAGTCTGGGCTCACTAAACACCGCCGCGTCCAGCATCTCCAATCTGGCCAACTCAAACATCAGGCTCATGCGAAATTACCTGTTCCGGCTCAACCAGCTACTACCTCTGTCCACGATCAAGTTGATGAGGACACCCATTCGTCTGACGACGTTGATAACTCTCAGGGGGACATCCGTTCCTTGGACGACCGAGCCGGTGACATGGACGGAGACATTGATATGGCTTCAGATGATGTCGCAGGTGAAGCATCACCAAGAGGTGCTTCAGGAAATGATACGGCGTATCATGCATTGCTAAACGGTAAGTAGGTGATGGTATATACACTGTCAACTGCTGAACTTGGGCCAATTTGTGTAGCGGTACCATGTAACATCAACGGCAACTTTCTACCGCCAAATTCCTCACCACGTGTTGAAGAGGATCCACCGGCTGATGAGTGGGCACCTTTCGACAACAGAGTGGCATTTGAATTAGCCGAATTTCTGTACTCTCGCAATCAGATGCCGGCACAGCAAATCGATACCCTAATGGATCTTTGGAATGCATCTGCACTCCCACATGGTGCTGAGGCGCCATTTGAGTCAGCGAAAGACTTGTACAAGACAATCGATTCATCAAAATTGGGTGACGTCGAATGGGAGAGCTTCAAACTCAAGTATGAAGGAGTCAAGCCTGTCGACAAGGTCCCTTCATGGATGAATAAGGAATACGAAGTGTGGTACCGCAATCCGCATGAGATCGTGCGCAATATCCTTGCGAACACCAGTTTCGATGGTTCAATCAACCCGACACCGTATCGTGCATACAACACCAGTAGCGAACGGCAGTACGACAATTTCATGTCAGGCAACTGGGCGTGGCGTCAAGCGGTAAGCAACCACTGGTTGTCACGGCACATAAACTCATCATATCACTAGGACATCATTGCTGAGGACCCCAGTACACATGGGTCAATGTTTGTGCCAGTAGTACTAGGTAGCGACAAAACTGTAGTGTCCGTTGGGACAGGTGATACGGCGTACCATCCCCTCTACCTCTCGATCGGAAATGTGCACAGCACAGTTCGACGCGCTCATGGAGATGCAGTTGTTGTTGTAGGTTTTCTGGCGCAACCCAAAGGTCAATCTGCATGCTATTATGACAATTATCCTCACTTACATACCCCTCATGCGCAGCTGAGCGGCAAGATGCCGACAAGGAAAATTTCCGTTTATTCAAGCGACAGATGTTTCACGCGTCACTCGCCAAAATACTTGACCCGCTCAAGCCGGCTATGACCACACCAGAAGTGGTCAAATGTTGGGACGGCCACTTTCGCAAGGCAATTTATGGTATCGGACCATATATCGCCGACTATCAAGAACAAATTCTTGTCTCGTCTGTTGTTCAAGGCTGGTGTGCAAAATGCCTGGTTGTACCAGATGGCATGGACCGCCCTGGAATCACTCGCACATACCAGCATACCCAAACCGTTATCGAAGCATTTGGATTGCAAGTCGCAAGAGACGACTATGGCATTTCAGGCGACATCAAGGTCTGATCGTTGTGAATATATTTGATCATTGTTTCACCTTCTTGTTCAGCCTTTTACAGATGGGTTCCCGCGGGCAGACATACACGAACTTCTAGCCCCCGACATCCTTCATCAATTGATTAAAGGAGTCTTCAAGGACCATTTAATACAATGGGTCGAAGATTATCTGGTTTTGATACATGGTCGTGCACGTGCCGACGAAATTCTCAGTGATATTGATCGCCGGTGAGCTAATCTAACAAATCTATCTTTCATTTCGTTAACCTATATACTAGCATTGGATGTGCTGTACCTTTTTCGGGACTCCGGAACTTTCACACCAGCAGGAATTTTTCGCAATGGACAGGCGACGACTCAAAAGCCCTCATGAAAATATATATTTCCTGCATTGAAGGCCACGTTCCTGATGATATTGTCCGCACCGTCCAGGCCTTCATGGACTTCACATACATCGTGCGACGTGACACTCATACTGAAACCAGCTTACTACAGCTTGATGCTGCACTCAATCGGTTTAACCATTTCCGGAAAATCTTCCTTACCGCAGGTATTCGCATGAACTTCAATCTTCCACGGCAACATTCGATGGTTCACTACCTCACGCTCATCCGGGCTTTTGGTGCTCCAAACGGATTGTGTTCGTCAATAACAGAATCGAAGCACATAGATGCTGTCAAGAAACCATGGCGGCGATCGAGCCACTTCAATGCCCTTGGGCAAATGTTATTAACCAATCAACGACTGACCAAGCTGGCTGCAATGCGTGTCGACTTTACCCGCCGAAAAATGCTGGAAAGAACATGTCTTGTCGAGGTATTGATGATGCTGGGTGAGATCATTGACGTGTCAATGGGTATAAAATCAGATTATTAACAACAGGATAGATCCCAACGGCGACCGTGTTGGTCATGCTGAGGTAGCGGCTGATGCCGCTGATGCCACCATTACAGCCCACGAGGAGGACTCGGAACCTGAGGATCTTACCGATGATGGCCTGGTGGTAACCAGTTATGTGGATTTGACATGGACAGTCTGTAGGTGCCTGTGCTAGTCCCTGAACGCTGTTCACTGACTTGGTTGGCCATAAGGTTATACACGCATGGCAGATCAGATCTCAACCAAAATTGCTGAGCCACGGCTGCCCGCTCTCATGCGACGCTTCCTCTATGATCAACTACATCCAGATAATGTCCTCACGTCAGCCCATATTTCACTAAACGAATGCCCCCGATTTACGGGGAAAGTGAAGGTTTTCAATTTGGCAGTAGCTTCTTTTCATGCGCCCAGTGATCCAAGTGGTATCCGAGGCATGCGTCGTGAATACATCCGATGTACTGATAATTGGAGGAAGTCTGGACCACGCCGCGATGTCATATTCCTCAATCGTGACCCAGAGCTCCCAGGGATGCGGGGGATTGATGTGGTGCAGCTCCAGCTGTTATTTTCTTTCAACCACCAAGGCGTAACATACCCGTGTGCCTTGGTTCATTGGTTTTGGGTTCTCAGTCAAGAACCGGACAGTACCACAGGCATGTGGATTGCAGAGCGTGAACACGACATTGAAGGCCACCGTGTTGCATCTGTTATCCACCTGGAGTGCATCATTCGAGCATGTCATCTCATGCCGGTCTTTGGGCGGAAATTCATACCGGCACTGCAACCTCAAGATACCTTGGCAGCATTCAAGTATTACTATGTAAATAAGTATGTTGACCATCACGCAACTCAGTTAGCTTTTTGAATAGTACTACAATTAATTTTTTAATATCAAGTTTTAATAAAATTTAAGTGTGTTTAAGTCGAGTAAGTGTTTTTAAGTTGAGTAAGTGGGTTTAAGTCGACTAAGTCCGATTAAGTCAAATTAAGTCAACCTGTGTTTTCCTGATGTACTACCCTGTATCATTGAAGGCGATACGACAGTTTTTCGGGTCAAGGCGTCTATCAACGCAGATCTGGTGCTTTGAAAGGTGAGTACATCCTAGTATGCTGTATAAACTGTACATTTATTTGCCGCGGCCGCGGCCGCATTTTGGAGTGACCGCGACTTAAAAGATTTTGAGTAGATGAAGCTATATACATGAACTATATCCATGTCATTACTGGCGCATAATATTACATTTTTGTTTGCGAGGCAAGGCATTTTGCACACAGGGCTCCAACTGTAAGAATGATTCGGCCTGCACAATGTTGCCAACGCTCTCCCACTGCCCATTCAATGACCTCGCAAAGCCAGGAACATGTCAATAGACATGGCTACTGCATTTTCGAGGTGGATTGCGGGGAGTGGGAGGTGTCGGTAGGGCGGCCATCCTCGTTGTTGGCACTGTCGCACTGTCCTTTTTTCCTTGTTGATATTGTCTTCAACCGTGTGACCCGCATCTTTGTGAGTCGTCTACATCTTCGTCCGTCCGCATCTTCGTGAGCCATCCACGTCTCCCTGTTATCCAGGTTGTCGTTAATGGTGTCATTGCTGTTTGAAAATCGTGTGAGTTTCACGTAAAACTCCGACTTTCCTAAATTGGTACGGTAGAAGCCGGCTGCAAATTGCAAAGTACAACCAACGAAGCGAGGACAACCAACGAAGCGAGGACAACAAGTACGACAAACAAGGACATGAGAACGAAGGCGAGGATGGTCTGAACAACAGCATTAACGATAAGGTGGAGAATGGCAAGGACCATGACATAGGCAGAGGCAGCAGCAGTGCGACAGTGCCAACAACGAGGATGGCCACCCTCCCGACACCTCCGACACCCCGCAATCCACCTCGAAAATGCAGTAGCCATGTCTATTGACATGTGCCTGGCTTTGCGAGGTCATTGAATGGGCAGTGGGAGAGCGTCGGCAACATTGCGCAGGCCGATTCTTACAGTTGGAGCCCTGTGTGCAAAACGCCTCACCTCGCAAACAAAAAATGTAATACGAAGATGCGCCAGTAATGACATGGATATATAGTTCATGTATATAGGTTCATCTACTCAAAATCTTCAAGTCGCGGTCACTCCAAAATGCGGCCGTGGCCGCGGCAAATAAATGTACAGTTTATACAGCATATCCTAGACAGTAGATTCCAGCACGAAGGTTGTGGTTGTGGCTTACTTTACCTGTACCTGTACCAGCATGGTTATCTGACCATCACGCAGTCTCGCTGAGCGTATTCGATCACTTGGCGAATTCTCAAATCTGAAGCCACGGATCAAGTGTCAGATACCCTGAGCAATAAAGCGATCATTGTGAAGTTACCGGCTATTGGTGAGCTGTGGTCGCTGTTCCAGTGTTGAGGATGGCTGAGCCTGATACAGCGAAACCACACGCTCTCCAGCTATGGGCTCTGTCCTTCCTCTCAGTGATCAGTGCTATTGACTCGGATGTCCGATTCTGACCCATTTTCCACCATCTTCATCCGATACTGCTACATTATGTGGTTTTTTTTTTTTAAATTATTGTCCGAGGCCAAACAGAGGCTGCAGGGCAAGTTCGCGTTTAGCTCCTCTCCGGCCTGTGGAAAGACGACTGCGACCAACTTTCATCTTCAAGATGGTCACATCACCGATCGGAGCTGGTCTCCGTTCCGCTACCTCAATTGACAACGACTATGCGATTTCCTCGCATGGTCATGTCTATCACCTTACTGTGCATCATCTATTCTATTACTCCCTCCCAATTTTTATCGATGTGATTTGTATAAGTAATTGATTTTGCTTTCAAGATTACAGCCGTTTGCAGCAAGCTTGACACTAACTCAACTTTTTTGAAGTTTAGAAAAATAAAAGTAATTCAGCTATATCTCATGAAGTACTGCATAGATTGAGATGGTTATAGAGGGAAATTTGTACTATTTCTAAAGGGCTATCTACTCCTGTAATTATATTGGGACAATGTTTAGTGTATGGTGAGTTGTGGATGAAATAGAAGGTAAACCAGTATTTTTTGACATCCAAAATGATATTGTCAAATTATGGCATCAAATGAGCTGCTATTAACAAGATTGTAGGAAGGAAATCATTCAGTTTTTTAAGGGCTAGAAGTATGTATACCATGATTTGCTTTATTTTTGTCCTTTGAGCCAAATATTACATCTATACTATGTTTGTCTGCATGAGGCTTAAAACCCTACAAGAATCATGATGATAGGCTCAAATGACAAAGATGAAGAAAAATACGGTATATGAGCTTCTAGCCCTTACAAAACTGAACAATTTTCTCCCTACAATCTTGTTCATAGCAGCTCATTTGATGCCATAATTTGACAATATCATTTTGGATGTCTTACCTTCTATTTCATCCACAACTCACCATACACTAAACATTGTCCCAATATAATTACAGGAGTAGATAGCCCTTTAGAAATAGTACAAATTTCCCTCTATAACCATCTCAATCTATGCAGTACTTCATGAGATATAGCTGAATTACTTTTATTTTTCTAAACTTCAAAAAAGTTGAGTTAGTGTCAAGCTCACTGCAAACGGCTGTAATATTCTACTCAAGATGGAGCCAATCATGCACCCTTGCAACGCATTGTTCCTGTGTCTCTTTCCTCTCAGCTTGAAGAAGTTTGGAAAGCACAATCCATCATCACCAGGGCCTGCCAGTAACATTGAGGTCATCTTTGAACGTGGCATTAGCGTCATCGTCGACATCCTCAGTGACCAAGTACTTCAGCTCCTCTGGTGCTAGCATCAGCTCGCTTCTCCTTGATGATCCAGAGTTATCTTTACAAGTCCAAAGATTTTTCTGATCTCTCCCTATCACTGTTCGCCCTCTCGTCCTTGGTCTGGAGTTGATTCCAGAAGTCCCCCGGCCCCTCCCACCTCTGCTACCACCTCGTCTGCCACTACCACTACCTTGTCCACTACCACCACCACCACCTCGTCTCCCTCTCCACCTCCCTCGGACGGTAGATCCATCACCGGAGGGCGTTTGAGCTGGCCAATTTTCGTCATTAGAGACCGCTGGCAGACTTTGGAGTGCATTGCGATAATTGTCGATCTGACGCAGCTGTTTGTGGCTTAGGCGGATTTGAGGGTACCATCGCCGGAACTGTACCAAGACGGCGTTGGAAATATAAGACACCAGGAAGAATCAAATAAGACTGACCGCTCTGTCCTCTGGCATGATGAACCTGTATGGCCTGACCAAGAGCTACGGATCTCTGGGCAGAGAGCCTCCGATGAGATTAATAATAGGGTTTCCGAATGTTATGGGGGTGGGATGGCGGGTCGAGAGTGGTGGGAGTGGAATAAGAAGGGCTTGGGTGTCAACTGTCAAAGCATTACATCCAGGCAATGCTCCTCCCTGGTTAGGGAAAGAGACGACAGGGTATGCATTAATATCGTAGGATCCATCATCGAATAAAGGCGAAATGCTGGGGACTGGATCCCCTCGAAGTAGGCGGGAGAGAATGTTGATCTACAAGCGTATCGGTGTCTTCTGTATTCAAGGGCATGGGGAATCTGACAAGAACGCATTCGCCTAGTAAGACAGAATCTGCATCGTCACGGAAGGAGGATGGAAGCGTAAGCTGATTCATGAGTTACACCCAGGTTCACAGGTGGGTGTACGGGTCAGCTCACGGTGGTGTGTGTACCACAGTCAGGCCTCGGCTACGAGTGACCAATATCATGTCCCCGCCAGTCTCAGGTTCGACAACTCTTGCGGAACATCAAGAACACCAGTACCTTGACCTCGTCAGACGCGTCCTCGACACAGGGGCCCTCAGACCAGACCGCACCGGTACCGGTACACTCTCCCTCTTCGCCCCACCATCCCTCCGTTTCTCCCTCTCCGACAACACTCTCCCACTCCTCACCACGAAGCGCACCTTTCTCCGTGGGATCATCGAGGAGCTTCTCTGGTTCGTCCGCGGATCCACAGACGCGACCCTCCTCTCCAAAAAGGGCATCAAGATCTGGGACGGCAACGGCTCGAGAGCGTTTTTAGAGAGCAGGGGGCTCGGTCACCGTCGCGAAGGCGATCTTGGCCCGGTGTATGGGTTCCAGTGGAGGCATTTTGGCGCCAAATATGTCGATTGCGAAAAGTCTTACAAGGGTGAAGGTGTCGACCAGTTGCGAGAGTGCATCAGGAAGATCAAGGAGGATCCCACCGATCGCCGTATAATCCTTAGCGCATGGAATCCTGCAGGTGTGTGTTCTGACTCGTCTCGTTTTATATTCAGATCGGTCTGATATTGCCCCTCCCTCACAGACATCCCAGAAATGGCTCTCCCACCATGTCACCTCCTCTGTCAATTCTACGTACACCTCCCACCCGTCTCCGCACCCACCGCCAAACCGAGGCTCTCCTGCCTCATGTACCAGCGCTCTGCTGACCTAGGGCTAGGCATCCCCTTCAATATCGCGTCGTATGCTCTCCTCACGCGCATGATCGCGCAAGTGACCGGCACGGACGCACATGAACTGATCATCCAGCTCGGCGACGCACACGTGTACAAGGACCATGTTGACGCGCTCGAGGTGCAGCTTCAGCGGGAGCCAAAACCGTTCCCAACGCTGCGGTGGGCGAGGGACGTGCCGGACATAGAGCATTTTGAGTATGAGGACTTTGTCGTGGAAGGATACGAGTGTCATCCGGCTATTCCGATGAAGATGAGTGTGTAGGATGTTCGGTCGTGTGTATTCTTTCTTCCCAAGGTTCTTCGTTCAATTGGAATTCCTGTAGAATTCACTTCGTCGTCCCCATGATACCTAACTAATCTATTTACTCTGCAACTTTCCATACCCCAGGCGGGTTCGCTTTCGAGCAGCAATCATGATCCATCATCTTTGCCGCCACCTAGACTTCTGAAGAACTCGGCATATGCGTGATCTACATCGAATAGTAACTGTTGAAAAATAAAGGGAAGGTTATTAAGCTTTCACTTCTCTATTCGCCAGCCACAGCAAACGGGGCAGCGCGCACCTGCCGTGACTGTTCCTCTGTGATCTCCTCCGATGCTTTCATGCCATTGAGAGTGATAAGCCTGCAAATGACGTGACAGAGTTGGGTTCAATATGAGGCCAAAGCACGCCGTACCATCCAACCATCCGACTCCTCCCCTCCCAGTCTTTGCTTCCCTTGAAGCGTGCATAACCTGTGACGAGCTCCTGCAGAATAGGGTGTAGTTGGTCCTTCGCGCGTAGACGTAGTCGGAGAGCGTCCATGAATGTGATGAAGCTCTGTAGGATGAACACACATCGCACATCGTCGTCAACCGACAAGATCAAGAAGATGACGAAGGGACGTGCGCACCTGTGTAGTCTCCGCAACCCACTTGCCAGTCTCCGGCCCCGCCTTGCTGGAATGCTCCACTGTAGCTGGCACACCTACCTTGAGTCTGTGCAGCGCTGCGGGGTGGTCCATCTGTAGAAGGTGGAGTACAGATGGGGGGGACGTGACCAGTGATGGGGACGGCCGTGACGTACCCGATACCGAGTCATGAAACTCTCAATGGAAGGCACATCGTCCCCCACCAGCTTTAGCATAGTCTTGTATTGCGAGAGGAGGCGGGTACATGCCGGCGAATACCTCGTTCAGACCGTGAAGGTAAGGATCCAAGCTCAGTTGTTGGGAGTTATATATGTGAATGGGGGGGGGGAAGAGGGAAGGGGGGGAAGAGGGAATACGCACTCAGCGGCTGTGATGGAATCGCGGACGTAAGCGCGCTCGAGGTAGTCGAGGGCCACGACGATGCCAAAGAGTGTTGCGAGGAGATTATATTTCTCCCGGTCGGCGTTGGTCGTGTAGAGTCGAACCTCTTCGTCCAGGGATATTGGCATTATCCACAACAGTGAACTCGTAAAAAGGATACTACGTGGGCACGTCTCAGTCGGTGCCGGAGAGATGAATGTGGTCAATAATTTGAGCAAGAGGGCTGTGCATATCCGAGTCTAACCAATCTAACCCGTTAGAATTTGACATGCCGAGACTTGGCAATCTACACAACTGACCAAAAAGGACAAAGGAAACAAATGAGAACGAAAATTCTACTAGAATATGCACCATCTTTTCGCCCTGTTCGGACTGTCCTCCTCCAAAATGTTGTTCTCTCTAATCACCTTCAAAAAAAGACTCTCAAGAGTCGACTTCTCGACTGTGTACTCTGAAAAATCACCCTGGCTCGACAGAATATGGAAAAGGTCCACAAGCGGCAGCCCGTTCTCGCCCTCGATTGGAACCTCAAAGCGAGTGGCGACGTCGTCCGCCATCCGAGAACCTGGTACAAGGGCCATGAGTCTTTGGGCACGGTCAACATCTTCCCGACTTCGGCACGAAAAATGCACTTCGTATGTTGCATATCGAGCCGACAAGGCAGCGGTCGTGCCAACAGCTGGAGACATGAACATTAGAATTCGTGTGAGAAAAGATGACTGGGTTATCATACATACACAGCATTCGTTTTGCCATGATGCCAACTTTATTGGCCAGTGCAGATGCTTCCTCCATGGAGTCTAGTGTTCCGTTAGCTGTGTCCCTCGTTAGAAAATGCATCAGACTACGAACGAGTAGTGATCACTACGGCTTTCCCAACAGCCACCTTCCTCAGAGTGACCCACATGTCTCGCTTCATCCTGGCGTCAATGCCGGTCGAGAACTCGTCAATCAGAACGACAGACGGATTGCCTAAGGGGAAAAAAAAAGTAAGGCCCTGGTATCAGTACAAAAAAAATATGGATGCATACCAATCAGTGCAATGGCAAGCGAAAGCTTCCGCTGATTACCTCCAGAAAGTGTGCTAGCCAATCGGTCCGCGTAGACGTTCAGCGCCGTGGCTCGCATCAAAGAATTGATGTTATGATTCAACTCATCGCCTCGACGCAACCCCTTCAGGCGGCCATAAATTTCCAAATGCTCTCGGACTGTCAACTGAGAGTCTATAGCCGTGAATTGCGGACAAACTCCAAGAGCAAGGCGGGCTGTTGTAGGACGGTTAATAACCGATACCCCGTTGATTAGAATATCACCAGTGTCTGGAACGATATCGCCACCTATGTGAGAGATTGAGATAAGAAAGGGAGGATCCGAAATGATCAAATGGACTCACGAATGATATTGAAAGTCGTCGTTTTGCCAGCACCGTTGGGCCCCAACATGGCAAACACCGTATCCCTGGAGACGCCAAAACTCACGTCCTCAACAACGGTATTACGGCCAAACGTTTTTGTGACTTGGAGAACACGAAGCAAATCGTTGGAATGGGCCACAGATTGGGCTTCTTCAGCCACATCTTGCTTAAATTGATCAGCTGACGATCCATTCGTGACTGGTCGTAGTTTAGAAAGTCGTCGGGGTAGAGTGGAGCCGGAATCAACCCAAACCAGAATGGCAAAAAGTATGAAACCATAAACGAACAGATATAGAATTGGGCCCCCGTATCTTGTAATTTGTCCCAAGGCAGATGCCTTTATTGGGGTATCACCGGAACACAGTAGGGAGAAAAGATTAACCGACACCAAGCATGCCCTTGTCTTTAGGTATACTTGTAAGCCTAAATATTGGTCACCAGAATATAAGATAAAACGTACAACACTGGCCACAGGAGACAAGATTGATAAAGTGAAGTCTAAGTTCGCGCATGTTCACATATGGAATTACGCAGTAAACAGTCAAGTACTCACGTATGATAGATATGAGGTGTCTAGCCGATGATGTTTTGGCATAGGTGAGAGATAAAAGGTAGCCAGCGACGTAGAGCTAGACATTTCTGGTCGAAATCCTGGAATAGAATTGACAACACACTCACTATGAACATGACAACCTGGTAACCAGCGACAGCAGCGAATGCAGCGAGAGGAGATATGAAGATCAGTGAGGCACAGTACGAAAACAACGCCCCGACAATTCCATATAGAACGAGGACTATCCACTGGGAGTTTGGTTGATAGTTATGAGGGGATAACAGAGTGAAATAGCTGTGACTCACGAATATACCAAGACCATGGAATTGGTTGGAAGCTGTCCTGAACACAATACAAATTATGGAGGCCAAGGTGACGGTAAAAACTGAATCGAATAGAAGGTGTCCCATCCACAAACCGGCTGTAATGACCAATGAACATTTGTGACTCTGGCGCATAGAAGCGAACATCACCAGGATTCGACAATCCGTTTAACAACTGCATAGCTTGAACAGACGAATGACGTTCTTTGGCCACATATAAGGCATAGAAGGCGGGAAACACAGACTGCAAAACAATCAGCTTGGTTTTTTAGAAAAAGATGTCTACACTAAGGCTCACCATGGCTAATCCGAAAAAACCAGCCCATTTAAGAGCAAACAAAGTCCCCCCTTCAACGTGGGGAAAGTTTTCATAGTGTGCTTGGATGAGGGCGACGTTGTCACCGGAGGAGTTGAGTGCATGATTAAATAAAATGTTCGTGGCCAAGTTGAGCATCACAGGTCCTATTATGCCAGGCGGCGTGGCGGCCCATGCAACCAATGAATTTCCCGTTTGTAAATCGACAGAAATTCCACCAAGAGCCAAATCGCGAAATGTTCGACCAACGGTAGAGACAAAGGTTGAATTATTTGCAACATTTGTGACGGCCAGAGAACTCGTCGTGTATCCAAGAGTAGAGGTAATATTCGGGGGAGATGTCAGAAGTAGCGGGACGGACCCAAATACTTCTGCTAAAAAATCGGGAAGAAAGAGAGGGATGAATAACGGTGTCACGAATTTCTTTGTACATGACTGCACACGTCCAGACATGAAGAAGAGGGGGACACATGAGCCGGTTACAGCGACCACAATCGTTAGGAGAGGAGCCAACCAACTTCGACGAGCTATCAGGGCACGTTTGTAGAAGATAGTAAACGCTTGGCTCAATAGCGCCTTAGGTCGACCATCATTCATGTCTAGAGTTGCAGACTCCGACGAGGAATTTGGGCTACAACTCTTCTCGCTAGGGTCAGGGTGCTCGGATTGGTTCATAAGATCCAAGAATATTTCCTCTATGGAAGTTCCATGGACGTCACAAGAGGCGACGCCAAAGTTTCCTCTTTCGGAGTCGATCAGTCGGAGAACCTGTTCAACTGTTGCTGAGTCCTTGGAGTTGAGTTGATACAAAACTTTGTGAGGTGCAAACTCAGAAATGTGAGTGTCAGGAGCAATGGTGCGTATGCGTTGAAGGAGTTCATCGTGGGGAGGAATCCGATCCTTATCTGAAGATGAACTTGTTTTGTAGGTCACTTGCACGTTATAACCCGACCCGAGGTCACGCTTCAGGATCACAGGAGAACCTTCAGCAACCAACTTCCCGGGAATTGCCAAAACTGCGATATTGTCCGCCAAAAGATCCGCTTCATCCAGAAACTGCGTAGTAGATGAAGGTGAGAATAAAGAGAACAAGATGCGATCAGCCTTGCTCACGTGTGTCGTAAACACAATTGTTCTTTCATTTCGAAATGAAGTGAGAGTTCGCCACAAGGCTCGCCGCGACAGAGGATCAATACCGGATGTACACTGTAAAAAAATTCGCTTTACTCTAACGAGCCAGAAGGAGTCATCGAGCTCACCTCGTCGACTAGAACAACTAGGGGAGAGCGCTATCAGGTTAGTGAAGGAAAACAGATAAAGCAGACGCACTCTTCGATCCTCCAGTTAGACCAATGGCCAGCTGCAATTTCCGTTTTTGTCCTCCAGACAACGTATTTGCATTGGCATAGATTTTGTTTTCCAGATCACAATCCCGCAACAGCTGCAGGAGATCTTCATCTTCCGCAGAACTATTGGACCACTTTACAGCACGCCACACACGCAATGTCTGGTAGCATGAAAGTTCCGAGAACAAGACATTCTTCTGTGGCACAATCCCAATAGTTCCGCGGGGAGGCCTGGCGACCCCTCCTTCAAAAGCGACTGAACCACGTGTACGACCGATCAAGCCTCCGAGGATAGAAAGAACTGTCGATTTTCCCGCACTGTACTCATGTCAACACATCAACGTCCTCCAATCACACCAACACTCACCCGTTCGAGCCCAGCAGCACAAAGACGCCAAATTTCGGTATGTCAAAGCTCAGGTCGGATATTGCAGTTACTAGGCTATCGCCACGGAACATAAATGTGGAAAAGGTTTTCTGCAAGTTCCGGATCGAGATAGCAATGTCTGGACTTGTGCTTAAATTTTCATCTCCCGCCCTCTTCCAGCGAATCCATGAACTTCTCGACGGATCGCGAGCGTCATACAGGTTGCGTTCCCATAACACTGCAAGACATGGCCATAAAAATATGTTGACCTAAACTCGATAAGCAGGTGAACCACGATAGAATAGAAGACATACCATAGCCACAATCATCAAAGGAAGTAGTCGCAAGTGGTTATCAGGATCTCCGAGCAAAGCATTAGTGGGAATTTCATGATTCTCGAATCCACAAATGGCACGAATGGCAAATACGTAAAAACTAGGTGGAAATATGATCGTAAAGACGCATGCCAGGCCAGAATGGATTTTACCAAGAACAAGGGCGAAGACGGCAGAAAGAATTGCCAGAAACGTTGACAATATCGCTGCTAATTGAGGGCTCTTTCCAAATGGGACGGCAATAAAGAAAGACCAGCTAGCCAATGAGAGGCCGCAGAGAAGGTGGACAACAAGAACTAAAGGAACACTGGTGGCTGTGAAGATACGATATCGCCAGATTATGGCGACAATGATCCACGCTGGAAAATATGCCAAAGATATACTAAGGTGCCAGGAGCTAGGTATCTCTGTTAGCGGACGTTTCTTTGAGAATTAATGGAGACAGACATGATTCTAGCGGAATCAAGAAGTCCCATAGCCTTCATGTGTGATGTTAGAAGATTAGCCCGTTCACTAGAAAATGCGCCAGGGAGTTGGTATGCAACGCCAATATAGGCAACGAAGCTAGAAAGAATAAACCATAAGTGGTATTTAGAGGTGAAATCTGTTATCACGGACAGAGCTAAGACAAGCAAGGTTCGCAAGCCTCTAATATAACCTGTATAATGATGTGGCTCAATCTAGATACCAGGAAACGCCTCAGGGCTTACTGAGGCGCAATGCTGTAGCTTGCTCTTCATTTGTTTCTCGTGTAAATGGCCACTCAAGAGGAGTCGAAATTTGAGAGCCGGTCTTCAGTTTAATGAACGCCTGGCGTCAGGGAAGCAAAGGTCAATCGATACTCTACGTGAAGGTGAAATGCTACTAACCTGATCTACAGCCCACTGCAACGGAAGCACTCGTTTCTCAAAGTCGGACGTATGACGCATGACATTGATGTAGGATAGTCCTACATCCGCTCTGATAGTATATTGGAAATTTGAGGAGTCTTCGTCCAACGGTATGTATTCAAAAATAATTGCGGCATAACATTCCGAAACTCCATTGAAGTTCTGAGGACATGTCACCGGTATCTCGTTTGGGTCATCCAACTTCTTGACTGCTTGCAATTGAGAAGCGGAGAAGCCGGCTGTAATCAGTGACATAATATCGTCCGAAGTTGGCACGCCAATGCCGGGCGTATCATCCGCCCATACCAATGCAAGAGAGCCGTCAAACTCGTCCGCGAGCCTTGAAACAGGTGTCGCCGAACCAAGCCCATACTGAAACACAGATGTCAGCCTTTGAACCACCGATGCTAATAACAGACATTGTTTTGCTTTACGAGAAAACTCTGAGCTACAGCAAGGAAGACTCCGTATGCAACCGGTAAGACGAAGCATCTCAAGATATTGAGCTGTCCAGCATGACGATCAATTCAGCTACCACAAAGCCTAGGACCGCACGCACAAAAGGGTGTTTCGAAAGTACGATCCAATTTTTCCAGAACAGTGCGCCAAATTGTCGGAAGAAGAGTGCGGGCATTGCATAAAAGCTGTTTATTAGCAAAATTATTCAGGCCCCCATTGGCACAGAGGCTGCGAGAGCAAAACAGAGCGAACGCAGAACCTGCGATAGGCGCCTTCAATTTAACCTATACTCACAGCCCCACGCTGTACACGGTTCAAGTTATTAGGCGCCTTCAATTGAACCTATACTCACAGCCCCACGCTGTACATGGTTCAAGTTATTGATAGAGTGTTACGTGACACGTGACAGTCGTCACGCGTTTTCGCGCGCTGGTCTCAACGTTTCCTGCTGTCAATGTTTTCTTGTTTTGCTATACCGCGTCGTATGTTTGTTTGCTATTGCTGTGCCACCAGTGTCGTGTTTCTCGGGTTGCTATCCGGTTTCTCTGCTGCTACTACTACTAGCCACTTCATGTTTTTGCAGTTCCTTGTGCTATCTGAATCGGTTTCCTGCTGTCAATGTTACTATACCGCGTCGTATGTTTGTTTGCTATTACTGTACCGCCAGTGTCGTGTTTCTCGGGCTGCTATCCGGTTTCTCTGCTTCTACAGAGTTTCTAGTTTTTGTTTTCAAATTGCTCTTTTGCTATACTATACGTACTGAGAGAATGTGGAAGGAAACCAAGCTGCTGGCGGGATTTTCCCTGTACAAAACCCAACGTTCCGCTCACCACTCCAGTGCATTGTCGCTAGTCCGAACAAAAGTGTGTGCCACACCAAAACCCCGCAATGAGGTAGCCTCGTGACCAGGCTCTCTTCTAAACCGGTAAACCTCGATAGAGAGCCTGGGAGATCTGAGCTTGAATTACCATGTAATCCACACCTACCACATTAGGTCAGACTCAAAAAGGAAATTCATCACGTGTGGCGAAAATATCATAGGTGTCGATTATGATCGAATATCCTTCACATCGAAATAATACATCTTTTTATCCTGTACCATGAAACGTCCCCACGCAAATGACCCCTTCATCTGTGTTGATCCAAACGCGCCTAAGAAGAAACGGGACAAGACAAGACACAAAGCCATCGAACTGGGACAAAAATTGGACTTTGGAACAGCTAACACGAACACACCCGGGCCAAGTTCTGCAGGGCAAACTCAAGAATCCTCGCAGCCTGGAATGTTTCTGATGAGTCCCTGGACACCTGCTCCGGTCTTCCGAGCCTGGAATCCGTCAAGTCAAGGGTTCCTTGGAGAGAACTCAAGGCCTGGGCTAACCACTCACCCGAGTCCGTCGTCAGTGCAATCGTCAATCCTGGAGACACCAAGGGACTCTCTAGATGACTATTCACTATACACAATGCCTGAAGATTTCCTGGGTATGTCCCCAATCCGAAAGGACGACGAACCCGGCCCCTTGCTTCTGGAGTTGTCTTCGAGCACAAAAGAAAATCAGCCGACATTACTAGCGTCCGGAATGCGTACATACAAGACAATCCGAAGTGCTGCTTTACCACAAAACTCTTGGAAGGAATGCAAGCAGGGAATCTTGACGATGCTTGATAGCGCTCACCGGACACCTCTGGATTTCCTTCTAGATCTACTTGACCCGGAACAAGACATATATGAAAGCTATCGGCTGCAATGGTTCTCTCGGAGCTCTGCAAAGACTACACTTCTTCTCAATAGGATCTTTGCGCACCCAAAAGGCCATGACTGGATCTTGAACTGGATGCGCCCTCATGCCGTCGACTCAATCTGCTCCATCGTTTATGCCGAAATGGACCAAGTTGCGAAGGAGCTCTCCCTGACAGGTGTGAAGAATGTCACTCCGGAGCTGATTCTAGACTGGAAACTCGACACAACTCTTGGGCCAGCAATCCTGTTATGTCCAACACTACAGCGCGTTCTACAAGCTGCTGCTCAGACGGAAGAAGCAAAATCAAAGAACAAAATCAAAGACCCGGAAACTGTGAGTCTCAATTGATTTATCATGATATCCCCTTTCGTCGCTCAAACACGCCAGGTCTGCAATATCATTGTTGCTCAGCTAGCCTACCAACGCTCAAATAGATCCATCAAGTTTCAAGCTGTCTTTGGCCTCTTCCTCTGGAGTACAGGATCCTCAAAGAAAACGATTGACGCCCTGTTCCGCTGCGGTTTGACCATATCTTCAAGTTATGACAGTATCAGGACCCTTCTATCACACCTCAGCCAGCGATGCATCTCTTTTGCAAAGCAAGCTGCCACCATTCCGCATATGTTCTGTTATGATAATATCAACATCAGCACCTCAAACTTTGTTGAACAACGCGGATCGTTAACGCCTGCCAAGGTCAGATCCGGAACCTTTGGGATTCTCTATACGCTTTGGAATGCCAGACCCGAGGACCTGGTACTTGCGCCCATCATTGGTCGTTACAAAACCTTCAAGGGGTTGTCAAATATGGACCTCCATCTCAGTTTGGAGCAAATCAAGACCCTCGATCATCAGTTTTCTGTCATTATCACCCAGATTCTCTGCCGGTACTGCAAGTCGTTTGAAAAGTATGCAGGTGACCCAAATCTTCAGCCCATTCCTCAACGACCGATGCCTCCTGGAGAAAAAACAAACCAATACCCGCTTCGTACAACAACTATTGATGAGTCGTCGATAGCGGGAAATCTTGCAGTCCACGATGACACTTACCAAGTGCAGCTTGGCCTGGATACGAAGACACTCAGTCAAAACGCGATTCCGAGTGTGAATGACCAATCAACAAATGCTCGTATCCGTGGAGGGCAAGTCTCGCGAATCAATGACATCAATCCCTGGTCCCGGCGGGACATCTTTCAGCTTGCGTTTGGTCTTTTTCACCTTTGCTTAAACTTGGCGTGGGCACTCCTGCATGTCCACCGTGGTTCGCTTCACCAAACTGGAAGTCTAACATACTTTTTTGCTCTCATGGAGAAGGCACGGCTTGGTGGCGAGCATCCGGACTACCACACATTACTGGCTGCTCTGACACAGATTCTCCATGGAACGATCCTCAATGGCTGGCGAGAAGAACTTGGTGACTTCGACAACTTCGCAAAAACGAACCCAAGTGCACAAGATCTTCTGCGTCGCGCACAGAATGTCTTAACGAAGTGTTCTACACCAATGGAAACCTGGCGAAAAGGTGCAAAAGCCAAAGACCCACTCAAACCCCCCTACCCGAATGCACCAGATCCTCTCAAGGACCTTGCCCACCAAAACATTCTCTTGCTCTCTCGAGACCTTCTCTACGTCATGGAACTCACACAGGCAATCTCTCAGGGCGACTTTGGTCAGGTCGAGGATCTTCTTCCCTCACTGGCGAAGATCTTTCGTGGCGCAGGCTCGAATAATTACTGTACTGAGATCTTACACTTTCTAGCTAGTCTCAAGTACATTTGGACACCAAAATTCGCGTGAGCTCATATTAAATTAAATTAAATTTGCGCTGATTATTATCAGTGACATTATGCGAGACAACATGCTTGTGAACGTCTCAGGACTGCCCCGACACTTCATGGCAGTCGATCTTAACATCAAACACTTAATTGGTTACCTCAAGGTGCGTCAGCAGTGTTCTTACACACTGGAGTTTGGTGAAGGGTGTTGCACAGCTTTTTTTCGTCGCAAAAGGTGTTCGCGCAAACTGGGACAGGTTGGGTGACATTTCCAGCACTGTCCTTCAGCTCCAGCACGTCAAGAAACAAGTAACATCAGTGCTCGGTGGAGTGTATGAAGGAAAAACACATACAACCCCCAACACTTCGCTTCTCGTTTGGAGAGTCGCTAACAAGGTTCATGAACTTGGCCTCGACAACTACCAATCAGGACGAAACGGGAATGAACAACAGAAGGTTGTGCCCGATCTCATTGAGTTAGTGTTGCCGAAGTTCAGTTCGGTCCGGTTCCGAGCCTTTTTGGCGGAACCGCGAACTGAACTTCGGGTCCGGTTTGGCGCATGGCCAAACCTGGACCCGAACGGCTTTGAACCGTCTCTTCGCGTTCGGTCTGGGGTTCAGACGCGGTCTGAACCCCAGACCGAGGTTGGCTCACCCCTGAGCTCCGTTCTCCTCGCGAATGGCAGGCACGTATCAATTGATACGGCGCTACGCTTCGCGAGGAAGTTGGGCTACGGGGGAGCCGTCTGGTGCTGTTGCTGCTGCTGCTGCCGCTGCCACTGCTGGTGCTGCTGGTGCTGCTGCCGTTGCCGTCGCTGCTGCGCTCCTGCTGCTGCTGTTGCCGTTGCCGCTGCCGCTGTTGCTGCTGCTGCCGGCATTGCTGCTGCTGCTGCTGCTGCTGGCCGTCGTGGTGGTGGTTGCCGTTGTTGTTGCCGCCGCTGATGGTGAGGTTGGGGCTTGATGCACCAGCAGCAGCTGCTGCTGCTGCCGGTGTTGCTGCTGCCAGCGTTGCTGCTGCTGCTGCTGCTGTTGCCGCCGTTGCTGCTGCTGCCGTTGCTGCTGTTGCTCCTGCGCTCCTGCTGCTGCTGCTGCCGCTGCTGCCGCTGCCGGCGCTGCTGCTGCTGTCGTGGCCGTTGCTGCTGCTGCTGCTGCTGCTGTTGTTGCCGTTGCCGTTGCCGTTGCCGTTGCCGTTGCCGTTGCTGCTGTTGCTGCTGCGCTCCTGCTGCTGCTGCTGCTGTTGCCGCCGTTGCTGCTGCTGCCGTTGCTGCTGTTGCTCCTGCGCTCCTGCTGCTGCTGCTGCCGCTGCTGCCGCTGCCGGCGCTGCTGCTGCTGTCGTGGCCGTTGCTGCTGCTGCTGCTGCTGCTGTTGTTGCCGTTGCCGTTGCCGTTGCCGTTGCTGCTGTTGCTGCTGCGCTCCTGCTGCTGCTGCTGTTGCCATTGCCACTGCCGCTGTTGCTGCTGCTGCCGACATTGCTGCTGCTGCTGCTGGGCGTCGTGGTTGTCGTTGCCGTGGTTGTCGATTTGCCTGTCGCAAATAACATTAGTAAAGTTAAGAAACAAAGGAAACTTACCTTGAGGAACACAACACAAATTGTGTTGTGTTCAATCCGCGTTGATGTTGCTGTGTCGCGTGAAAGCTACTACGGCCGGTCACATGATACCGTTTAACACGAAATGGTAAGTAAAGAAATATGAAAAACAAATGAAATAAATTCCTTAAAAATATCCGCGTTCGCGGTTTGGACGCGGTTTGGAGCCGTTCAGGAAATCCGGCCAGCCTCGAAACCCTGAACCGAACCCGCGGTCCGGTTCAGCATTTGGCTGAACTTAGACTGAACCCCGGGTTCGGTTCGGGGTTTGAACCGGGTTCGGCTAGGTTCGGAACTGAACTACGGCAACACTACATTGAGTCAGGGGAACGAAAACTCGTGTCGTCAAGCCTGGCAACATTCAACAAGAAACTTGTGTGCATGATGGAAGGGAACTTAGATGAGGCTGCAGCATTGACAGAGGATGATGAATTACCAGCGGTAGCTATGAGTTTGGACACGGATGATATGTAATTATGAATCAAACAAGTGAATTTCACCCACTACCTGTGCACTCCATTCACTAGCCCAGTCTTCACGGGCATCCAACAACGTCCTGAGGTCATCAATTGTACGGAGCTTTGTCTTGAGTGTTTTTGAGATCAATTTTATTTCGGCATCAGTAAGTATCCACGAGATCTGACGGACAGCTCGATATTGATCAGCACGGTGTGAACGTGAACGCCATGCATATAAAAGTGCCTTCAGCGGTTCGCGCTCTTTCACTGGCCGATATTTCGGTCTTGTGGTGGATGCGTGGAAGACTTGCTCGACGAACGTGAAGTTCTGTGCCATTAAAAATGTTCCTGGGAAGAATTGAGTGAGATCGAAGCCGGTGTCAGAGTGGTTATGGCAACAAAAGCGATTCGTAGATAACATCGCTGTGGATAAGCAATATGAGCTTGTCAACAGTGAACCTGGTCAGCACATACCTGTAGTTGTCTTATCACCGAGGTAACTTGCAAAGAATGCACGTATGCAGTTCCCCGACTGGATACATTGGTACATCGCCGCTCCAGTCCGTTCTGGTTTTTTTGACAGCTTGGTGATCACTTGTAGGGGTTGATCTGGGTCGCTAAGGTCCACTGACAACTTTGACAGGTCTGCCGTCAAGGCCCATGGTTCGTACATAATGAGGAAAAGGGCACTGATTGATGAGGTACGTTGTAGAGGCTCCGGGCCCTCTGGACCCGAATCCTCTTCATATCCCACTTCGTCCTCGTCCATTCCCATTCACGTATCATCGATTCCGCCCGTTTCCGGTCTTTTCCGTCGATTCGGCTCCGGATTCCGCCTCCGGAATCGTTCATACTCAAGATGCGATGTCTCTAACGACCCGGAATCAGTACGTATATAGTTACATATGATATATCTTCGTTTCCCGTTACTTAGTACATAGCACCATTCCCCCTATACTCCGCTCCACCTCTCTACCATCAGTTACAGCCTTCGCTTGTAGTACATAGTTACTACAGCACAGGATCTCTCCCAGTAGTATAAAAGATGTACCCTTATACTACAACCTATATATTATCATATCCCACCATATCATATTACATCCTATCGTATTGCATCCCTTCAGTTCTATTTCTTAGTCCTCGCTTCGTATCATCTCATTAGTCTTTGTACTCCACTCCCTTCACTTCCCCTCTGATCCAGAACCCTGGATTCGGGTTGGATTGGCTAGACTATAGACACTAAACTCCTCTGATCACTTCTTAGCTGATCACCACTTTCGTAGATTCCCATTCGGGTCTACAACCACACTCGCCGTCACAACTGGAGCCCACCGCGAGGAGTTTATTTCTTTTGTCTTTTCATACCCTCCCCACGGTCGGCTTTGACTTTCATGACATTTCCCTCTTCTACCCGACTCTAGTTATTTAGTTCCACTTACGCCTTCGACCTTGACCTTGAACCTCCTCGACCCGACCCGCTTTCCGACCCGCATCCCGATTTAGACATTCCCGATATGACATACGGAATTGATGCCTCTCCGAGGTGATCGTTCAGCCCCGACGTTTCATGGTGACGAACACAACCTTCCCCGCTTCTTTGACGAAATTGACATGCTCGGCTCCGACTGTGGACTCACGGACACTATGAAGATTCGCTACACGCTCCGGTACCTCGATAACGACGATTACGAACTTTGGTCTACCCTACCCGCCGCTTCAGCAAAGGACTTCATTGCTTTCCGACGTGCCGTCTTCGACTTTTATCACGGTGCTACGAATTCCATCCGGTATACGATCTCGGATCTCGATCAACTTACGCGACGACAATCGGCTTACGGTATAGAGAACAAAGCGGACTTAGGACAATATTTCCAGGATTTCATACGCATTTCCGGTGTCTTGTTTGACAACGGCCGTCTAACGGATAAGCAACAGAACACATACTTCGCCAACGGATTCGACTCAGACCTTCGTCTACGTATTGAAGAACGCCTCCATTACCTTCTTCCCGACCATTACCACGACGATCCGTACCCGCTCGATGTTTTCCACGATGCCGCCTTATTCCTACTTTCCGGTTATCGCTCCGTTCCAAAATCCCCTTCCCTTGCCGTTACCATCTCTAGTCCCGATTCCGGTCCCAGTCCCCCACCCGTCATAGCTTTGTCATCTCCGGTCCCAATTCTGACCTCGATCCCACCCACCGTCGTTCGTTCCGTCGCCCACGTTCATTCCGGTCCTACGTATACTCCATCCTCTTTATCGCATATTCTGTCCCTGTCCATTCTGGTGCCCGTCGAGACCGTCATTTGTTTACAGGTATTGTCGTCCAGTCCCGTGTCGTCCCCGTCCGATCCCATTCCCGATTTATCGATGCCGGTCACCGATTTATCCAATTCATTTCCTATTTCGTCCACGTCATCTCCGGATTCGACCCCTCCGCTTTCCGTCCACGAACTCGTACCGGACCCGCTCCCATTGTCCTCGGGCTCTCCAGAAATAGACATTCCGTCCCCGATATCGCCGCCATATTGTCCTCCGTCACCGTCTATCGAGATTCCGTTGACTTTGGTTGAGTATTCCGTACCCGTTCCCATTCCGGACTCCATTCCACCCCTTTTATTTGATTTCGATTCCGGTTCCGATTCCGTTATGTTGACCCCTTCGTTCCCGGTTCCCCTCATCGTTTCCGCTCCCGTATCATTGTCGGTTCTGTCTTCGCCCGCTTGGGGCACCCTGTCATTTTTAGACCTGTCACGCGGCACACCCGTTATATGGGATCGTGTTGGTGTCGGCACTCCGGTTCTCGATTTTATTTTATTCCTCGTTTCCGTCTTCATTCTACTTTGTGATCGCATTCTGGACCTCCGCCCCCTCGACACCTCGCTCGAATATTTGCAAGAAGTTCTCCGCCTCCTCTTGTCGTTCTGCCTCCGACCTTCTTTCAGAAACTCTTGTGGGGATGTAGACCTGTTTCCATCTCCTATTTTTGCGTTTTCGTCTTCCGTTCCGCTTTCCGTTTCTGCTCCCGTTTCTCATTTATTTATATTTTCGTTTCCATTTCTAGTTTCCATTGTTTCCCGCTCATTCTGGACCTGTTTCGTTTCCGTTGTATTCCGGTCCCGTCCTCCTCCTCGACCCCCAGATTCCGGTTATCTTATCTCGTCGTTCCGTTTCCCTCTTTTCCGTTTATAGTTTTATTATATACTCTATTTTTATTTTATATACATTGTTCGACGTTCCGCTTTCCCTTCCCTTTTCGTCCATTCCCCTTTTACTCCCTTCTCCTTTCGTCGAGTTTCGGGTCGATTAGGTCGAGTTGACCCAGGATATGGGCCTGGTTCGCGCGTAGTCGATTTAGCTCCTGCGTCCAATGGGTTAGCTTGGTGTGGACCTCCGCGACGTATTCAGAGAGGCCATCCGCGATCGTCGATATCTCCCTTTGCATTTCCATCGCCATCTTGCGTACTGCCCGGACGTGGTCGTTGATTCCGGCTCCGATCCGCGGGTGCTTGAACGGATTTCCTCGTCTCCCTTCGTCCCGCTCCGATTCCGTATCCGGTTCGACGTCGGTCAACGTCCGCTTACTCGTCGACGCCTCTCCGGTCCGCAACCTAGGCTTCCTCACGGGCTTTGGTATCTTCTTCGCGACGACCTTTCTCTTCGGACTACCCGCCTTCGCCTTCCCTTTCCTTTCCGCTTTTCCAGATCCGGTGGCCGGTCCCTTCATCGACAATCCGCAACGTCGTTTAAGTCTTTTGCACCGATCGCACGCGTACCCCTCGATTCCGCGACAAACTGCATTGGCGGTCACGCACGCATCGCATTGCCGGATCCGGAACGACTGCATGTACTACGGATTAGTTAGGCACAATGGATATACGAGTCCGCGAGATATCACTTACCCCCAGAATCTTTCCCTTCGGTTCCGCGTCCTCGTTCCCGCTCGCATTCGAGAAATCGTTGCCGCTGTTGTAGTCCCCGTGAACAGTTTCGTCGTCCCGGGTGACCCTCTTATCCCGGTTGAGCTTTTTGTTTTTGATTGCGTTCAGTACTTGAAGCCTCTCGTATTTTTGTAGTTGTTGATCGGACCAGGTGCCCTCCTCGTCCTCGCTTCCGTGATGGCTGGTTTGTGCGGTTTCCTCCCGGTCCCTTTCCGCGGCTGCATCAGCCTCCCCTTTTGCTGCCTCTGCCGCCTTCGCCCTTTCCGCCTCCTCGATCCGCTTCTCCGCTTCCGCCCTCCTATTCATCTCCTCTTCGTACTGATGCGATTCCTCCGCCCGTTGCCGCTCAATCCTTTCCGCCTCCTCGACCCATTGTTTCCTCGCTTCCTCCTCCTTTTCCTCCTGCAACCGTACAGCTTCCCGACGCCTCGCCTCTTTCCGTTCCCGTTCGTAGTTTTCCCAGCTCCGCAACCATTCCTCGACCTCCACCACCATCTCTCCGCCCATCGAGAAATCCTTCGGTTCCGTCACGTCGATTCTGTTGTCCCGGATTTCCGCCAAGATTCCCCTGTAGTTCCGCTGCCGGGTATCGTTAGTCCGTGCCGTTTACAGGAACGGGATCTCTTACCATGGCCCGTCGTCGTCTCACCACCCATTGCCGTGCTTCATTCTCGAATCCGTCGCGTACGATATCAATTCCGGCCGCGTCGACTTCTAGTAACTCGGCCACGGTGCTCTCGAAGTCTTGCCGCGTTTCCGCATCGAGATTATTGAGGAATTTGTTGTATTCCGTCGACATTTGGTATTGAGGTTGGTATTGGTGTTTGTTGCTTGTTGAGGATGTTGTCGAGATTGTTGAAAGTCGTGTTGAAAAGTTTTCTTGTTTGTATTTGTTGCCCCGTCACGTGACCTTTATTTTCCTGTCCAGCCGTTTCGCCCCACCCTCTTTCAGTAGCTCCGGACCACTGCCTCCCGACGCTTCGATACCCGCCGGCTTCGACTCCGCTCACATTGTACTCCCGTTTCCGTCCATTTTCGACATCGCATCCGCTCATTTATTCCCACGACCCCGGTATCTTCGTTATTTTGTATGGATCGACCAGGGATGGTCTCTATCTGAGTCCTGACCGGATGTAGAGGCTCCGGGCCCTCTGGACCCGAATCCTCTTCATATCCCACTTCGTCCTCGTCCATTCCCATTCACGTATCATCGATTCCGCCCGTTTCCGGTCTTTTCCGTCGATTCGGCTCTGGATTCCGCCTCCGGAATCGTTCATACTCAAGATGCGATGTCTCTAACTGTTACGGATCGCTTCTGCAGCGGGCTCCAGCAACAATCAACTTAACAGGGGATCGGCTTCCAGAGGGGAGAACAGCAGCTTTCATTGTTGCTTACAGCTAAGACAACACTGCTAAGAAGGGGGGGGTCAAGGTCTAATGTCATTGCGAGCCGTGGGGGTTACCCAAAACAAGATGAGTCTGCCCCAAGAACCAGACTAAACGTAAGGAAAGGAAAAGAAGAAAAAGTCCGAACCAACAACAAGAACAGTACATATAGTGGCTGGTCTTGAGGGGAGGTAAATAGGAATACAACCATGAAGCCACAACATGTCCAACTCTACCATGTGTTCACCATGAGGCGTACATGAGGCGTCCTCATGTCGATGTTCTCGCGATCCAACTGGAGGCCCGGGTGTCATTGAGGATAGAAGAGGTCCGGATGACTCGGATGATTTGTCATCGGATCATGTGACAAGCAGAATTGCCAATTCGGGGTCTACACTTGCTGTAACAGGCAAGTGCGCAGTTTGGCAAGTGCGTTGCACGGTCGGGTCAAAGATGGGTATCGTCCAGTGTGGGGTTGGCAATGAGAGTGTCTTGAGGTAGCATGGATATAGCGGCAAGGTTGGTATGAAAGAAAATGAAGGAATGTATAGAGGAAAAAACCAACTAGGACAATGGGCTAGTCGAGGTCAGACATATGAACAGCATAAGCTGTACCGGATGACGATGTCTGTTGATGACATATCGAGGAGCGGTGTCTTGTCCTGTTTGTGGAACAAGAAGGTCCACTTGATGTCGGTATTCGTCCAAGAAAGGGTATCATTGTAAACGAGTGTGGGAGATATCAAGGTTATAGATGGAAAAGGTTAAATGAATGTGGGTCCAGGTTTCGAGTCATGGCACGAGTGACAAGCTGTGGGAACAAGTCGTCGGGTACTGCATTGAAGCGGTGTCGTGCGAACAATATGTGATAGGGGTTGGTTCACTGTTTGGGAAGTCGTATGGTCTGTGGTCGAAGTCCAAAAGAATGTGCTTCGGCAATGGTCGGATTAGAGAGAACAGTGAAATGTCCCGTGATCGAGGATTGTCCAGGGCATGCGTGCAGGTGAGGAATGTCGTCGGATCGTCAGGGAGGATAATGGTAGGCACAGAATACGAAAGTGGAAACCATATATCCGGGAATGGCAATTGTCAATTACGTGTCGAGATATTGTTGAGGTGGAAGTCAGAAGTATCAATGGTGGAAGGGTTTCGATGCCGATGCCAAAGATAGATCATAACAAAGTAGAAACCGATCAGGAAGGTGATGGCAATGCTGCCAATAACAATTACAGTAATGAGCTGTGTCGGGAGTACAGCCATTGTGAATCGGTTTGTCGTGGGATGAAGTCAACAATATGTCAGGGCGAGGGAAAAGACAATAGCGATGATGTCCGTCGGCAAGGAGACTATTCGGGTACAGCAAGGTAACGTGGGGATGTGTCCATGGTCGGTCTGGATTGTTCTAGAAGAAGGGACAAAAAGAGAACAAGAATAAGAAAATACAAGGATGTCCAAATGAAGAAACAATGACGTTGAAAGGAGGACAAAGGACAAAATGAAATGAAAAAGGAAGGTGTGCAGTGCAGAATCGTCATGGTGGGTATCGGAATGGGCATCGGGGTTGGAAGCGGAGTTGGAAACATAACACTAACGACCCGGAATCAGTACATATATAGTTACATATGATATATCTTCGTTTCCCGTTACTTAGTACATAGCACCATTCCCCCTATACTCCGCTCCACCTCTCTACCATCAGTTACAGCCTTCGCTTGTAGTACATAGTTACTACAGCACAGGATCTCTCCCAGTAGTATAAAAGATGTACCCTTATACTACAACCTATATATTATCATATCCCACCATATCATATTACATCCTATCGTATTGCATCCCTTCAGTTCTATTTCTTAGTCCTCGCTTCGTATCATCTCATTAGTCTTTGTACTCCACTCCCTTCACTTCCCCTCTGATCCAGAACCCTGGATTCGGGTTGGATTGGCTAGACTATAGACACTAAACTCCTCTGATCACTTCTTAGCTGATCACCACTTTCGTAGATTCCCATTCGGGTCTACAACCACACTCGCCGTCACAACGTCCGCCGCGTCCGCCCCTCCGTAGAAGGTTCGGGATGTCTCTGCAGACTCCGTATTGAATGACGCATGCAATATCTGGTACGTCAAGACCCTGAGAACAAGAAACGTGAGTGAAAACACTTTGAGAAATGAACACTTACCGTTGAAGCACCTGACGTTGCGCACAGTATCCTCGTTGTCCCACCAGGCGCGGCAAAGTCGTTGAAGGTCTGTTCTAGGTATTCGTCTGACATAGTACTGTGGTAGTGCTTGGCAATGCGCTTGTGACGCATGGATTCAGGGCAGAGATTGTTGAGAAATTTGGTGGCATTGGCAGCCTCTTGGCGGTCGTCATGGAAGATGAGGGTTTTGGGGATTAAATTAATTTCGAATGGTTGATTTTGGGTATCAGGAATCAAGAACTGGAGGTTACGAAAGTTGCTGAGTGATCCGGTGATAGTGTGCGTCGCGTAGGTGATGTTCGGGCGGTTTGACGTGAGAGTGATGGCGACGAAACTTGATGGGAACAACAATTTATCTGCAACGCACTTGATGATGTGGCTGGGAAATGTTCCGGAGAGTGCTTGAAATGGAGTGTCTTTGGCGAGAACCAAGTGAAGTTGGCCCAGTGATCCCCAAGCCGGGCGGAAAGCCGGAAGGCCATACAGGGAGATTCCGGCAGTGTAGATCGTGTGTGCCTCATCCACATGAACTCGCTTGACAAGTTTGGCGAAATGCCGATTCCGTAGTGCTTGCGCAAGGCGAGGAAAGTGGCCTTCGAAGCTTTGTAGTTGCTCTGGTTGTATGACGAGGATTGTGTATTGCCCAGCTTGTACAGCCTGAAAATGAGTCAGAGACGTGATAGAAACATGAGAAATGAACTCTCCTGCCAAAATTCGGGCGCGTTTGTCGTGTCCTCGTTAATTGAAGCCACAGTCAGTCCATATGCTTGAAATTCCGCAACCTGAGGCAACCATCCTTCAATAAGGTCAAAACTTGATGGAATACTTACCTGCAGGAGCTGTAACCTCTTCAGGGGAGAAACTACCAAGGAAACCGAGCCGGGGTCGAGAAGAGCTGGAAGAACCATGCAGAGAGTCTTTCCCGAACCAGCTCCAGCATTAATCAAAGAATCCTGACCGGCCAAGAGCGCCAGAGTAGCTTTTAGTTGGAAAACGCGAGGCAATTTGGTGCCCTTTGATGCAGCATAGAGCAAGAGAGACAACTTGTAGGCTGTTTCCGTGTCGGAAGCACTCAGATCTGCAAAGAAGTCTTGCCCGGGCAATTTGTTGGATGGAAGTTCCTGATATTTTGCTGTCAAGTTGTTGCCAGACAAGTTCCTAATTGTTTCGAGGTCAATTTTGAGCAGCGGAGAGTCCATGTCAGTCGTTGTAGCAATAGTCGATCGAAAGGGCAACTGCAGGTAAAGGCCTGATAAGATAACGATAAGAGAAACGTGATAAATTTCCTTATTTAGTCTACCCTAATATAGAAACTCCCGGGAACAACTAAATTCAAGCTCAGATCTTCAGGTCTCTCTAGCGAGATATCCCGTTTAGGGCTCGCCGAGAGAACGGTCACAGGTCTAGCAATGAGGTAGTAAGAGTATATGTCACAAAATGAACGTGCGTCGCACTTGAAGAAACTGACTGAATGCATCGACCACCTCCTAAGATCGCCCATCAGTATGACTCTTAGGTTATGCGAATCTCCCAGGAAATGATGATGATGGAGATATTAGCAGCAGTGTTCGCATCCTTGATGTCGAGCAGCTTTTCTCAAATGTGAGGCTTGTCGTGGGGTGCGTCACGTTGTAGATGCGGGTTCTTGGTGGCTTCGGAACTATATAAAAGAAATAAATAAAGATCCTAACCAGAGGGTGTCAGCGTAGAAGTGACTGGATAATTCAGTGTCGGGAATAGTAGTAAAAGGAAGTGAAAGTGAAATAAAAGTAAAGCCGCCGCATAAACGGGACTAATTACGACGAATCCGGCGATGAACGGAGTGAAAATGGATAAATGACGATGAACCCGATGGTGAACGGACTGAAAACGAATGAACCCGACGATGCCGACGATGTCGGGTACGACGGGTCGGGTCGGGTCGGGTCGGGTCGGGTCGGAAACGATGAATGAATATACGGGAACAATGAGGAAGACAACGAAGTAAACTATAAAAAGGCTAAGGAACTACGTGGACGAGCATTTGAAGGGATTTAAACGATTCTGACTATGAGGGAAACGGGGACTAAGGGTATCTTATTTTGTACGGTCGTCGGGGACCGTTTTTATAGTACAGGAAACAGTAATCTACTTTCGGACGTGTCTACTTCGGCCGATGGTAAGCTACAAAGAAAGGTTGGAATGGGGATGTGGAAAGGGGGGTTGCAAAGCAACGAAGACAGGAAATGGAGGGGAAAACGAATATGCAAGGAAAAGATCTAGAAAGTCCTACATATCTCCGAAAGGACGATGGGATGCATAAATAAAGTAAATCCGAAGTCGGGGATTGAGTCCGAAGAGATCCATCTCCTGGAATTGGAACTCCGAGGCGTTTGAGGCTGCCGGATTTGGTCTGAGAGTGGCTGTGATGAAGCGGCATACGTCGGGTTATGTCGGTCACGTCGGGTCACGTCACGTCACGTCATGTCGGGTTGCGTCGGGTTACGTCGGGTTCGAATGCAAGTCGAATGGCGGCATCGGGTTGGTCCGGATTCATGATATATTGATGATACGGACTCAGAGGGACGTCGACCCTCTACAACGTATGCAGAATCTTGATAAATGGTGGAAGTGTCTTTGGGATGCCTGGTGCTCGCACACTCGTCCAGTGCATTGATGGCCACGACCCTTTTAATGTGACCCAATGGCAGGACGGTGGTTCGGCGAAGCTTGGCGAACAAGTATGTGCAGTGACCAATGATGCTTGTCGTCTTGTTGAGAGCTATGTCAATACGAGGATCGGATGAAGCTAGGTTATCTGCCCATCGTCGGATGACCAATGCCGGGTGTCCCAGATCCTCCACGTTGTCGCTGAAGCGGTGAAGTACCGGAAAGATGACTAAAGTCATCAAAGCAAAAATCAGCAATCAAGAAAATTTCAACGGCAGAATAAATATGAAGGTGCATATCTGCATGACCACAATGATACTCACTCAACTGCTTAATATCCTACAGAAAGCTGCCTGCGTTGGATCGGACGGTGCACAGTCAAATAATAGAAAGATGAATGTCGTGTTCCAAAGCTTTGGTGAAGTCTGACGGATTCTTGGCAACCTAGTAGGTATCGCCACACAAATCGGTAGCCGATACATTGTGACCAATGCATGAGGAGAATTTACAATGAAGCTCTCGGCTCTCGTTCTCTTCGATGTGGATGACAATTCTGCTGTGCTCCCTGACAGTTATCAATTGGTTGCCCTCGCGAATACTGTACTCTCGCGAATTATAACAATTTGTCACATCACGGAGGTCAATTGTATTGTTATCTACTGGAAAAATCACGTCATGCTAAGCCAAAATTGTTAACTTGTGTTTTCTTGGCTACACCGCCATTGGCGCCACAGTGTCTCCGGGAAGTGGGAAGGGCAGCGTCGGAGAATAGTGGGATTTAGACTCATTTTGGTAGCAACTACGATCTGAAACCTGCAATTTGATTCCCTACTTCTAGCTTGTGCAGAAATCGACGATGGTCACATCTCGATCAGTCCGCTTGTAGTTTTGCGATTGAGAAGCAGGCGGGTCCCGACGCGAGATGCCGCAAAATCTCGATCCCACTGGTCTGACATTGGGTTGATGTAGATCTGGCATCATTTCCGCCAATAATGTTGGACGTCGGGTCAAGGCCGGGTTAATCCCTACTCTCGCTGACGAACCCATCCTTACAATGTGGCAGCCAAGGAAGAGACATGACCGTAGTGGTGAGTTGTCAATATAGCAACAGGCTCACAGTCTTCATACTTGTTTTGCACAGATTTCGACATCAAAGACAGTGAGGCAATATGCCGGGTCTGTCCTGGGCGCCCACGAACCACCACATGACACCTCAGCACCCATGCGAGTTCTGCCAAACATAAAGACTGGTCTCGCAAGGCCACAGAGAGGGAGTCAGCACGTTGAGACCGCATGGCATCCACTTCGAACCCGGCCCCAAGTGAGTACAATGTGGGATATACATCACCATCCTAACCATCCAGGCTATGAAGACGGCAAGGGTCCCGAAGATAGATCGGAGCCTACCTGGCACACCGACAATTGGGAGCCTGCACCAGACCACTCGAATTGGGATGATGAAATCCTTACAACCAGTATACCTATGCAATCAATATTTACGGATGCAAACAGCAATCGCCTTTATTTCAGTGCAGGATCTGACCTCTCCGACCCACTTGCTGAGTCGCTGGCACGAGCACTCAATGTCGCAGAAAGCCGCAATCCAAACCATTCATTTGATGACGAGATCCCTCTTCCTGATCTGAGTGAGGATAGTGACAGCGAGGATGATGAGGATGAAGGTTTGCACGTTTTGGCTTCTCTTGGTCCATGGCTGATGGTACATTGGTCTCTCAGATGATTCTTTGTCTTCTGAGGATCTCCTGGACACTTGGTTTGGTGCAGATGTGAATGAGCAGTGGTTTCCTTACCCAGATAAGGCTGTAAGTGCGTGTTCTCCATCCATTCTGTTTCCCACTGATGGTTGTGGTACGATACATGCATTTCTTACCGACGTCTTGTTCAATTCGCCTCAACTTCGTTTCTCATGCGTGCAGCAAAAAGCCGTCCTGTCGTGGGCAAGGGAACTTGGTGCTAAAGTACCACATTATGATGGACTTTGCAGATGTCAAGAGAAACTCAAGAAGGACCTTGGTGACCCTACAACGCGGCAAGAGTCGGCCCAGGGACATGTATGGTACCTAAACGAGATTAGTGATGCCATTGCTAAGGTATTCCAAGCCGCATCTGCCCACTGCTTTCTGCTCACTTTTCTCAGGACATGTCGAACCCTATTACCTGACCCTCAATGGTCTTCTACCCTGATGCTTCGGGGACAATGGGCAAACTTTGGCACGGATCTAAGATGCTGCGAGACATCCCTGATCATTTGCTGATGCCAACAATCAAGCATAACCACAAGATATTCTATGTCAACGAACTGGTGCGAAGAACAAACAACCGATGGTTTATTCCGACACGATGGTTAACCAAGAACCGTGAAATGTGGGCAATGGGCCACCATGTCGATGACACACCAGTAAGTTTATTCACACGGTTCTCATGAATGCTTCGTCAGTAACATGTCTACACAGGAGGGTTTTGTCGTCAAAAATGACAAAATTGCTGCCGTTTCAGTGGCTTCATTCATTGACACATTTGATGAGATTTTGGTAGCCTCCTCGGGCATCTATCCTTTTGCCTGTATGTCCGTCAAGCCTCCTGAGGTTCCTCACTAATGACTAGTATCTAGCATCTTGCCAAGTTTATGCTGATCAAATGCCCCATCCACTCTGTACCAAGGCCGGCTCCCATCCCATCTATTCAGTTCCGATCATCATTTTCATTGATGATGTGTCAGGCAACAAGTCCAAGCAGTGGAGTAAGCACTTCTCGTGCTATATATCAAATGGCACATTACCAAGAGAAAAGCTATCTGAAGAGTTTCACATTCGATTTGTAGCTACATCTCCAAATGCGACGCCGTTAAAAATAATGCAAGGGGTCCGTGGCTCAATTGAGTATGTTGTTTCATCTTTATTTAGACATATCTGACCTTTTTGTGCATTAGACGAACATTCGCTGATCCGATTGTTGCTTGGGACTGCGAAGCAAAAGAAGAAGTCTTGCTACAGCCATATGGGCATCTTTGGGCTGGTGATAACCCAATGCAAGCTGAGCTATGTAGTTGCGCCGGACTTGCTGCCAACCATTTCTGCTGTACTTGCAAAGTTGGCGGCACTCAGGAGTATAAACGGTCCGAGGAAGGATTTTCGAAGCTGTTTGAGGTAAGGTGAATCAATAATTGAGCGTACTGTGCCCTGATGTACAGTCACCGACAGGAAGGGGAACAGCACTCATTCGAAGAAACACATGAACATGTCTTTCAACAACTGCTGATGTCGCTTGAGCCAAGTGTGGCCATGAAGCTGACGGAGGCCGTCCGTGACTCTGGGGTCAAAGATCTTGTAGCGCAACCAATTATCGATGCCATTGTCAAACTTGGACAGGAGTTACGAAAGGCTACACCCGATTGCACCGCACATACACCAGACGAAGTTCAGTCAATTCTTACGGAGGAATTAAAGAAGGCTCATGAAAAAGGTGGCGTTATCAATCCGCTGCTCGGCATGTCAGGTATGTCTGGGCTTTACATGTTGTTTTTCGCCAACAACATTGTAATGCAATCAACGCAGGTGTGGACATACATCTCGATATGCCCACAGAGATATTACATACCATCCTTCTCGGTGTTGTAAAGTACTTCTGGGGCCAGACTATGTTTCTATTCGAGAAGTCGAAGAAGTTTGACCTCTTCCAATCACGACTTAATTCAATAGTTCAGGATGGACTGAACATTCCTAAGATACCTGCTGACTACATGTGCCACTACAAAGGTGGACTAATTGGCAAGCACTTCAAGACCGTCTCCCAAGTCATGGCATTTACAGTTTATGACCTGGTTCCTCGTGAGGTCCTGGATGCATGGCTCCTCATCAGACGTCTTACAGTCCTTCTCTGGCATACAGAAATCAAAGATATAGAGTCATATTCGGTGTGTGCCTTTCTAGACAACCTTGATTCAACCTGACATCTTTTGCAGAAAGATCTCCAGCAATGTATTGATGATTTTTTGAGTGTGACTGCACTTTGCAGCCCGAGTATTCTTATCTCGAAACCCAAATTCCACTTTCTCCTTCACCTTGTGTTCTACATACGACCATTCGGTCCAGCGATCCTCTTTTCTACGGAGCGGTTTGAGTCATACAATGCTGTTTTCCGGGCGGCATCTATATATAGCAATCACATGGCACCAAGTCGAGACATCGCCTGGTGCTTTGCAGGCATGGATCACATTAAACATATTGTTATGGGGGGGTGGTGGAAAGATGCTCGTACTGGCCGGTGGACTTGTGCGAGTGTCTCTATCCTCAGATACTTGGAAGACCACCCTGAACATGCGAAGCTACTTGGGTTGGATTTGAGAAAGTGCTGAGTGCCAGGTGCGTATCAATCCAACTTGGCATTTATTTCATCAATTTTAATACAAGCCCAGGAACCATAACAATGCCAGCTCAATCAAAGAAAAACCCCAAGGTGACGGTACCTATCATCGCTTGGACAGACACACTGGCACAGCAAGTTGTCATCGCCCCATATCCCCTTCCTCTCGGGTTCAGAAAAGCACATGCCATTATGGCAATGTTGCGAGACAACATTTCATGTGGTCAGCATGCCATTATACGGTTGGAGGGGGTGTGTACTCCTGGAATCATGATGGGACTGGGATGATTAATGGCGTTCTTCCAGGGCGAGTTCTCACCACTCGCATTTGGAAAGGTGTGTGAAATCTTGGTTGCAGACACGTCGAACCCAGAATCGCCAGTGCTGTCCCCTGACAAAACTATCTATGTCACCGTGCAGCTTTTTGTACTGGGTGACGACCCCCACCATGTGCTCGATATGCCTACTCTTCAACAGTCTCCCAACTGTGTTGTATTACAACCAATGGTATGTCAATTTTATCTGTGTTTTGTTCATTCCTCACAAATTCTGTAGGACATCATCTGTGCCGTAAATCTGCAGCATGACTGTGAACATGGAAAATGCCAAGCGACAGGTACACAGTTGCTTGTGCAAGAATGTGAGGCAACCACACGCACCAGAAAGATTGTGCAGCATGCCGATGATGTCCATTTCATTGTCAATGTCAACAGCCTCCATAATTACAAGACAGTCGCCATGGCTTTGCCACCACATCTACGCAAGTCATCATTTCACATTGAGGACATTGCCAAACTTCGAAAGACAGCATCGGCCCAGGTGCAGGACAAGAAAGAACAGCAACTAGAGGCAAAGAAGAAACTTCTGGCAACGAAGGCTGTGAGCCGTGCTATTGATAATACCACTGGCCCTGCAAGTGGAACAGATCTTGTAGCGGCCTTCATGGATGATGGTGAGCTTCTGGAGGTTTTGGAGGAAGTATTGGATGATGGTGATGATCTGGACCCAATTGAGCCGATTGAGAACAGAGCTGTGTCTGGGAGCAGAACCATACCTGTCTTTGAGGTGCCCCGATGGCAGCAAGGAAAAAAGGACGCAACCTTGTATGTATTTCAACTCAATTTAGTTTTTTGTTCTACTTAACATTCAATACTGGCAGAGATAATGTGAGCAAGGACATGTTGAAGTACTTTTGTCGGCAAGAAAGCCTTCTGGTCGGAGGCAACAAATCTGAGCTGTTGCAACATCTGGTAAAGTATTACAACAGGTAAGTCCATAATATTTTGGGAATACAAAATGAATGTTGAATTAAATACACTAGTTCTTCTCTTCCACATCTGACTGCCGATGCAATTGAAGCAGTGCAATGTCAAGTGAAATCAAACAACTTACTTGTCAAAGTGGCTGGCCCACGGAAAAGGAGGCGGAATGTAGAGGAGGATGTTGACCAGCATGTTGAAGGGGAGCAGGGTGATGTACCACAACCATGGAAAAAGCGGGGCATTGTTGGGGAGTCTGTCAGACTTGAGACTGAACAGATGTTGCGGGGATTCTTTTTAAATGATAGATAGTTTAGTGCATGGTACCCCACCATGACAATATTGTGAAAACAAAACAATGAATGAAAAGATGACTACTTGACAGAAATCAGCTGCATTCTTATTACCATACTAGCTGCACAACAGTACCAGATATCTAAGTTACTTGTACTGGCCAGATATGCAAATTCAAAAAATCTGCCAAGAAAATTTCCTTAAAGAGGCAAAGCTTTCCAATCAGCTATGGCTAACAATGGCTAACCCATTTATGGGTTTTTAGCTGGACCAGACCATTGTGGCAATGGCTAAATCACGGCTAGCTGTCTAAAAAGGAAATAAATAGCAGACTAACGACCACTGCCAAGGTTGAATCTCACCACCAATCTCACCACACACCAGCTCACAACAACACCAGCCAACCCCAAACAAAGGCCACAGCACCCCAACAGCAACCAGCAGAGGGGCGATGGCCATACTGCTTCCAAAGCCAACACGATTGACACTTTCTCCACCAAGGTCAATTTTGACGAGGAGATTGCAAAGGGTCTGGGACCATAAGTTTAATTGTACAGTTCATACATTACCAATGACTTATTGTTTGAGTAGACAAGAACCTGGTGCTATCAGTCCCAGAATAGGCCCAGCCGCTGCCCCTGCTCCAATGGCCACCTTACCCCCTGCCCTGGCATCACTTACAGCACATCCTAATCAAGAATCGGTGACTCCTGCTCCTGTGAATCCTGCCTATTCAGTGGCAACTATCTCCTCAGGACCACAGCCCTCAATGTATCCCAACCAGCTGGTGCCTGTTCTGTTACCCCCACTACATTATCAAGGTTTGGATGCTGTCCAACTGTTTGGATACCAACTGCCTCCTGTTAGCGTCACCCCTGCGCTAAGCATGCATCCTTCAAGAATAGCCACCCTTACAGCTGCTGGGTCTATGATATCGCCGCAAGCGGGTATTGTCCAGACTGCAGATGAGATGCAAGGGACTGGGCTGGATGAACTGCCACCTGGCAAAAAGGTAGAAGATTGTGAAACTTCCAGGCGGTCAACTTTACCCCAAAGCTGATTGGATAAATATGTACCCTGTAAGTTAGCTGAATACCCTTAGCTTCCAGTGCACTGACCAGACAATGTGAAGAATCCTATCTCGCTTCTAGTACAACTGCCCAATGATCCATCCAAGCCTGAGTGGAAATTAGATGGCATGATTGTGACTATTCCAGACCTGCCCTTGAACCTGCTGGTTTCCACCCTCTGAGATCGCATTCTTCAACATACAGGGAGAGTCCCAGTCTCCAAAATCAGGCTGTCATATGCTGGCAAGATGCTGACGAATTCCAATTTGATTGTGAGTTACAATTTGGAGGACAAGGATCTTCTTGTGTTTAGCGTCAACAAAAAGAAGTAATTGGTGAACATGTAAAATATTGTTCTCCCCTTTCGCCTATATCAATTTATTCCCTACATTAATGTAGACCAATGATGACCTCCAATGCCTGACATTAATGTATAATTAATGAAGTGGCAATGGAAGCCAAGGACCCACTCCTGTTATGTCTCTTTTTTTTATTACTATCAACTTATTTTGGATTACAGCACAATGATCTTGAGGCAACAGCAGCCCAGACAGCAGCAGCAATGGCCAATGACCACAGCAATGGCAACAGAACAGCAGCAGTGGCAACGACAGCAACAGCAGTGCCAGCAGTGACAACAAGTGACACATGCCAGTCCCAGATGTAGTGGAGGGTCGTGCACCAATCTCTGCTGCATTGGTAAGTTTTTTTTCTTTACTTTTATCAACAAAGATCTGTCTAGCTATGCACAATGACAAAACAGCTGCATCCCAACCCCCTGCAACATGGGGACCTCAAACTCAGGCTTGCAGGCACCACCACCACCACCAACCATCAGCTTCTTTGCCGCTACAGCTGCTGTGTTCGCCCTATGGCACTGATCAGTCACAACCACAGTCACAGCCACCATCACAACAGCAGTGGTGATGTTGGATAAAGAAAGAGTCATCGCCTGTGTATTGCGAGCTGTGGCAACGCTATACTTCCTCTGGAGGATTGCAGGTGAACTCAAACTGGTCTTTGTGCCCATCCTGTTTTGCAACAGCTGAGAATTCTCCAATCTTATTCAACTCAGTTGCAAGACATTTCTTGCTTTTCTATTCCTGAGTGCTTGCCATCTGTTATTTTAAGCTTGTCATCCATAAGTGTTTCACATGGTATGGAAGATTCTGAATGTGAGAACCTGTGACTTGCATTTTTTTGTTTTTTTTTACAAAGTCCCTTCAAGCGCCTGCCAGCACTGTGCCGTGTTCGACATACATTTTATGGATACAAGATGGGCCTCATGGATGACATCGAGTTTGAAGATCATGATTTCCCTATAACACCGATGCATGCCACGACCAACAGGGTTCAACCTTCACCTTGTGGTGGAAACCAGGAGTGTCTTTCTGGACTGAATCTACTTGCTTCGGTTGCAAGGACCCCAGGTCTGTAACCATCTAGTTTTTTCTATGCTGCTTATCACCATTGCAGCAACAAGGAGCTGGCTTGGGCCTCAACTTAATACCAGAAGCCCCAGCTTACACTCTCCAAGCGTGCTTCACCGCTGGCAACGGGAGCCTGAATTGCAGTCTTGGTCCAAGAACCAAAGACTTCATTTTGCAGAGTTTGCTGAACAAGTCTGCATTGAATATGATGTGCCTACAGCAGAAAAGGATGACATCATCACCAAAAGCCAAGTAAGCGCATCTGAATTTAATTTTCAAGCCGCTTCTAAATTACCAGCTTTGCACACATGAATTGATAATCACTCTCTATGCGAGGTTGGCACGCGATCAAGGGCAGGCGTCGGATATGTCAGGGCAGGCCTGGTTAAAGTCTCCCCAGTTCAAGGCAAGTGGCAACCATTGACCCGAACTGGCGTCAATTATTCCCTGTCACAGGAACACGTCACCGCAAAGCTCTACACAATATTACTGGACCCTGGCCTCTCCAGCTACAAGACTGGCCTTCTTTCGTGCTGCCTGGTGAGCTCACCGTCTCTCAACATCATTAATTAACAAATCTCGTTTGGTGTTATAGCATCACATTCGTCTCCACCCCAATCAATACCGCATACCAAAGGAAATCCATGACTTCATCCCATTGAAGGCATTTGCGACTCACCTCAGCAAGTGTCTCGCATCTTGCCATGCTGAAATCAAACAGAAGGTACAATTATTCCTAGCCTGGCAGCCCACCCCTACTTATCATAAATTGGCCAAATATAGCTTCTCCTAGCTTGGGATAAGAAGAAAGACATTTATGCTGTTGTCAGGTCACTCATCGGCACATCGGGAATCTCAGTTACTGACACTATGTGGGGCCGCTGGGCTTGGGTCATAAGCATACCTCATTCATCTGCCCACGCAAACTAATATATCTGATATTTTTAGCAAATTAAACTTGTTGACTATCGAGATGCCGTGAACAAGAATGAGAAACGCGAGAAACACTTCTGGGACTGGATTGATGAAACGCTTGAACAGCGCCGAGCACAGTACAAGGAAACCCCGGAGCCTGAACGGTCTAAACGGGTCAGCCGGTGCGTGTGCGATGTTTATCATTTGCACAGTATTGATGATGTTATAATAGTGTATTTGAACTAACACTGAAGAAACACCACAAACTACATCCTCCAAAGAAATGACCTGCTTCAAATGAATCTACTGTGGTCAGTCGGGTACTTGGTCACACCAGGTATCTGGTCAATGTCAAATTTTGTAACCAGCATGTTGTTACTGTCTTTAACTGCAGTTGGCCATGATTAAACATATGTCTATCTATGATATGGCCACAATATTGATAGTTATAACTCATAAGAACATTATGCACAACTGTCATTCTTTCAAACAAGTGCCCACTTGCATAAAAACACAGGTAGTTGAACTTGAAAGGCATCAAGTACCATAGTTTGGGTTAATAGAATGATAAATTTGGATTTCATACATAAGAAGAGATATAGTAGAATAGATTTTACTGCAGCATAAGGTTGAAATGTTACTGTATCTTATAGCATAGCAGGTATGACCCACTTCCTGGTTAGGGTCAAAAATGGACATGCCTGTACTATTCTCACTCCTGCAGGATTTTTAGCCTTGTAACTCATTCAAATTATATAGATATCTTCAGACAAATGTCTATCACCTTGAAAAGATAATTTATGAATATATTTGAAGTTGTAGGAGAATGACTTCAAAACAGTTAGTGTGACCAAGTAGTGGATCATGCACAGTATCCCTGCATGGCAGCGCGGGATATCAAATGCAATTCAGGAGATGGAAGGTTATTCGGATACCGATTTGGCTCATCTCGAGGCAGATGATGCTGATGATGAAGACCTGAATGCGGCTATTGCAGAGGAGGAGAATGCTGGAGGAGCTTTGACATCTAGCTAGTGGTAGTTCACTGCGTCCATGTATTTTTTTACTGCTTCGTATATATACACATTCCCGCCCCCAAATGCGCCAGCAACTTTCAACAAGAAAATTATACCAGAATCCTTCATGTTCAGCTCATGACTGTCCGACATCAATCCCTTATTGGCCATATGTACTAGACCTGACATGGGAAGCTGATATCCAATCTATGTCGATCTTCTACACTCATGCCTTGCAGCGAAGCCCGAATATTGGACAGACGCTGCCCTTTTTGTATAGAAGCATGGCTGGACCTGACTCACTTCGGCTTCTTAGGTCACATGGTTGGTTTGGGATGACCAAGCCAATGGCGGTGTAGACTGGAGGACAGAGCAAGTATATAGCGATGTGATCTAAACTCTTGTCGTAGGTTTTTGGGGGAAATCAGAAGTTGTGGGAATGTGTCTAGTCTGAGATAGGAAAAGGAGCTAGATCTACATAAACACAACTGGCGATTTGGGTGTACTGTACAGGCGAAGACGATCTGCCCAGAAGAGGTGACAAAGGAGAACTGACAACAGGCAAGCCTGGATGGAAAACCCACCAACCAAAAACCTAGAGCTAAGGCTAAGGCTAAGAGAGGGATGTAGAGAGGCCTTTCTGGCCATGTGCGAATGAGGAAGCGGGAGCGAGAAGTTCTGCATAAAGTGGGGCAATCAATTCCAAGTTCCTTCAATAGCGAAGAAACACGTTGGAGGACCAATGCCTGAGCATCTTGACCACGTCCGGTGGGACGCCACGCAGCAGCAGCTCTGTGGTACCGCCGATGCGGAAGCAATGGCCTGTGAAAATTGGGTAGCCTAAGCAGGACCAAATGCTGTTGCAGCGGGCGAGGAATTTACGGGCACAGAGCACGAGGTGTCCGGAAGGGGTGGTATACACGAAGAGGGGGAAATGGGGGGGGATATTGATTATGGCAAGGTGGGAATCAAGCGCCCCAATGGGGTCGGGAGGGCCGTTCTGGCGGCAGATGATGATGTCTGAACCTTTAGAGTGTTTCACCTTGTCCCATGGGAGACAAAGTTTGCGTGACCCTCTGGCAGATGATGCCGGGAGGAGGTCGGAAACGGATGGAAACAGGTAGGGATTATGAGAGTGGTCCTTCTCAGGAAGGATGTCACCCAAGCGGCACTGGCCCCAGAAGGCTGTGGAGGCCACAGTGAAAATGCATGCATTGAAGTGTTCTGTTAGCGAAAGATTAGAGTGGAGAGCGGTGAGCATGTCATGGGTCACCGGGGCGTGGGGGAGGCACTTTGAAGAGGGTGGCGCGAGGTTGCAGATGCCCTGGAGGAAGTAAGAGAGGCGTGTACTGCCGTGGTAAGGGACGTTGTTGACTATATGCCAGGCTCGAATGCCGGATAGGTCGTTGCAAACCGCGGATCCACCGCAGATGCCAGCAGAGGACGCTGCGAATGAGCAGAGAAGGGCCTCAGATGCTGGGAGGCGCTCTGAGGAGGGAACAGAGTTCCGGGAGCAGAATTCTATAAATCTAGAGACACCTCCATTGTAGTTCATGTGGGTTGTAGGGGCCCAAGCATTGGCAATCGCGAAGTCCACTGAAGGCAAGGAGATAGTGTGGGGAGGGTTCCTGAATGAAAGAAACGATTGGATGGATGACAATACGAGTGTAGCCATGAAAACGAGGGTTGGTTGTATGTTCATTGATGTAGTAAGGCACAGAAGGGTGGCAATCACAGTTCAAATTTCACAGGGATGACATAATGGCAGTTGTAAACTTGGTGACAAAGGAGAGTTACTAGCGATCAAGGAGCAGATACGGGAGCTAATACTGCGGGGGAGACGAAGGGCCGTAAGAAAAATGGAATATGGGGAGAGGGAGAAATAAGTTTATCCCAGGGTGGGAATCTCCCCCTAGAGGGGCCATCTGCCAGATTATCTGCTGAACTGACCCACAAGATTGAGAACCAGATATCGAATTTGTGAAAGAGAAGGAGGACCCAGCGGAGGATTGAATTCTGATGCGAGTTGCGAGAGAATCCGGAGTTGCAGGCCCCTACTATGCCAGAGTTGTCTGAGCACAGAGAAAAGGTGATGGATCGAGCGCCGGATTTGATTGCTATGAGAAGTGCGAGTAAAACGGCAACGATTTCAGCCCAGCCGATGTCCCTACCATCGCGATTCCACCCCGGAATGAGGGGCCATGCTGGCCAGCGGTCGTCCCAGACAAGGCCGATGCCCCACAATGAGGAGGCATCGATGAAAATGGTGGAAAGGGAGGAGGGAGGCCGAGCCGAGATATTCATGCCGCACCAAGAGCGGGAGAGCTGGTCGCGCCACCATGAGATGTCGGAAAGGGTGGAAGAAGGGATGTGGAGCTTAATGAAGGTGGATGGGTGAGAAGCAAATGCCACCAAGAAGTGGTAAAGCAATGGGAGGTGGGAGCGGCTTGCAAGGATAACAACGGAACAGTGGTTGAGGGAGCCCATGACGGATTCGCACTCTTTGCGTGTAATGGAGGCACCAGGGACCCAGCTGGCGAGTTTCGCTAGAAACTTCAAGCGCTTGGTGTCAGGGAGAGAGACAGTTCTTGCGACAAGGTCCCAGTGGAAGCCGATGTAGGTAACAGAGGAGGCGAATGGGATGCATTTTCCGGGTTTGGTGGACCAAGGCCACCCTAATTCTGCCACAGTGTCCCAGATCAGGGATTTGTCGTATGAGTAAATCCAAGGGCCTTCAGCGCCGGGGTTGATAGGAAAGCACCAAAAACTGAAATCATCGGCCCATTTGAGGATGTCGTCGACTTTTCTGGAGATGTATATGTGAACGATGCCATCGGCGGCACGGCCAAAGATGCTGGACGAGCTGGTGCAGCCAAAGCAGCAGCAGTGATCCATGTGGATGTGGCCCTTCCAGGCGACGCATACTTGCAGTTGGTCTTCGGGGGCTATGGGCATGCGGCGGTGGGCAGAGTCGACGTCGAATATGGCCACCTCAGTGCCGGGTGAGGCATTGAGAACTCGTGTGAAACAGTCAACGAAGGTGCCCCAGTCGCAGGAGAAGGCAGAGGAGTTGATTTCAGAGTTGACCGATGGCATCGAAGCGTCATTGCAAGGGAATGAATGGTCTTGGATGAGACGAGGCTTGAGTGGTTTATCGAAGTTTAGCCCAAGAGGGGAGGAGCGATGATACGCAGTCTCTCCCTTTGGGCACGGAATCTCTCATATGGTCAATTCTACTTTCCCTACGACTCTTCCGCAGTCCCGCGTACATGTGAAACATCAGCGCGCCGCCCGCGACTTGCGCGACTTACGCCGATCGACGCGCGCGTGACCGCGACATCTTCGCTGTATCTTAACCGCGTGACCCGGTCTTAAAACGCTGACACACGACTGTTAAACACGTCCTACACATTCAAACGCCGAGTCCGATACCAGAAATGTAATTCATCCGGTTTATCTTCGTCTTTTCGCCGACTTTCATGTGATATTCGCCGTTATTTCAAATCCTTCGCTATTCCGTTCCCGTTTCGTCGCTTTCATGCGATATTTCGCTGCATTTCTATTTCACTCATCCACCCTTTCCCCCTATCCCTTTAGAATATAAAAAGTGTCCTGTAGTAGAAAATATGCGAACAAGAACCCAGTTCTCCCCTCTCCACTAGTTTGCGGCTTAAGTTTTAAAAAGATCTAGTCATTCTCACTCGAATCTGCGTCTCTCCTCATCGCGTACTCTCCGCTATCGTGACCTAAGTCGTAGCGCAAAACCTCCGTCTCGTCGCGTCATCACCGTGTATCGCGCTGTCATCTAGGACACCCAGCTAAGCCTTCCGATCCTTGTTTATCACTGCGTTGCGATATCGCGTTGTCTTGCGACTCTTCGCGTTTGTTTATTTTATCGCGCATATTATCGTGCACTATCGCGTTATTGTCGGGAGTGTCCCCAAGTCTCGTTCGCACCTTTGCGACGTTTTTCATCATTTATTATCTGTTTATCTGGGGTCATAGACGTGGAAACCGTATCAGCGATAAGGGCCAAAGAGGGCTAGAAACTCCTCTGGCAAGTAAGCATGAGAGTATCTGCCTTCCTTAATTTCATTCGAGATGTGGTTATCAATAATGGAGGGGTTTTCCAGTGCAGATTTATGATTATCAAAAGAAAAAACTTTGGAAATAAAGGATGAAACACCGATGTGAAAGCCAAAACGTAAACCTTCAGGGACATCAGAGAAACTATCTAAAACACCGGCAACAGAAAGAAGATCATGCCATTTGTCTGCAATAAGGGGGGTGATGATGGGAAAATATCTAGACTTGAGGGTGGGATTGAGCATTATGCGTCGTAGAGCCGCAGACGGAGCAGATGTGGGAGTAGAGGCACGAATCCACGAAGGAGCAGCCAGCATGACTGTTGAAGCAGAAGCAGACCCGGACGTCGTCTGCCGCTTTCCAGTAACCATCGTCGCCCTTTGTGAGGAAGCCATTACCAGGCTCAGGGCATTTACGGCCGCTATGGAGGCCCGAGAGGCAGATGAAACACAGGGTGGGAGTGTCGGCAGCTTTCGCGGGAGTTGAGGAAGTGTGTCTGGAGGCGGCACAAGAGGGGCCCCGGGATTGACTGGCCGGCGAGCCCTTGATGAGCCAGGTGGTTGGGGGCGAAAGGGTGCAGAACGGATGCTGTCCACAGCGCCCCGCATGGCTATGAGCTGGAGGGATCAATCATTATCAACAATTTGGTGCCAGAGCTGGGAATGAAAAATGGCAGGAGAGAAGGAATTGGAACGCTGAATGAAAGCTTGGCGAATCCGAGAATCGTATAGAACATAAAGGCGAAATAGATCCGTGAAGTCATGACGGCTGGTGATGAAGCGGAAGTGGGATTGAAAGGCATCAGCGATCTGACGCTTCTCAGGGGAGTTAAGATACTGCTCAATCAAGTCACAGAGGCGAGGCCAAGTCTCCCAAAAATCAGAGAGTGAGATCTCTAACTCGCCAGCTGTGTCCAAAGTAGACTGTTGAATCTGCAGGCGGCTGCCATCACCAAGTGCGAGAGTATCGCTGGTAGAGGAGCTGGTGGAGGGGCAATATAGTGCCATGTGGCAGCGAGAGTTCGAGAGGAGGTGAAGAGGGATATGTTTGTGCCACCCCTGCTCGAGAATCTTAATGATGCTGGGAGGGAAGAGGATGTCGTTGGGATCCAACTGCGCACTCGTGGATGCCAGGGTATGAAAACCTGGTAGAGCGCCAGGCAATGTGAATTCACCCGGGTGCACTGTTAAGGGCAGAAAAGTGAGCAAAGGCTCAAGAGGGGCTCGCAAACTGAGCAGGGGGCGCAGAAAAGGCGCGTAAGGTCCTCAAAAGAGGAGAGGGGGCCAGGAATTGGCCAAAGCATGCATATATGCGCAAGGGAGTGGGAGCAAGGGGGAGAGGGACTCACCTAAGGTGTTGATACTGATGCTTGGGCTTCCTGGGAGCACGCGGGGCGCTAGAACCATGGAAGGAGTGGGGGCAGGGATCTGGAGGTGTCGAAGGAGGGACGCTGCATCAGGGATGACACCGTTCCTCATCGAGTTGATCGCCATGGAAAGGGCCAGAGAGAAGGCGGAGGCAACGTCCGGGTCGATGGGCCGTAATGAGGGTGGGGTAGTGGAGGCAAGCGGAATTGGCCCTGAAGAGGTGGCCGGAGGGGCAGACGGGGCAGCGGGTGGAGGGTTGGTGATAGCGAGAGTCGAGGTGAGGGGCAGTAGGTTGGTGGCCAAGGGGGTTGAGGGCCTCGAGGGTTGGGGAATAGATGGAGTAGGCGAGGGGACAGAGGTAGGCGGCACAGGAAGCGTCAAAGGCAGATAGTTGGGGAGCTTTCCCCTTAGCTGCACGCGTAATCCTGGTGGTGGAGAGCGTTGGCTTAGCAGGAGCCTTGCGGGGTTGTTTGGCCGGCAGGGCACTGGGAGCCAAGGGAACGTCTTCTTCGATGGGGTCGAGAATGAGGGGGCAACGGCGAGATGGGGACAGAGGCAAAAAGTCCGTGAGGATCTGATTGATTGTGTCTAAATCGAGGTCATCTGCTGGAATGCCCGGGGAGGATGTCCTGTCTATGGCGGAGGGAGAGGAAGGGAGAGTAGCAGAAGGGAGAGTAGCGGAAGGGAGAGTGGTGGAGGTAAGGAGAGAAAGGGGACGAAGGTCGGAGGCAGGTGCTGGCCCCGACATGAGGCAAAGAAGGCGTGAACGGTGAGGCAAAACGAGGCCAGAAACCGAGAGATAGAGATCTGTGGACGAATGAGGCGCGTCGTGACGGTGCCTGATCTGGGGATCAGATTGAGACCAGATCAGGAGCTGCCCCTTATATAGGCAGCTTGCGGAGTCTGAATGTCACGCCGCGACACGAGTCCGTGCACTCTTTGCACGCTCTGAGTGCATTCATGTTTCAACCCATGTCACAGGGCCATCACCGTGAACTGGTGGATGTCAACAGCACCCTCCGTTTGTAAGTAACATAGTGTGTGCAACACTTCTCCATATGAGTAGTGATCAGAAGGCTTGATATTTTCATTGAGAGCCAAAAAGAGGCTTGGCAGCAAGAGTGTGGTCTCCCCTAGATTGCCGCACATCCAGTCCAGGACTCCAGATAAGTAATTCAGCCTAAGCAGAGCATTAGTCGTGATATCGAAATAATAATGTAAATGTAAACAAACCGCCCAATCTCATCGTTTAAGTCCGAGCCAGTCTCCTCTGTATACTCCAGCAGTTTCTTTCGCGACACAACTTTAATTACTTTGTGCCATTGGTTGGTGTCGTCTTGACCTTCTCCCTTTTCAACATCACTACACTCTGAGTCGATCTCCCCTTCAGCATCAGCATTGGTTAGCTCGTCATCAATACCACCCTGCAGAAAAAGGTTGCCATCACAATCAGTCGCAATTGTCTCGTTGTTACCAGTTGTTTCTCCCGTCATCGCCAGGGTCTTTTCCAGCTCATCAACTGAGATCACAAGGTCATCTTCGAAGTCCCTGCTGCCAGGTTTGTCACCATCTTCTCTGTGTGGCTCAGACATGTCTAACGCAAATCTAGTGTCGTCCTCGAGTTGCTCACGTAGGGTGCAGGTGGCAGCCTCGCTTGTAATTGAGTCATATGACAAGTTCCATGTCTTGCACACAGAATTCAACCACGCTTGTTTGACTAATGATGGGCAAGTGGTGAAATATTTATATGCCTTGGTCACCCAGCTGACTGTTGCATTCCGAAGTGGTCCAAGGTCCAGGCAGATTTCCACTGGCTTGTTGGGGTGCAGCTTCAGTTGCCTCTGAGTTTCTGCTGCGAAGTATTCGGCAGCCTCTGTTTGGAACATGTGTTTGAGAAGGTGTTGGATTCCCACGTCATTTGGTTGGATTTTTCCTGTGCATCCACCTGGAATGAATGCTAACCGAATCCAACGATACGTCTTTTTCATCCAGTCTCAGAATTCCTCCCCTCAGTGAATGGACCAGCAATCAAGGATTAGCATGGCGTCAATATGAGTCCGGTTTTTCTCTCTCTTGACTTGTTCTAAATATGGGACAACAATTTTCTGGACCCACTGAGAGATGTCCATAAGTCTGAGCTGTAATGCGATTGAAAAAAGGCTGACCTCCTTCATGGAATTTATGTCACTCCAATGATTGTCCCCACCGGACGTCCATATATTTCCCAAGCGTTCCGATGCTGATCGCACATTTGCTGCTGGCAGTGACTGGCTCGTTTTCCCAGTCCATATGCACTGCAATGGTAAGAAAGCTCCCGAGCACGTCGTTGCAACCATCATTGTGAATTGACGCTTTTCTTCCTTTCCCAGTACCTCAACCTGCTTGGCACCCTGAGGAGCCCATGTTTTTTTGGCTGTTGGAACAACACAGAGGCCAGCCTGGTCGCCATTGATAATAGCTTTGGGAAGTATTTTTCGCATTGTTACTTGGAAAACGAGTCATAAAAACATGTCCTCGCAGAGTTTTTCCCAATTTACAGGAGTTTTCTGCGTGGCATGCATTGATGTTCGCCAAGACCAGCCCATCTCAATGTCAAGGAATTGGGTGATAAAGGTCGAGCACAGATGAAGTTTGCAAGTGGATAGAAGCTCAGGTGCCATGTTTAACATGTGTCCCTTCATTAAGGCTCGTGTCATTGCGACAGAGATGGGAACACCAGTAGCACGGTTGGTTGTAAGGTTCTGCTTTATCCGTTCCACTAGATTGTGATAACCAAGCAGAGCTGCTGGCCTGCCCAACCTCTTTGTCATAGTTTGGTTGCCGGCCATTTGAACCCTCTCCACGACCACACCCTTCCATTTCCAGGATTTACCTGAGGTATCAATCCAGTGTTGGATTGTCCCTGGATTTAAGGTGTGGAAAACTAGCTCACCCCCCAATTTGTCGGCAGAGCAATTTGACCATTTCAACAGCATGAAATCAGCACACTTTGGCTGCTGAATCAATCTGGGTCCACAATGATGGTATGAACCAGTTTGTCCATCGTGCTCGCTGACGAATTGTCTTCTTTTTTGGAGGTTCTGCTTTTTGTGGAGTAGATTTGATATGGTGGGAGACAAATTTCTTGTCCTGAGGAAGGATGAGCATGTAATGAGGTATTGTGATAAATCCATACCCATTTGATAATGTTCCCTTCCACATCACGACTTCCAGATAATATTTCCTTCTTCAAGTTCCTTGCCCACTGCCTCTGCTGCCTTGCTTGATTCTGTCCTTTTACATGCTCACTCTTCTGGTTCACATAATGTTCCCCCCGGAGTGTGGCCTGGATTGTGTGGATCCTAATATCTTGAAAGTGAGCAGATGCTTGCTCATCATACTCTTCTTGAGTGAATTGAGTGAGGTACTTTTCGATGCCTGTCATCGTGCAAATTTTATCCAGTCTGACACCCAAGAATTGTTACAAAGTCACGTCACGTTCATCAATAATTGTTACAAAAATACCAGATTGTTAGCGTCACGCGTCACGGTCCATTGTTATAATTCACGTGAGTACAGTATGCCAGGCAGCCTGTTTCCCTAAGGATTACAAATGCCGTGAGGGTTAAAATCTTGTCGGATGTGGCCACTGCTGGACTTGTTGCCAGGAAGAAATAATTGAGCAGTGATATCATTATGTAGAACAGACCGCCATAATTATGCGAGCTACCTAACAGTCTTGCCGCCATTGCAGTTGGTTGTGCGACTATCCAGTTTTGGGATGTGTGTCGAGTGTTTCTATTGACCCCATTTGTCTGTCCAGTGGTACATAACAACAGTATGTCACGTGTCCGAGTCAGCATGACCGAATCGAAATTTTAGATGTTTCACACAAGTCTTAGTTCCCTTCCAACTGGCTATCAACACTGGTCTAACTTTGAATATCGCTCTGAGCTGAGCAGCACTTAGCACTCTGCTGCTACACTGCCTCTCAGCATAGTCTCTCTCAAGATGGAAAAAGGGAAAGGTTGCGCACCAGCTCCAGTCCTATCATACTGGCCTGTGGTTGACGAAAATCGTTCCTCGAGCGGCGACATGTCTTTTCACCTCTTCTGTCTCATTGAAGGTGACCGCTCCATGTTCGATGTCCATGTCCCTACAAATAGCAAAATCACAGCCTTGAAGGAACTTGTTTACAATAAGGGAAAGCATGGCATCCTAAGCAATATTCTTGCCAAAGATCTTGTCCTTTTGAAGGTAAATTCTTTCGAAGCGGACTTTGTCGCTCACTTGTATATGCTCTGGAAGGTCGATATCAATCTCGAAACCTTAGATGAAGGTGATCTTTCAAAAGTCGGAGTCAAAAAGGATGATGAAGACGTACATGAGTTGAAGGGGTGGAAGTTTGTATTTGACTATTGGTCTAAGCAGCCTGAAGCTTGTAGAGTACACATATTTGTGAAGGTCCCGACTACCAGTGAGTGGATCTCTGTTTCTCCAGATTACCAGCACTGACTGACAGATGCTTTGTTGCCTTTGTGACCCTGATTTTTACTTTCTTGTGTTGTCTCCTCTTCTCCCTGCCACTGCACTCCATGTTCCCGCATTGCATGGTTACCCTTTCCAATTGCCTCACCTTGATCCAACTTTCTTCTAGGTTACCCACACCGCCATACAGCTTGCCGCAAGCGATCTTGCTCACCATCAGACAATAATGGCCAGGAAAGTTGAGGTAAGTATGTATTTCCTCCACTTCGTTCGGCACATACTGATGGTTGCAGATGGTCGTCTACTCAAACATTTTCATATAGACGAGCCAACTCAAGAACTATGTCAACTTCACCGGCTGTTTTGGGGAGTTGCACAATCGCCTCATTTCGTCACGCTGAAGATGAAAATTCCCAATTTGAGAACTTTAGAAACTGATGGTGAAGTGGAGTCAGACTTCACTGTTATTAAACTCCCTGATGGTGTTAGATTTCCTAATGGCCACTCTAGCCTCCTCGTCATGCCTATCTATGAGACATTTTGGAATCTCCTGTCTGCAGATGATGAGGATTGGCAGTTGCAGCTACGGTCTAGTCAACTGCATAGTCACCTAACCCATGCAACGGTCATTACAGGTCAACCCGGGATCAGTGAATTCTTTGCCCTTTTCATGTTTTCGGCCAAGTACTAAAGTTGGCATTTTACGAACTCAGGAAAGACTGTCTTTCTAAGTTATGTACTAGTCCGATGGCTTCAGGCGCAGCTGGTCACGATATATTGCGATTACCATCGCTATGCCCATGTCTTCGATGAAGATGGTGTGTGGCAAGTGGATCTAGGGAGGTTTTCTCGCATCACAGAATTGGATACAGACCACCGTGCTTGCACTTTGGTCAACCTCAGCGACAAGATGGCATAAGCTCCTTTACAATTTTATCCTTCCATTCGTTGTGGCAGGGTGGTCATTGTTACTTTGCTTAACAAGAAACATCTGGCCAATTTCTCGAGAGAGCACATGGCCAGTACTTATTGTATGCCAACATATGGCTGGCATGAGGTTTATTGCAGTAGGTGGGCGCCAGGTTGCCTTATTCCCTTGCCTCGACTCTGAGTGCCATGCCAGCCTTCTTTTTATCAGGAAACTACCCCCTACCACCATGGATCATAAGCACAACGAAAAACTCTACAATGCATACATAAAGTTTCCTGGAATTCCCTGGATATGCTTCTATGCACTTTCGGATGCCATGGATTCCCATGTCCAGGAAGTCCAGTCCGAAATCTGCAATATCAGTTCAATAGAAAACTTTATATGTTTCGCGTCTGGTCCCATGCCTTTTTCTGAAAAGGCAAGTAGCAATCTCGTGAGGATCGAACCAACATCCGATTGGAGGACGATGTACACTGAATTTTTGAGCAAATATATTGCGGAACAGGTCCTCAATAGAATTGCCCTTTATAAGACAATCGCAGTCTCGGAATCCATCCAAAACTGCCTCAGAAACCCTTTTTCTCATGGATATGGTGGACAACTTTTTGAACAAGCCATACACCGCAAATTTCGTGCTGGTGGTTGGCTTCACCTGATCAATCTTACACCTAGAGCACCTAAGCTTTCTATCGATATTATCAAATTTGACAATGAGGCGGATGGCTACTTCCATGCTCTTGCAGTTCAAGCTGCCAACAGGTCCCGTGCAGTCCATAGCATTTATCTTCAGTGGTACCTGACACCCATTTCGAAAATGAAGGATTCTCTGGATTCCATCTGGATTTCAAAAAACCATACAGTATTCTTTCAGGTGATGGTAAACCCTGAACACGGACTAAAGGGCCACAGTGTGATCGAGCTTGTCAACGAGCTGCCCCACCAAGCAAAGAAACATGTGTGCATTGTATGGGTGGTTCCAAGTGATGACGAGCAAACAAAAGGTTTCAAATTGCAGAAGGTAACATTTCCCATTGGGACACCTCAGGCGCAGATCGATGAGGTGCTAGGTTATCACCAATATCTCTACTGCTGTGAACTCAAAGGCTTGTAAGTTACAGTTGTCCATTGTGTTATGGTAATTATTGCCAGTCTACAAGTCTAGATGTGCCTGAAACTAGGATTTAGTTCAGATCCATCAGGCATGCCCTGATCTAGTACTACAGTTGCTGTTGCTGAAAAGGACTGCATTGATATGTGTGTGGGCCTGTAGGATGAGTCAAGGTGGGGCTAGGGGTGGGTGGATGCATGGTCCATCATCACATCTCCTTGTACAGGGTGGGACATGTTATTCACATGGGTAAGGGCCATTGGTAGTGTATTGCATGGTTATGGGTAAACCCGCAGGTATAGCCTTGGGGATGGGTATGGGTCACACTTTTGTGACCTGCAGCTGTACCTGTACCCATGACGGGTTACCCGCACCTGACCTTCCCACAATAAGAGCCTAATGATAGTGGCTGATCATGAGTCTCAGCCAATATCATTAGGCTCTAGTTTGCTAAAATCCCTTCCCCAGCCTTAAATTGTGTACCAAACTGTGAGTTAACATAGTAATGTATAAGTAAATTTGTAGTGTCCTATATATGGTAATAACCCATTTGGGAACATCAGGTCCAGTCAGGAACAAGGGTGCTGATGGGCTCAGGCTTTCCCGTCACCATTGCCATGGCACCACCCATCACTTACTGGCACACATGCTCGTCCTCGTCGATGTTGAGCATGACTATTTCACTGTCCCACCATCTTTTCTTGCAGATTTTTTTACATATCATAGATATATTACTCTACATGCTGTATATAGACTAATATACATGGAAATACATGATATAAAAGATATATAAAAGAAATAAAAAACAATGATACATGGGGTGCCACTGGCAAACGGGTGGGTACTCACCTTTGCAGAGGTGCCGGATTGGGTCTAAAAATGATGGTGAAGGGTGCTGGAGGGTGGGTGATGGGAGGGAGGGACACTGGGGGCCAGGGAAGAGTGCACGGAGTGAGGGGTGGCAATGGATGGCTGTCACCTTTCACTTCAATTCCAACTCCGATTCCAGTATTGAATCCAACTTCATGGCAGACTTCAACATCAATGGTTGGGTATGTAACATCATGGAAGAAAACTGTAAACATGATGATACTCTGATCACTGCCGAAGCACAGACCCTCATGCACACCCTGAACAACACAGCAGAGCACAATCACCATATCCGCTGTTTGTTATCACCAGACCCACAATGCAGTCACTGGCCACCACTAGTGTTGCTGTAGTCCAGTTCGGAACTGATCTGAACCTGGTTCAAACCCCAAACTGAACCCTAAGTTCAGTCTAAGTTCAGCACTTTGGCTGAACTGAACCACAGGTCCGGTTCTGGGTTCCAGGCCCTTCCAAATTTTCTGAACTGCTTGGAACCAGGTCCAAACTGTGAACTCATTCTATGTAGATACTGAAATAATTAATGTTTGTGTTAATTGTTGTGTAGGAAAACACAGGAATATAGATCATGTGATCTTAAACATAGACACGAAATGTCAACTCAACAACAAGAACAGCAACACTCACAAGCAAAAATGGTAAGTACAATAATATTTACTTCACTGACATTTTCTTACACAGAGAAGCACAATGAGGATGGCCAGCAGCAGCAGCAGCAGCAGCAGCGGCACCATCAATGCCCACACCCACGCCTGCCCATGCCCATGCCAACACCAGCAACAGCAACAACACAACCACAACACCATCAGCACCAGCTGCAGCAGCAGTGGCCATCAACGTTGCCACAGCCACACAAGGACCACCACCATGCAGGCATGATCCCGCACGTTGGAGTGGTACCGAGGTACCACTCCGGGGGCTCACGCAGGACTCGAGGGAAAGGTCGACTGGATAGGAAGGATGGACTGACTACTACATCTGGAAGGCTACTGACTAGGTCAAACCGTGGGAACCTGATCACGTGACTGACCAGGCACAACTACTACAAGTGCCCCTCCTCCTCATGGTGACGTCCTCGTCACCATACCGCTACTAAAAGAAAACAAAAAGCAAAACAAAACTGACCAAGAAAAAAACTCTCCAGTCACGACTCCCAGTCCCTCACGATGCCCCGGGCCTTACACGTGAGGCGGGACCGTATCGTCCTCCAAGATCGTTGGGGGTGGTAGATGACCAAACTGTAACTCTGCTCTGCTCCTCCATCCTCGAATGCCTCTGGGACTCACATCGCAGGGTAGGATAAAAACGTTCAAAACCATAAGTTCTTGTAGCCCAGGGTGTGAGTTCTTGTGATCCGAAAATAGACTGGGTGGTTCGTGCGAAAGTAAATAGGTACGGTGCTGTCGAGCAGTGATGGTTCGTAGATAGGTCGAATATCCAATAAATGTCGAGGGCGGGGAAAGGGGATGGGACGGGACAAGGTACGGTGTAAACGGGGGAAAGGGAAAACATACGGGTGCATTGGGCCATGCGGTGGCATCGGGGATTCTCGATACAAGGGGACTAGCGATGGGGTGCTAAGTGGTCGTGGCGGTGACTCGTTTGGGCCCCTACGGGTCGGGGAAGTCGCCAGGGTCGAGAACGAGGTCGCGGGGAGCTGAACGAGGGCTCGAGGAGCCGGGTATGGTGCAAGAATCCGGCCGAGAGATGGTGACGTGGCGGAATGCGGTGGGGGTCTGGGAACGGTGGGCACGGTGGTATTGGATCGAGGTGGGGTGCTCCGGGATGGTGAACGGTGGGCGGCGAGCTTTGTGAGTCGGTCTGGAGCTGGGTATGTTGGCAGAACGGGGCCGCGCGATGGTGACGTGGCGCCTGGCCCAGGTGTCTGGAAACGACGGCGGGGGCTCGTTTGGCGCAATGGAGGGGGACGGGGGGTCCTGGCCAGTGGAACGAGGGCACGGGAGGTCGAATGGGTCCGTGTGAGGCTGGGGTACACGAAAGAACGGGGGGGCGCGACGGATCCGTGGTGTGACCAAAAACGGCGGTGGGGGCTCGTTCGGGGCGTTAGCGAGACGCAGGGTGCTCTGGGGGGTGGGCCGCGAGATTGGTGAGCTGGTCTGGGGCCGGTTGTGCTGGCAGAACGGGGCCGCGCGATGGTGACGTGGCGCGTGGCTCGGGTGTCCAAAACGACGGTGGGGGTTCGTTTGGCACAATGGAGGGGAACGGGGGGTCCTGGCCGGTGGGACGAGTGTGCGGGGAGTCGAATGGGTCCGTGTAGGGGTGGGGGTGACGAGAAACGGGGGGTCTAACAATGGTGACGTGGCAGATCCATGGGGCGACCAAAAGGTGCGGGGCGGTTCGTTTGAGACGACGAGGCGCGACGGGGGGTTCTGGCAGATGAGCCAAGGGTGCGGGGAGTCGAACGCGTGCATTTTGGGTCCGGGGTGCATGAAAAAAACGGGGTCCGCGCGGCGGCGATGCGATTTTCGTTGGGTTGTCCAAAACTCGCAGTAGCGGGCCATGTGGGATCCTGATGGGGAACGCGGGGCTCCGGAATGTCGAACGAAGTTGCGGGGGGTCGTGTGGACATAGCTGGGTCTAGGGAAAGTGAAAATTTGGGGGGTCGAAAAAAGTGACGTGGCCTGCCGCTTGGGTGCTGAGAAGGGTCGCGGGCGTGTTTTTTGGGTCAACGGGGGGCGACGCGGGGCCCTATTGGGTTGAACATGTGCACCGGGGGGTAATTTGAGTGTTGTACGGCCGTGAGTGAAGAGAAAATGCGCGGTTGCGCAGCAGTGGGTGGTGAGGCCGAAAAAAGGTCGTCTCGCGAGAAAGTCGTAAGGAGTGGGAACCCGAGAGAAAAAAGAGAGAGGCGTGGAGTCGAAGAACACTCTCATCACCACGTTGGAGTGGTACCGAGGTACCACTCCGGGGGCTCACGCAGGACTCGAGGGAAAGGTCGACTGGATAGGAAGGATGGACTGACTACTACATCTGGAAGGCTACTGACTAGGTCAAACCGTGGGAACCTGATCACGTGACTGACCAGGCACAACTACTACAACGTGCAAAGCATCATCCAGTTGCTGTCTGTCAACCAGTACACCTTCAATCCGTCTCAGGCTGAATTTGCTTACTCGGCGGTTACGGGCAGCAGAGTATTGATTGACTCAATGGATGGGAGTGGAGGGTGGAGCCATAATCGGTCTTTTTGACCATCAACGTCATCATCAATGTCAGGGGCATTGCATACATCTTCCTCACAAGCGAACACACTGCCCATTCAAGAGAATTAAAGCAATGGTGACACAGATATTACCCACTGTGAGTAGATTAATTGGACCTTTACCATTCTCATTGTTGGTTTTTTTTCTTTGCATTACTTTTTGTGTTGTGGGGATACCATGCCCACGCCCACACCATGCCCATGGGAACCAGGGATGGTAGCAAGAACAGGACACAGTGGGGAGTGGTGTGCCCACTCCCACTGCTAAGATATGTTGTTTTATTTATCTATACTTACCCACAGCTCCATGTGCTTTTCCACCACCCACTTGCCTCCCGACTTGCCTCCCACCACACTCCCACTCCCCACCCCCTCAACAACAATGGAAACAAGGAGGAGGAGGAGGACAGTGACAATTCGCACTGAGATCGCCTCCCTGGTTGTCCTCAAAGCCATGCAGGAGTGTGCCTGGGTTCTTCAACCATCGGCCTTGAACATGGGAACCAGCAGCAGCGGACCAGATGCACAGTGATGAAGACAACGAGGGCAATGTGGAGAGTCACCCATGACGAAGGTGTCATCAACTGCATCATCATCATCGAGATATTGGAACCGCCATTGCCTCTGCCACCATCCTCGTGCAACTCGACGGCGGGACCAATTTGGATGACAAAACCCACAATGGAGACCATGGGGACATCGTAGATGATGTCCCTATTGTTTTTGTCGACGATGGAATGCAAAGGGGACTGTGGGGGGCCTTAATGGTACAGGTGAGTACCCACCCCCATCCTGCTTTTCCCTCACATACTTACCCCTTCCTGCTGCTTGTTTGGGGCCAGGAGCCCTCCCCCATCCATCCCCTCTCCATTTCCCCCATCCACTTTGGTCCCTGGCTATTTCCTCACCACTGTTACTGATCGCGGTCTTAACTGCGGGCTCTGGCAACAACCAACCAAATGAGAATGAGATTATGAAGTAAGTGAGTACAAAGGTTAATGGGAGGGAGGGGAAATTTGTCTGGGTAGGTCAAGGTGGCAATCTGGGGAAGAGTAGCTAAACTAGACATAAAGAATACTGATTACGAATGTCTGGGTTTATATACTAGAACATCTTTAGGGTAGGCTTCTTCATCATGATGCGTGGTGATGAGGAGGCTGAGCTCTGAGGTGAATGGCATCTTCATTCAGTTTGTGGTTTTTGCGTGTTGGGGTGCCAACATGGTGGCTAGTGTTGCCGAAGTCTGGTTTGGTCCAGTTTTTGGCCTTTTTGGCTGAACTGAAAACCGGACCCTCAGTTCAGTTTGGCCCTTCTGCTGAACTGGAACCAGGACCATGTGGGACCATTCCATGCAGTTCGGTCTGCATCTGGACGTGGTTTGGACCGTGAACTGTCCTCCTCCACCCTCAAATTTCCTCGCAAGCCACAGTGCCACATCAATTGACATGGGCCTGGGGTTGCGAGGAGTTGGGATGGGTGGGGAGGAAGGGGGGACTTTTGTTCTGCCATGTCGCCACTGTTGCTGCAGCTGCTGCGGCTGCCACTGCCATTGGTGCTGCATCGCTGCCTGCACCGTTGTTGCTACTGCTGCCGTTGCCACTGTGGCTGCTGCTGCTGCTGCTGCTGTCGATGATGCTGCTGCTGCTACTGCTGCCATAGCTGCTGTTAGTGTTGCCGTAGTTCGGTTCCGAACCTAGCCGAACCCGGTTCAAACCCCGAACCGAACCCTAGGTTCAGTCTAAGTTCAGCCAAGTGCTGAACCGGACCGCAGGTTCAGTTCCGGGTTTCGAGGCCTGCCGGATTTCCTGAACGGCTCCAAACCGCGTCCAAACCGTGAACGCGGATATTTTTAAGGTATTTATTTCATTTATTTTTCGCATTCCTTTACTTACTTTTTCGTGTTAAACGGTATCATGTGACCATTACAGGTAGCTTTCTTCACCAACACGCAACAACGCAAGGCCAATGAATGCGACACAATGTCACGTTCATGAACACAGGTACGTATTTTACTTTCCTGAACTTTACTAATGTTGCCTGCTACAGGAAGCTCGACCGCGACCGCAGTGTGACCACACCCACGGCCACGAGATGACCACCCAACGCCAACCCAATGCCAACGGACGCGCGACAGCTGCAACACCACCACCACCACCACCACCACCAGCGGCGGCAACAACAACGGCAACCACAACCACAACGGCCAGCAGCAGCAGCAGCAGTGGCAACGGCAACGGCAACGGCAGCGGCAGCAGCAACGGCCACGACAGCAGCGGCAGCAGTGGCAGCAGCAACGGCGATGGCAGCAGGAGCAGCGCCGGCAGCGGCAGCAACGACGGCAGCAACGACGGCAGCAATGGCGGCAACAGCAGCAGCAGCAGCAGCAGCAACAGCGGCAGCGGCAACGGCGACAGCAGCAGCAGCGGCAGCAGCAACGGCGACGGCAGCAGGAGCAGCGCCGGCAGCGGCAGCAACGATGGCAGCAACGACGGCAGCAACGGCGGCAACAGCAGCAACAGCGGCAGCGGCAACGGCAACGGCAGCAGCAGTATCAGCAGCAACGGCGGCAACAGCAGCAACGGCGGCAACAGCAGCAGCAGCAGCAGCAGCAGCCGTGGCAGCAACACCACCACAACCATACCACCGCCCCGACGAGGACAACGGTTGGCAGCAGCAGCGCCGGCAATGCCACGCAGGGACCACGGGACAAGACCCCCCGTCCCTCCACATCCCTTGGGGACACCGGAGGGCTCCCCCGCACCCATCTACCTCGCGAAGTGCAGCACCGTATCTATTGATACGCGCCTGCCATTCGCGAGGAGAACGGACGGGGTGAGCCCACCTCGGTCTGGGTTTCAGACCGCGTCTGAACCCAGACCGAACGCGAAGAGACGGTTCGACGCCGTCTGGGTCCGGGTTTGGCCATGCGCCAAACTGGACCCGAAGTTCAGTTCGCGGTTCCGCCAAAAAGGGTCGGAACCGGACCGAACTGAACTTCGGCAACACTAGCTGCTGTGGTTGTTGCCACCACCATTTTTGTTGCAGCCATGGTTGCTGCCACTGCTGCTGGGGTTGCCGTGGGGCTGCTGCCATGTCCACGCTCACAGGCATCATGGAGCTGTGGGTAAGTATAGATAAATAAAACAACATATCTTAGCAGTGGGAGTGGGCACACCACTCCCCACTGTGTCCTGTTCTTGCTACCATCCCTGGTTCCCATGGGCATGGTGTGGGCGTGGGCATGGTATCCCCACAACACAAAAAGTAATGCAAAGAAAAAAAACCAACAATGAGAATGGTAAAGGTCCAATTAATCTACTCACAGTGGGTAATATCTGTGTCACCATTGCTTTAATTCTCTTGAATGGGCAGTGTGTTCGCTTGTGAGGAAGATGTATGCAATGCCCCTGATATTGATGACGACGTTGATGGTCAAAAAGACCGATTATGGCTCCACCCTCCACTCTCATCCATTGAGTCAATCAATACTCCACTGCCCGTAACCGCCGAGTAAGCAAATTCAGCCTGAGACGGATTGAAGGTGTACTGGTTGACAGACAGCAACTGGATGATGCTTTGCACGTGCGGGATCATGCCTGCATGGTGGTGGTCCTTGTGTGGCTGTGGCAACGTTGATGGCCACTGCTGCTGCAGCTGGTGCTGATGGTGTTGTGGTTGTGTTGTTGCTGTTGCTGGTGTTGGCATGGGCATGGGCAGGCGTGGGTGTGGGCATTGATGGTGCCGCTGCTGCTGCTGCTGCTGCTGCTGGCCATCCTCATTGTGCTTCTCTGTGTAAGAAAATGTCAGTGAAGTAAATATTATTGTACTTACCATTTTTGCTTGTGAGTGTTGCTGTTCTTGTTGTTGAGTTGACATTTCGCATCTATGTTTAAGATCACATGATCTACATTCCCGTGTTTTCCTACACAAAAATTAACACAAACATTAATTATTTCAGTATCTACATAGAATGAGTTCACAGTTTGGACCTGGTTCCAAGCGGTTCAGAAAATTTGGAAGGGCCTGGAACCCAGAACCGGACCTGTGGTTCAGTTCAGCCAAAGTGCTGAACTTAGACTGAACTTAGGGTTCAGTTTGGGGTTTGAACCAGGTTTGGATCAGTTCTGAACTGGACTATGGCAACACTAGAGTTATGAACTTTACAGGTACATTTACACATCATAAATGGCCACGACGAAAATGATGACGAGGAGGACAGTAACAGCAAGAGCAAGGGCCACAGTGGCAATGCCAAGTGAAGCAAAACTAGGGGAGTGGTAGATCATGTGACAGAGTCTCCCCTGGTTGGTTTCCTTAGATAGCAGTTCCTGTAGTAGCATTCCTTATCCTGATACATCCATGTTCCATTGACTCCAAGTCCCTTGAGCCCTTCCCTGAGCCCATCCTACCTCTACACTGGTTGCCAGGTGAGTTTGCTAATAATCCATTCATTTGACACTCACTAGCAATTCCCCCAGCCCAGGACCCATGTCAACAAGCATGGCCCATGCATCCAATGACACAATCACCCGGTGCGTCTGCCAACTATGCGCAACCACACAGGGTGCCCACCAACTGGGCAGGCACACCCCATGCACCCCCCCATTCCACCTTGTGATCATGCGGTGTGTGTCCATTGACATACATCTAGTGTCACAAGGTCAAAAGGGCGATGTGGGTATGCCTTGGAGTGACAAGTGGGAGAAACCCATGGGTACAGGTCCTGGGTAACCCATGCCATTCACTAGCCATTGGAGTTGTGAGTACCACACTGGTACTGCAGGCACAAGGGAGTTGATGTGGTCATGTTGTGCTGGGCCCATAGGATTGAGGAAGAAGGTGATGGCATGAGTGAGGAGTGCAAGTTAATGTGGTGATGTGACAGTTGGTTGGGCATGAAAATTGGGTTGGTGGAGATGGAAATGATGTTGGTGGGGTTTCTGTACAAACATGGGATCATGGCCTGTGTCTGTGTATGTTGGGAATAGTGGTTGAATGGCGGCTGAATAGTTGTGGAAACCATTAGTAATCTCAATCACATGACCCTGGAACTCAGACAGGTTGCCTCAAACCAGCTGGTCAGAAAAAGCTGATCCTGGTTGTGCTTCAATAGATCAGAACCAGGATCAGCTTTTTCTGACCAGCTGGTTTAAGGCAACACTACTCAGACATGCCTGCTTGATGAATAATACTGAAGCATTAGTTAGTTACTGTTAGTAAAATAAATGAAAATTAGAAATGGAATACTTACCTTCATCCTCACTGGGTTTGTTGTCCTCATCCAACCTGGCTGCCTAGTGTGGCCATGTTTCCATATCCCTGTCATCCATTGGATTCATGTTGTTGGTTTTGTTCTAGGTTGGGCACTGGGTTGTGCAGATGCTGTGCTCATGTTTGTTTGGTGTGATGTTAGGCTGAAAAAAACACCTAAACAGGAATTGAAAATTAGTTAGCAGAATAAATAAAAAGGAGAAATGAAAAACTTACCTTGGGTGCTCTTCCACACTCATTGTCTCATTGTGGTTGAAAACAATGAGTGTTGGTTGAACTCACATGGGAAATTCAACCAGAATTTGCCACTTTCCAAAACAGGGTTCAGTTGCCATATATGGAAGGATGGCTGGATTTTCTTATCATTATTACATAAAATACCACACCTCAATGGCCAGGGAAAGACCCAGCAGAGGTGTAAGTATGGTATACCTATCATGAAGTGAATTTTTATATTTTATTTGGTGTTACATGGGAGATATTCACCATGCAATCCATTGCTCTGTCAAATTGGACCCTTAAACACCTAACTTTGCAAGTACATGTCTGAAAAATCTAAAATTAATTCCAGGAGTACTAAGCCAAGCCTATATTGTGGATGAACATGGTGGAGAGCTGAACCCAGTTGGTGGAGGTTTTCCATCCAGACATAACGGTCTTCCTTTGGAATGAGTAAGCTTTTTACCATTGTTCCAGTTCCAGTTTCAGTCTCCGTTCCCATACCTTTATCTTCTCAGGGAGGAGACATGCCTCATTACCCCCTTCATCTCCTCCCTGAGTACATTTCCCTTTCTCACCCTTGTTTCCTCTTCTAATCCTTAACTAGCACTAGTGTCTTACTTGGTCAAATACTAACTTCATTACATCGACATCCTGAATACCTCAATATGAATTTACTGAGTTGCAAAGTGAAAGCCAAACACAAGACTCACAATTCAACTCAGCACCACCACTTGGGGCAGAAACCAGGGATATGTGTACCAAAATTACTGAGGACTATCAATCTGGGAAGATCAACAAACCTTTGGCATTACTCAAACTCACCAACACCATCATGTTCCAAGGGACCAGAGATGAAGATCCTGCTAATAGACAGGCTTGTGGAGCTTACTGCCACATGCTGGATAGCTATGAGCAAGTTGGACAAGGGGGACTCTCCCACTCTAAATGACCCATTCAGCTCATTGACTCACAATACGGGGTAGGAGTTTTACATGCAGACAATGAACTCCACAAATGGCAACCTATTGATAAAACCATTACTGTCAGACTGCCTAAATGGGCACCCAGCAACCCCATTGACGACAATGATGAGTCCACTCACCCTCTGAAATGGAGGGTTAATGTCTCTGTTTTCCTGTGCGTCATCTGCAAATTGCTCCATCCACTGCATCTTGCCCCTTCCTTGCAACAAACCAGGTCCCTCCTTGAGAACTTCTCATGTGACATCAAGTTTACTGTCACATCTATTCTCAATGCTGCTGACTGCCCACAATTCCCCCATTCCAAGTGGTCCAACCTTGTCTCAGGTCACACAGTCGACCTCAACCACATCTTGTCAGGGCTTTTCACCACCTCCACATCGAACACATGAAAGGAACAAGTTGGGTCCTTTGAGTTTTTACTCAGACCTTAATCCCCTATCAAGACTGTCACCTCCCATGGTAAATGGATCACCGCTTGAGACCCCACAATTGAAGCCATGCTCTTTGTCTTCCCCAAATGGGAGCAGGAACTTCAATGATATGGCGCTACATCTCCAGACTTTTCACAGCACTACCTATGGAACAACATGGATGTGTTATCATACCCGACAAAGGCATTGGCATCCATGTCACACAATGATGCAACCTCCTGCTCACTGATGCACATGAATTTGCAGACCTCCAACTACACTGGGTGCACTCCTGGGATAGACAGCACAATGGCCAGAAAACCAACAGAACATCTCCCCAGTCCCGCAAATGTGATCCCTGCAATTATTGGAATGACAACAAATGCCCCAACTCCAGCAACAAGTGCAACTACACTCACATATGTGGAAAATGTTGTTCTGCCTCCCACAAAGGCCAGGATTTTCTGCCCACCAAGTGACCTGGAGCTCTGGTCATGGTGTCCAAAATATGCTAGACACCTCATCTGGGACGACCAGGAAGTGGAGCGCACTGTGGCTCTTTCGAGCCTCTTTGAACCACCTGTACCAACAGTACCATCCAATGAACTTGACAACTCCACCGCAATGACTACCATCCATATGAATCCAGAACTCTTCCAGATCATCACACCAATCTGTATTGATGTTTTTGCAGCATACCTTGATTCCCATCCAAACTGCAAGTTTGTGGATTCAGTCTGCTGTGCGCTCCATGAAGGATTTGGCCTTGGGCTCGTACCACCGGCCTTAACTACCCCATCACCTGGGACAACTCACAATGTGACACTGAAATCGCCCTTGGCCAGTTTTCTCTATAATTCAGACCAGATCTACTTCCAGGTATGTACAGTATGCCATTAGGTGTGGTTTCAGGTATATTACATGAGAAAGAAATGGTGCGGTGTAGAGGCTCCAGGCCCTCTAGACCCGAATCCTCTTCATATCCCACTTCGTCCCCATCCAGTCCCATTCATGTATCGTCAATTCCGTCTGATTCCGGTCGTTTCCATTGATTCCGCTCCGGATTCTGCCTCCGGATTCGTTCCTACATGCACTGCAATGTCTCTAACGACCCGGAATCAGTACGTTTATAGTCACATATGATATATCTTCATTTCCCGTTACTTAGTACATAGCACCATTCCCCCTATACTCCGCTCCACCTCTCTACCATCAGTTACAGCCTTCGCTTGTAGTACCTAGTTACTACAGCACAGGATCTCTCCCAGTAGTATAAAAGATGTACTCTTATACTACAACCATATAGAAAAATACAGGTTATCGCTCCCCTTCAGTTCTATTTCTTAGTCCTCGCTTCGTATCGTCTCCATATTAGTCTTCGTAACTCCACTCCCTACACTTCCCCTCTGATCCAGAACCCCTGGATTTGGGTTGGATTGACTAGACACTATAGAAACTAAACTCCTCTGATCACTTCTTAGCTGATCACCACTTTCGTAGATTCCCATTCGGGTCTACAACAGAACTCGCCGTCACAGCAGTGCAATACAGTACAAAGGGGTTAGAGGAAGGGGTGGGTGACCAAGTAAGACACTAGTGCTAGTTAAGGATTAGAAGAGGAAAAAAGGGCAAGAAAGGAAACGTACTCAGGGAGGAGACTGTTGAAGTTCCAACCTACACATCAGCTTACTGTATCCTAACATGGACAATTACATAATATTTTGCCCATCACATTTTTGTATGATTCCCTTACTCCTCAGTTGTTCCATCATAGACAAGTGAGAAGTAAGTACATAGCATTCATTTCAACACACATTCACTAATATACAATTAGTACTCATTCACCTAGGTAGATAATGACAATTCAGTTGTTCCATCATAGACAACTGAGAATACTCATTCACCTAGAAATACCTCCGATTGGCTCTCACAATCCAACAGGTTATGAGCCCTGAAACCTGAACAATGTCGAGATCCACAATCAAGATCGTAAACCTTCCGAAGCTGAAAGACAATGGCTCAAACTGGATTACATACAAGGAGAGAATAACCAATACTCTCACCCATAAAGGATTCAGATGACATCTAAATGGGACAGCACGAAAACCGATCAAGGTAGAATGCAGATCCAGGAAGTACTACCTAACTGGTAGCACAACCGAACTCAAAGATGATGAAGTTGATGAGTATGAGAAGAAGTCGGACGAATATGCCCAAAAGGAAGCATCAGTTCGAGAAGTCATCTATGAAACAATTAGCAAATCGACCTTCCTGCAAATCAAGAACAAACCATCCACCTCACTTGTCTGGGAGACAAGTTAACCTCCATATTCGAAGGGAAAGGCGACATGGTCCAAATGGACATGCTCAACAAATTACAAAACAAAATTTGCCCTGAAGATGGAGACATCTGACAACACCTATCAGACATGCTCAAAGGCAAAGAACTAGCTGGCATGGGAATGTCATTGACTGACAGCCAATTCTCAGCCATGATCTGTAACTCATTACCCCCAAGCTACAGACCACTCCTCACAGCCATGAGCACCGCCGCCAGACTTGCTGGGAAACCATTTGAAAGCGCCATCCTAATTCAAGAAGTTAACAAAGAGGCCAATCAACAGAAAGTTGCTCTCAGCACTGACCAAACTGCTGAAAATGCCGCAATGGTTGCCATCCATGGAGTAAAGAAAAGAGGCTTTAACTCCAAGATGAAACCAGCTGGAAAGACCTGCTCAAACTGCAAATGCAAAGGACACCTAGAAAAAGACTGTTACCAACCAGGAGGGACAAAAGAAGGGCAAGCACCATGGCAAAGGAAGAGGGATCACAAGATGGCAAACATGGTTGAAGACAGCGACAATATCGAAGACGTAGCCCTCATCCTTTCTGCAGAGTTCGACAACCAAACAGAAAATGTTGCATTCACCGTTACCTCAGACTTTCAAAAAGAAGCTGAGATTGAGGCCCTATCAGCCTCCTCGGAAGAGATATGCACCATCATAGATAGCGGTGCATCGTGACAAGTCTGCCCCAATCACAACAAATCTAGCAATTTCATTCAAATCGAAAGCCAACCTATCAGAGCAGAAGATGGAAGAATACTCCAAGCCACAGGAAGAGGTGAAATAAAACTCCAACTACCTATGGGAAAAGATGCCAAGCCAACAAATGTTATGATACAAAATGCAATCTATGCACCAAGCCTAGCATTCATATTGATATCTGTCAGCACCCTAGACAGAGCAGGCTACTCCATCCTCGTAAACATGCAGCATAATCAGGCCAGAACCCGATCAAAGAACGGTCAGACGAATACAACTGATTCACAGTCTCTACCACATAACAACAACTACAGACCTTGAAGAAGAGCCAGCGTCAGCCACCATAGCCTCCAAAATCACCACCATCTCACAACTACACTAAAAAATGGGTCACATAAACCACAACGATCTAAAGCAGATGGTCAAAGAAAAAATGGTAGACGGAATAGACTTAGACCTCAACTCCAAACCCAAATTTTGTGAGACCTGCGTAAAAGCAAAGGTGACATGAAAACCCTTCCCCAAAGAAAGCCACTCCAAAAACCAAATCCTACAGAGAAAAGATTGTAGCCGACATATGGGGACCAGCACCAACTCACTCACCAGGTGGACACAGCTACTCCCTCTGCTTCAAGGATCTTCACACCCACAAAGAATGCATATACTTCATGAAATATAAATCCGAGTCCTTCAAGAACTACAAATCCTATGAAGCCTGGGTAAGAGTCCAACGCGACGCTCCAATAAAAATCTTCGGATCAGACCGTGGCAGCGAATTCACCAAAAAAGAAATTCAAAGAACATACTGACCATGCTGGTACAATTCAACACCTCACAGTCCACAACTCACCAGCATCGAACAGAAGCGCTGAATGCACCAATTGCACCCACATGGATTGCACCAGAGCAATGTAGAGACTGGTATCTCCCTGGGCACGTATTCCCTCATTTTCCTCTATTCTACATTCCTTCAGTTCACTCTTCTTACTTTCCAATCACCTCTCCCAGTTCTCCCCCTTGTTTCTTGTTATAGATACTATATAGTACCTATATAGTGGCTTATGTCCATAGTTACAAACAAGAGATTCTTGGGTTTTTACCCCATCGACAAAACTCACAAAACACTGAGATTACATGCCTACAAAGGCTGCTCTCTCTACAGCGATGTTAATAGCATCAGGCTTACCACAAAACCTATGGGGAGAAGCCAAACTCCTATCCGTTTGGCTATGCAACCACGCTCTCACATGAACCCTTGATGAAAACAAATAGTGATGGATCGGTTTGGTTCTGAACCAAGGTTCAGACCTGAACTGAACTGAACCAAACCTGAAATAGGGTTCAGGTTCAAGCTGAAGCCTGAACTGAACCTGAGGTTCAGTTCAAGGTTCAGGCAGGGGGGAAATTCTGTGAATCTGGTTTGAACCAGTTTGAACCTGAACCTAAACTTCAACAAATGCGATATGATTTTGCCTAATTTTCAGAAGAAACATGATCACTTTTCACTTGTTGTAGCTAACAACTTCCTGTTAAATCCTACTCTCCTTCAGGGGGTTTGAGCCCTGGATTTGTCAGGGATAAGTTGGTATAAGTTGTATAATATCTGAGGATTATGCCAAGGTAAGGCTCAAGTATGTGTGATGTATTATATCACTATTTTTAAGTACTACAACTGCAATATTGAAGCTGATAAGCTTAATTTCTTTAACATTTTAGCTTTAAGTGATACAAATGTACAGTAATACAGACAATTTGCTGCTAAAGGAACCTTTGTGCATGCTATATAACTACAAGGCATAAAATAAAGGCCTTTATACTGAATGAAAATGTAATCTAGCCCTATGATACACTTACAGGTTTGGTTCAGGGTTCAGATCAGGGTGAACCTGAACTGAACCTGTTTGAACCTGAACCTAAGGTTCAGTTCAAGGTTCAGATTTTTTTGGCCTGAACTGGACTGAACCGAACCTGTCCATCACTAGAAACAAAACACCACACGAAATGGCAACAGAAGAAACCGAACTTGTCTGACCTGCACAAATGGGGTTGCAAGGCCTGGGTAAAATGCCTAGACACTAACAAACTCGAACCCAAATCCAAAGAATGCCATTTTGTAGGCTACAACGATGAATCCAAAGTGTATCACATCTACTGGCCCACAAAACACAAAGTTAGCATTGAGCGTTGGAGTGGTACCTCGGTACCACTCCGGGGGTTCACGCAGGACTCGAGGGAAAGGTCGACTGGATAGGAAGGATGGACTGACTACTACATCGGGAAGGCTACTAACTAGGCCAACCGTGGGAACCTGGTCACGTGACTGGCAGGTCCCACTACTCCAAGTGCCCCTTTTCCTCATGGCGACGCCCTCGTCGCCAACTGCTACAGAAAAGATCACAAAACAAACAGAAACTGACCAAAAAACTCTAAAGCCACAACTCCCAGTCCCTCAGAATGCCTTGACTCAAGGCCAGGGCCTTATATCGTGAAGCAGGAAGTCATCCTCGCGCAGGGGGCGGTAGATGACCAGACTCTACAAGACTCTCCTCAAACTCAATATTCTTCGAATGCCTCCCTCACAAGGGTTCGGGCTCACAATGCAAGGCCAAAGATCCCTCGAATCATCCTAGCAAGTACTTAGTGCAGTGTGAAGGTTCAGGTGGTCCAAAATATAACTGTATTGGCGGAGATCGGGTAAACGGGTGCATGAACGTAGTGTAGTGACAGCTTGTAGGTAGACTGTGATTGACATCCAGTATGGGGGGAACAGGGGATGAGGCTATAATAAAAGCTATAATACTGACGGGGCATAGGGTTGTACTTAACGAGGCATAGTATCCCGACGCAAAGGGGGTTGGCGTATCACGCGAAGGGATCGGGTGGCTTGTCCAGGTTGAGAACGATGCCACAGGGAGCTGAACGAGGGTTCGCAGGGCCAGGTAGGGTGTTAGGAACTGGCCGGGGGGTGGTGACATGGCGGAACGCGGTGGGGGTCTGGGAACGGCGGGCATGGTCCATTCGTGGTATTGGAGTGAGGTGGGGTGCTCCGGGATGGTGAGCGGGTGTGCCGCAAGCTTCGTCAGTCGGTCTGGGGCTGGGTATGTTGGTAGAATGGGGCCGCACGACGGTGACATGGGTGTCTGAAAACGACGGCGGGAGCTCGTTTGGCGCAACGGAGGTGAATGGGGGGTCCAGGCCGGTGGAATGAGTGTGTGGGGAGTCGAATGGTCCTTGTAGGGGTGGGGTTGACGAGAAACGGGGGGTCCAACGTTGGTGCTGTGGCAGATCCGTGTGATGACCAACAAGGGCGGGACGGATTCGTTTGGGGCAACGAAGCACGGTGGGGGTTCTGCCAGGCGGAACGTGGGCATGGGGAGTCTAGTGAACGTGGGTGGGGTGGTAACTCGTGGAAAATGGGGGTTGAAAGGTGGTGACGTGGCACGACGCGGGATGGTCGTTGGGCATCAAAGAAAAGGGTCGAGGGCACGCTTGAGATGATGTGGGGCACGGTGGGGCCGTACAATGTCAAACGAGGCGGTGGGGGTCGTCCTGGACATGAGAAGGGTGAAGGATGGGGCCCAAAAAACAAATGACACAGCTTGGGGCTGGGTGTTCAAAATGGGTCGCGCCCGCATTTTCAGAGCGACATAGGGCATTGGTGGGTTGAACGAGAGTGCCGGAGGGGTAGCTCGAGTACCATACGACTGAGAACGAAGGGAAAATATGTCCTTGGGCAGTGGTGGGTGGTGAGGCCGAAAAAAGGTCATCTCGCGAGAAAAAGTCATAAGGAGTCCGAAAAGCAGAAACATGGGTCGAAAAACACTCTCATCACCACGTTGGAGTGGTACCGAGGTACCACTCTGGGGGCTCATGCAGGACTCGAGGGAAATGTCGACTGGATAGGAAGGATGGACTGACTACTACGTCGGGAAGGCTACTAACTAGGTCAACCATGGGAACCTGGTCACGTGACTGGCAGGTCCCACTACTCCAGCGTGACATCTACTTCAACAGAGATGAAGCTACATCACCTGGGATTGTCCACATTGAGGTGGGGACAGAACCATACGCCAATCCATCCAATCCCACAACACCAACACCAAATCAGACCACCAACAACACAAACCCAACTCACCTCGAGCAACCACAAAAGATACCACAACCCGATAACCCTTCAATCCTGACAGATCAACATAGAGACACACAAGAATCACCCACGACACCCATACATCAAAAACACCCCAGAAACAATGGACTAGATGAACCAGAACCCAACACCAGCTGTGGATATCACCCTAGAAAACTGACAGGCTTCTACAGCAATCTACACAAAGGGAAAGAACCAGAAACAGCCGCAACATCAGAACTACCCAATGAAAACAGATCAGACACAACAAGAGTGGAGAACGTGGACACTCCCTTGCAAGATGCTATAGAATATGCTCTAATGGCTTGTGAAACAGAGCCTGAAACCATCAAAGAGGCCTTATGAAGTACAGAGGCAAAAGAATGGTCAGATGCAATTGAAAACGAGCTTACCCAAATCGAGAAGTTCAAAATGTGGGACATCATCAAGGCACCCCCCAATACTAATATAATGTAATGTCGGTATACCTTTCAATACAAACGTGACCCCAACGGTCAAATCGCCAAATATAAGGCCTGACTAGTAGCAAAAGGTTTCACTCAAATCTACGGACTTGACTATTTCAAAACTTTCACACCAGTAGTCAAACACACCACACTCTGCATACTACTATTGTTTGCAGCCAACAAGGGATTGACGATACACCAAGCCGACGTCAAAAATGACTACCTCAACACCAAACTCAAGGAGACTATATACATGAACCTACCACCATTATACACCCATTTTAGAAACCTCCCAGACAACCTTCCAACCACTAATCTTGTCTGTAAACTAAACAAAGCCCTTTATGGGACCAGACAGGGCACCAACAAATGGTACTGAAAGCCCAAAGCCACCTTCCTCTCATTGGACTACAAAGTATGTAATGCCGACAAAGTGGTATTCTACTTACTCAAAAACAATGACTACATGATAGCTACCGATGACTTCACAATAATCACAAGTACAATTAAACATGCCCAACGAATAAAGCAGCAGCTTAATGATCACTTCGAGATAGTTGGAGAGATCAACTGGTTACTAGGCATCCACATCCAATGCGACATCATGAAGCACACAATCACACTTGGGCAGCAAGCCTACATTGATTGAATAGTCGCCAAGATGGGACTACAGGATGCCAGATCAGCAAACACACCAATGGAACCCAATGTCAACCTCAGCTATGACTCACCAGCCATCTCAGCAGAATGCCTAAATCCATTGGAGATATTCCAATATTGAGAAGCCATCAGATCGCTAATGTATGTGGCAATCGCAACTCGCCCTGACATCTCATATGCAATCTCTACACTATCACGATTCATGCAGGCCCCCAGATTGACTCACTGGAAAGCCATCCTGCAAGTATTTAAGTACCTCAAGGGAACCCACAATCTGAGACTCATACTGGGAGGAGATCACACAACATTGATCAGCTATTCTGACATGGACTGGGCTTCCCAAGCAGATTGGTACTCCATATCTGGATACGCCTTTCTAATAGGTGACGGTGTCGTCTCTTGGAGCAGTAAGCAACAACCCATAGTCACCCTATCCAGTACCGAATCTGAATACATAGCGCTTACACACTCAGCGAAGGAAGTCATATGGCTATGGAAACTAATATCTGAAGTATTCAACAGCTTGACAACCCCGTCTGAGTTAAACTGCGACAATCAAGGAGCGATTACCCTTTCCAAAGATTCAACCTATATATGCGCACAAAGCACATCGACACTCGCTTCCACTTCATTCGACAAATTGTCGAGCTCCAATACATTGCAATCAACTACTGCCCTACCGAGAACATGATGGCTGACACATTTACCAAATCCCTTGCCCGAATCAAATTTGAAAATTTTCAAGACCAACTTGGATTACAACTGCTGATTTTTGCTTGAGGAGGGGTGTTGAAGTTACAACCTACACATCGGCTTACCGTATCCTAATGTGGACAATTATGTAATATTTTGCCCATCACATTTTTCCCTTACTCCTCAGTTGTTCCATCATAGACACTGAGAAGTAAGTACATAGCATTCATTTCAACACACATTCACTAATATACAATCAGTACTCATTTGCCTAGGTAGATAATGACAATTCAGTTGTTCCATCATAGACAACTGAGAATACTCATTCACCTACAATCCAACAGAGACGAAGGGGGTAACGAGGCATGTCTCCTCCCTGAGAAGATAAAGATACAGGAACTGAGACTGAAACTGGGTTTGGAACAATGGTAAAAAGAGGCCATGGGCAAGAATCAAAGGTAAGGAGGGGTGCATGCCCTTGATTGCAGCAAGGCAAGTGCAGGCCTTTGGATGTGGGAGCCCAGTAGTAAGGTTCAGGCATGATTAGACTATAGTAAAGAAACTTTAAAAACAAGTAAAGAGATAGAATTTAAAAAAAGGACTGTTTGCGGAAGGACTGTGACGGTTAGAGTGGCAGTGAGTGCAGCCGGTGACCGGTGACCCGCTTTTGCCTTATCGGAGTCGGCCAGCCCCAATTGAACCGCTAACGACCTTCACGAGTTTCAACCCGTCTGGGCTTGTAGTTCTACACACATTCAACACACGGACGTATTCGTTATTATAATAATCCCAATCAATGAGCCCACGAATTGATTCTCATGTGCGCAGAGGCCATCCGAGTACGTTTGACCCACAAAACCAGCCCAGAGCTCTTCTAACTGAACGCAGTTGTCTTTGGCCTCATCATATTCTTTGGCATTATCGAGGTGAGCATCGGTTGTACACTTTACAGTAACATCGGTAGCATCCTTATTCCATCTTCTAGCTCTCCCTTTCCGCATGGCTGACAGCCAGGTTTAATTCACACCACAACGAACACAACTCTACTGAGGTGGTCCGCACTCGATTCATATTATTTACGAGTTGCTGGACAGTCTTCTTCTCTCTCTTCTACCTGTTACTCTTCCAACACTCGGCTTCCACTGGTTCGGCTTTGACCAGTGTTGCGTCGCACGGCATCTTGTGAGTAGCTCATCTTCGATTCATTTGGGTGTGCGCTCGATATATATATGACGATCAGCTTGTTTTTGACGTGGGTTTTTTGGGTGGCGGGAGGGGCAGCGGTGACGGAAATGCTTGGCGGTGGATTGAACTGCTCGTAAGTGTTGACTCTGAAGCTGCTTTTGCTAAGTCATGTATTTGATACTTTTATTTCTCACCTGAAGAGCGCAAGGAGATACGTTTATTTATTGCAGTCAACTAAATGCCATGTTGGGTTTTGCTTGGATTGAAGCGTACGTACTTCAGACCTCATTGGCTGGAGACAGTATAACTTTACTTGCTGACAGCGTCCTCGTCACCTTCGCCATCGTCGTTGTGTTCATTATTGGCATTTCCGCCATTCGTCGTGGCGACGGATATCAGGGCCAGCTCGTCGCTGACTGATGACTCCGAGTCTATTACAGAAATTACTGTTTTTTTGGCATGTACTCCTATCGCATAATGCATTGGTGCGGTTTCATATAACGTTATCTGTGGCTGTGCATGTTTGATTATTCTGTCTGTACAATCCAATCCGATAACCATAGTCAGTGGCGCAGTGAATGCTAATCGAAGCTAATCATACTGTTATAATTAGATTGGAAACCTCACCCCACGTTCGTGCACATGGATTGACGCTTAAAAACCTCTAGATTAACTGGATTCTCGGACCGATTGAATCGTTTGTCCCCCATGTCTGCCAACCCCATACTTCGTGTTGCCCTTCACAGCGATGCCATCCTCACTAACCCCCGATTTAACAAAGGCACTGCTTTCACGGAAGACGAGCGAAGGGCCTTTGGTCTTATCGGGAGATTACCGTTCAAAGTTAATACCCTCGATGAGCAGTGCGCAAGGGCATACGATCAACTCGAGGCAATGGAGACAGATATCCAGAAGAATTCGTTCTTGCGAAGTTTGAAAGCCCAGAATTGGGTGTTGTATTATACATTGATTACTAGGCATTTGAGGGAACTAATTCCAATCATATACACCCCAACTGAGGTATGTTTGTGCTCTTCAGTGGACTTGGAATAGTGACGACATGGGATTGTAGGCCGAGGCCATCTCCAATTACTCCCATCTGTTTCGGAGGAGCGAGGGCCTTTATTTAACGTTTGCGCATCAGGATAACATGGAGGCCGACTTCCTGGAGCAAACGAAGGATCGTGATATTCATCTTATTGTGTGTTCAGATGCAGAAGCAATTTTAGGCATCGGTGATCAGGGTGTTGGGGTACTGTCATGTTCACTTTTGCTTTTCCAAACTGACAAGTTGCGGAATAGGGTATTGGGGTGTGTATCGCCCCTCTTTGCTATTTGTATATTCTGACGCTGGTTACAGATATCTACCGCTAAATCTGTGATCTACACGCAAGTTCTTCGTTTTATGATTACATAGTCAGGACTTACAGCTCAGATAGTTTGATCGCTGGGATCGATCCCTCCAAATCTATCAGTGTCACCCTCGACGTTGGCACCGACAATGAAGACTTGATCAAGGACCCTCTCTACGTGGTAATGTGTCTTTGGCTCCCCAAACGCTAGTGCTGTGCTCACAGCAGTCTAGGGGTGGCCGCATGCACGTATTCGTGGACAACCCTACGACCTGTTCATTGACAAGTCTGTAGCACTCCGCTTGATTGTGAATCGGGTTTGACTCAATGTCCCTTGAAGATTCGTTCAACTCATCCGGAAATACCACCCGCACAGTCTGCTTCACTTTGAAGATTTCGGTGTTACGAACGCGGAGAGGCTACTCGATATATACCGAGATCAACACGCAGGCAAGTGCCATACTATGGTACTCTGAGTAATCTGAATGTTTTCTCCTGCCCACAGTCTTCAACGATGACATGTTTGTTTACTGCGATAATTACTCTGACGCTAGATTCAATTGATTGTTACAGACAAGGGACAGGCGCCGTCACACTCTCCGCCGTCATGACTGGCGTCGGCGTAACGAAATCCACACTCTCGGATCAACGATACATCGTGTATGGCGCCGGATCTGCCGGATTAGGCATCACCCGCCAATTGCGAGATGCCATCGTCCAAATTGATTCCGTTTCCGTTTCCGATGCAAATCGCAAATTCTTCCTCATCGATCGCTTTGGTCTGTTGAAGGAATCCCTCGGGGATGAGAAGATCCGTGCAGACCTGCGTGAATTCGTCCGCCCTGATCAAGAGTGGGATGGCGTGCCGACAAATAGCCGCGGAGAAGTGAGCCTACTGGAAGTCGTGAAGAAGGTCAAACCTACGGTCTTGATTGGATGTTCGACAAATGCCGGCGGGTTCACAGAGGAAGTCATCAAGGCCATGGCGAATGGTTGTGAAAGGCCGATTATTCTACCGTTATCCAATCCCGGTAGGTTGGTCGAGGTAGATCCGAAGGATGCGTATCTGTGGACTAGCGGGAAGGCGTTGATAGCGACCGGAAGTCCATTCCCTCCCGCCAAGCTACCTAACGGAAAGGATTATATGTAAGTCGTGATCGCCATCAAAAAAACCTCTCCTAATAAAATAATGTGCCATTTAAATAGTATCGCAGAATGCAATAGTAAGGAACTGATCTGGCATGACCACTCACATTGATTGATCGCCGTTGCAGACGCTTTGGTTTACCCAGGGCTAGGTTTCGGTGCCATGTGCACACAATCCCGGAAAGTGACGGACTCGATGATTATAGCAGCAGCGCAGCGTCTCGCCGCTCTTGCTCCTGCCGTCAGTGATCCGGAAGATGCCCTCCTTCCCGACTTTGCTGATTCGCCGAGTGTGAACCTCGAGATTGCAGTGGCAGTGGCTGAACAAGCCATTGAAGAAGGTTTGGCAACGGTAACGTGGTCGAAGGAAGAGGCGAGGGGGAAAGTCCAAGAGATGCAGTGGAAGCCGGTTTACGAGCAGTACGTGTATGACAAGGACGGTGAATTTTAGTTAGACTCGGCAATTTTTCTCTGTAAATAATGTACAGTATGTTTGTGCAACCTTTGACCCTTGCTGGACGATTTCACACTAACCTCGCACGGAGACTGGATCGTTGACTATCATTCATATCTTGAAGTATGCAAACCAGTCCTGGAACTTTCCTTTTTGCTTCAGGTTCCAATGGTTGTGGTCAACTTGCCAATGGAGCCGACGTTGACTCGCACACATTCGCCCCAGGTCTATTTACCCCTTCGTTAAACGGTTCTGCGGCTAATGTTAGTGCCGTGCGGGACATCGCCTGTGGCGGCAGGCACGCTTTACTCCTCATCGAATGCAATGATGATGCCGGCAATACACTTTTAGGGTTGTGGGGTTGTGGGGATGGCAGCAGCGGGCAGTTAGGCCCGCAGTTTAGTCACTCAACCTCGGTTCTCAGACTTATCGACTCGGACTCGGAGTTGCCATGGTCACTTCAACTCCTGCGACGCGATGGCTACACTTACCGCTTGGTCGCTGCATCTTGGGAAACATCTTACGTGGTACTGTCGTGCGCCGACAAGAGCGACGTTCTGATATCCATGGGCCAAGATGATTTTGGTACTGTGGGTGTGGGCAGCGAAGGGAAACAATTGGTTCATTACGTCAACTTCGACAGCATTTTACCGCCGGATACCGTTAGATTCATTGTTCGGGCTCTCTCCGCTGGACTGCAACACGTTATCGTTCGTTTAAACGTGATATTGGCCAATGGCTTGACCCGCGATCTGATAGTAGGTTGGGGTGTTTCGCGACATGGGCAGCTCGGTGAAGCAACGTCGGCTGACGGCATGGTACCTCGACTTATCTCACTCGATAACGCGCAAGATCCCGTTGTTTCTATTGGGCTTGGCAGTCAGCACAGCGTTCTGTTGCATGATTCGGGCCGTATTTCTGGTCTGGGATCCAACAAGAAGAACCAGTTGCGAGGCATTGATAGCTTGAGGGCTGTGAGGGCTGTGGGCTGTACATGGAACGGTACATATGTCGTAGTCGAGTCCGAGGGAGATCTTCGCATGATGGCAACAGGCAGTCACTCCAATGGCCAATTGGGTCGGGTCATCTCCACGGATCCCGGCATATTAGAAGACATAGGTCTGACATCGGTGCAATTCCCTTTCACATCGAGCACACACCGTTTCGTGAGGATGGCATGCGGAAGCGAGCATGTTCTCGCTTTATTCGAGGTCATTTCATCGAATGCTAGCCATGAATGTGAGACGGAAGTATGGGGATGGGGATGGAATGAGCACGGGAATCTAGGCATCGGGACCACTGACGATATCCTTTTGCCTCAGAAGATTTGGCCGACCGCAACAAGTAATGAGCCGTCTGGCGGGACTGTGCTAGGCATCTGGGCTGGATGCGGGACAAGCTGGATCGCTATCCGGCGTTGAATTTGACATTACGGTTCAGACACATGTTTGTAAGAACAGAATAAAGAGTAACCTAGTCCTTGCCGTCGAGTTCAAGGTCGTCGTGAATCTGGCGAACCGTTGTCTCTTTGAGCGTAGCAAGCTGAAAACTTTGGTAAATATATCCTTGATGCTGTCGCACCAGCTTACCCGTCCGATGAGAATCTAGACCATTCGGATCAGTGCTGCTCGCCTGAAGTGAAGTTGGATTTCGAACCTGTGTAGCATCCTTTGCCTCGTTGTAACGATGCAGCAATCTAATATGTTTCTTGGTTATTTCTTCGGCGTCTTCATCTTCCCTGTATTGTGATTATATTGTACCGCCAAGAGTGAGCAGGAGATGCTGGGTGCAGACCCTAATATTTGCTGCAAACTTTCTATTTCCGCCGTTAAAGCCACAACCAGAGATTCTTGTTTCTAAGCTGATATCAATACCATGATGGAGAAAGAATTGTCGTCGCTAAAGGTTACTTTCGCGTCTGTTGAAAAGTGCATGATGGCGGCGAAGTAGGAGTCTCGAGCTCACGTGAGGTATCTATGCAGTTACATTTACGAAAACATCCGCGTATGAGGGATCTAAAATAACGAACATGTAGATAGAATGGACAGCAATATGAAGATCAAATGCGAAATCATTTATTTGGTATCCAAATGATCCATGCAAAAATTCGTCGGCAGCATCAGTGACGCCACGAGTGGTGTCAGTCAGACTCGGAAGTGACTGCTCAGGCTTGTTTGTAGGTCTACAAGGGTAATGAGTATCCACCAACCGATTATTCTTCAAGTTCTACTGACTTTGACCGCATTCCGCGCAGCTATTCGTTTCTTCACATAGTGCACCATCCTCAATATATCGACTTGCAGGAAGATTGGTAATATAATGGCCATGATCGGCAGCGAAATGATCCAGAATCTAGGCGAGCAAACAAAGCAACTTCAGCGCCACAGAAGAAAACATGCAAGGGAAAATGGACATACATGACGTCGGAATGCTCATGAATAGTCCACATGTAGGTGAAGTTCATACCCTTTATTTACATAGGTAAGCGTGAGCGCGGAGATCTCGACGGGGATGACCGGCAGACGTACAAAATAACCCGTAAGTAGAGTCAGCGGCAGGAATATAATCGTCGCGAGAGTCAATCGTCGCCTGTACGGCGGGGTAAAAACCCAAAAACTGCAGTAGTCGTTAGTACTCACATGACTTCGTTCATGTCATATGACGCCATCTAAAAGTACATAGTGAGCGGAGAGTTGATACAATGACTGACAAGAATTACTGACGTTGAACGAAAAACTGATCAAATTTTCAGCAACACTCGAAAACATATCCAGACTTGCCAATATATGTTCAGTGTGATCGAATACATCTGCCTACACAAGATAGGGATAAAGATCACTGGCAGGCATCCTCCCGGAATAGTAGTTACTCACTAAGTAAATCTTGGCTTTGTGGCTCATAAATCCTTCAATCTTAGTATTATCAGTCACTTTGGACTGGTCGAGGAGCGCCGCACAACGGTCTACATCGTAACGTCTCAGACCATAGATTAGGGTCTTGATGGGTTCGAGGGTGCGTTTATGCAGGATGAGATCACCGGAAAGGATATGCACTAAATATAGAAGTATCAGAAATCAATGCTGACAATGAAGAAGGTTTGCAGACGCACAATTGCGAACCGTTTTCATCTTCGGTGTGAGCAAAATGTCATGCTCAAATTTGAGTATCTTGCTTTGGTATTCGTCGACGACTTCCAGAGCCTGATCGACGACTACCGAACCAAACAAGACAATTCGAACAGTCAACACCATCATCACACCACCAAGTTGAGTGTGAACAAACTGAGGTCAAGCAGACTTTGCACAAGCAGTGACGGGTCGGCAGATGTCCTGAGCAATGTGTCCGTTTGACGGAGACGAGCCGTAATGGGTGACAAAAAGTTGTGGTTTTTTTTTGGGTGTAGCGAAATTACTGTGCCTGTGATTGGACATGAGTATTGAACTGGCAGAGTTGATGGACACACGCACCACCACGAGTGAGGAATATAAACATGGGCTCAACCTTGACGTGGACGCGATCCCCTGTCTTGAGTGCATCGATGGATATCTCCTCTTTGACTTGCTCTTCGCGAGCCTACAATAACGAGATGAAGAGATGTTTTCCCGATTTGTCAGTAATGCAACCTTGGTCGTTAGAATGTAACTGACTGTATTCTGTCTGAACCTGAGTGGAGGCATTTTTGGCTTGTCAGATGATCCTTTCTCGAGGTCGCGCCAGAAAAGTTTCGTCAGGCCTTTCCTTGGAGTCAAAGTCGATGAGCCATACATTTCTCGCTCTTCCCCTTCCCCAGCTACCGTATCAATGCCTTTATAATCCTTTTCGTTGAAGGGATCCGGGGAAGTAGAACGAGGGAGTTCGGTCACGGTATGACGGAATACAGGCTCAGATAGGAGAGTGACCTCCCCATCGCGTGCTATGGAATGGCACAAGATACGGAGAAAAAGGTGTTTGGTGTAGTAGTCAGCTTTCGAACGCTTTTGAGCTGTTGTGTGGAGCACATCTTCGACGGCGAGTGGATGGAGGTCTCGACGACAACAAGTGAGGCTTGGCGGACAGACTGAAGGCTTTTGAAACTCACCATATCTTACAGCCACGGCGCTGATAACATCCCAACTTATTCCACAGATATTAATCCAGCGCACCTTGACCCACGGCTCTTTCGCGCTGGCATCAGAATTGTTCATGAAATCCACGAATTCCCTGTTGGTCATCCTCCCAAAACTGCTTCTGACACCCGAATAGTCACAGACTTCGATCACGCAGTTCTCTCGGATGTGTCCATAGGCGAGGTTGGCCGAGTCCCTTCGCGGATCGATACCAGGTTCGGCGCCGACGCCACGACTGGTAAACAAGGATGTGGTGCGATGCATCTGCATCACTTTTCTTACCGTCACTCGAAATCTGTCGCCTGGGCTGAGGCTAGCCGTTGGACCAGGATCTAACCGCTCAGGTAGTTGGCGGGAGTCGGTTGGCGATAGCGGAGAGGTCGCTTTTGGGAAACTTGTTCGTTTCCGGATACCATTTGGTGGTTCTGGTGAGTTGGAGTAGGTGGGAGACCTAGGAGCATGCTCCTCGTCAAGGTCTGGAGTAAGAGAGCGACCGTCCGCTTCGTCACTGACGCTGTTCTCTCTAGGCATTGGTTGCGTGGACTGATTCGCGTATCGCGGCCAAGGAGTAAGTGCTGGTGATGGTACCTGAGAGTGTGTGACATCAATTTACTGTCTTCAGAGAACGTGAACATATATCGCATAATTATTACAGGTGTAAGTTGCACGATGTCCAGCGCGGTATCAGCTATTATTATTTAATTCAAACCGTCAAACGTTTTGTTCGACCAATCTGCTCATTGAGCTAGTAGGGGTGCCATCGAATATCTCGTTCAACCACGCCGCTAGCCTGTATCCTTGCTTGGCAATTTGCTCGTCAATCTGTCATTCGTAAAGTCAACATCAGGAGTGGGATATCGGGGAACGCCGCAAAGGACTGACGACAGGCATTGCAGTCTCGAAGTATTTCCCATCGCAAAGATCGTCTCCTTCCGTGTACGAGAACACGACCGACTGCAGAGGAGGGTGAGTATTGCCGAGCGATAGCGAACGGAGACGTACACAGTCATAAGCATTTGATTCCTTGGCCCAGACAAGAGGGCATGCTAATGGGGCAATAGTCTTCTTCGCCATGGTCTCAAACTCATCTGACTGCCGCTTCCCTTTTGGCGCAGGTTTCGTCGTCGAGGAGCAACTGATCCAGTCTGAAGCAGTGGATTGGTATACCCCGGTCTGAATAGCGGTAGCAAGATCGTTGGCCCACGCCTCGACGTCCTTAACGGAGCCGTACTTGGATTTGAGCATCGTCTCGATCATACCCGTGTCCCAAGTAGCATGCAGCTCTGTGGATTTGCCACCGCATGTTGTCGGGATTGAGTTGCCGCCTTTTGCATACGCCTCGAGGTGAAGGGGTTGGCCGATGTCGCCAATAAACTGAAAGAGGAATGTTCAATCAAATTGATCAATGTTGTGTTACGGTCAGAGCGCACGTGATCTGTGGAAAAGAATCAGCGGTGATACCAGGAGACCTAGGCGGTCACAGACCAAGAAACTTGAGGGCTTCCTCTCTCTGTTTGTCAGAAAGTGATTCATCCTGGACGCGAGTTGTGTAGTTCGAGATGGCATTGACTGGCCAATGACTAGTCACGACGGCAACCTCAAACCGGAGGCTAGGACTCACGAAGAGTGTTTCCTTTCGCACAGTCGCGAGCAATGTCGACCGAGCATTCACCATTCAATGGATCATCTACAACTCAGTCAGACAAGTTCTTGAAGCCAGCTGTGCGCTCACCCTGAGCATCTAGGTAATGGTATGGACCAGACCATGTGTATCCGTGAGTGCGTTTCACTGAGTCAGCCCATGTAGCTGCTGGCCCAAGGGACTCGTCGTAAGTTGAGCCAAGAGATGACTGCACAAAGGACAAGGCTTTCGGCGCAAGGAACTGAAAAATTGTGAATAAAGATCAGTTGTTGCGCTCCCTGGGCCGTTTTCATACCTGCATAGCGACGTAGCTGTCGATACCATCGTCAGCGTATATTTAACGGAAGCGGTGGACAGTGCGCTCACCCTACAGCCATGTGACCTTCTTTTCCCCAAGCAGCAACGCCTCCAACAGCAACAGACAGTAAACCAAGGGTGGTAGTAGCCTTCATGTCAGTGGAACGAAGAAGAGGGACAAAGAAGGAGACGCCTTAGTTACTACATATATTTTTGTTTTGCCCTGTGTTTGCCTTGGCGAGAGCGCCGAGAGCGCGGTTTACACGCCACAGGCACCGCAGCTGGACCAAACCAGTTACTGCTCGGAGATTGTGGAATGACGGCGTTCCTGGAAGACCGCAAATCAGAAATCGTTTTTCTCCCAAAACGTTGGGCGCGTTACTAATAGTGGGGAGCGATAGTAACTGCGATACTGGCGCAGTTTGAATTTAATATATTAGGAAGATTGTTCACACGCTTGTACCCTCTACCGACTCATAGTGGCCTTCCACGACGCTTCTGTCGGATTCTGTCCATCACGCCGCTCCTGTGCCCAACTCATCTTCTCGCTGCGCACAGATGTAAGTCAGCTAGTTTTCATTAAGACACAGTATTGACTATTGGTGCAGTTCATTAGTTCTATAGTTCCTCATGGATTCCGATGGACTCGAGTACATGACAGATCCAGGGGAGAGATCTGCCGCGGATCGTGATGCAGATAGATGTTGTTCTTCCAGCTTTGATGAAGAAGAGGTAGCAGCGAACGGGTACGTGTATTGTGGTTTATAACGCGGCATCAATTTTCAATTTGAATAAAATCACAAATCAAGCTTTCCCCCACCTCCTCTCGTTGCAACGCCAAGTGACACACATGCCGACAATACTACTAGCCACCCTCGCAATGCCGCAGCGACTGAAACAGTTATAGGAGTATCCCTACCTGTGACTGGCACCGGGGAAGCAACATCTCAGCCGCGTATACTAGACCCAGAAAGACCACGAGAGTCAGGTCCAAACCAGCAAGCACGAGCAGTTGGATTCAACACAGCCAGGTGGCCACCCAGTCACCCACGCGAGGTGCTGGCGCTGGCACCAACTGGTGTGTTCATTATATCGCGGTATTGCATAGTACCACTAACTCAATTGCCAGCACCGATTTCATTTGTATCAAATCCCTCTCCAACGCCTGCCTCCGTACTACCTCCTTCTCAAACTCCTGGCACTCGACCCGATCTTTCTGCTCTCGAGGCAATGCTTGGAAGTGGCATACATCCATCCACAACTCTGGATGTTGATGGGTCCGAAGAAGGCGAGAACGCAATCGAGGATGGTGTCGGGGATGATGATGACCCCGAATTAGACAGCGAGGAAAGTGGAGATGAAGTGCACGGTAATGGAGAGGGTGGCCGGAAATCTACGCGTCCCCTTCCAACTTGGCTCATGAACCGGAAGATGTTTACGATTGTCCTTTCATACTATGGGATCCGCTTGCTCTGGTGGCTATTAGTTGCCCAAAGTGCAAAGCACTCGGGCTACGTCACCATGACACCATCCCCTTTCCCCGTCGTTGCGTCCTTCAAAACAAGCTGGGCATGATCATCGGATACCGCTATCGCTGCCACAGATGCAGTCATGCCAAACACGGCTGCAAAAGCAGCACCTTTGCAAGCTGGAGCCCCGCAATTCTTGCGCTACTTCCCCTAGACTTAGCAGCTGAATTCCCAGCCGTCGTAACCCATCGTAGCGCAATGTCTAAAGATATAGTCGCTTTATTCCGTTCATGTTCTGATAAGCGAAGCATGGGCAGTTGCGTTTTCCCGTTTACAAGTTCCCGAGACAAGGATAGGGCGAGATCCATAGGTGCGAGTGTTATTTGATAAAGACCCAATGGCAGCGACTGTTGCCTATCACATTTTAGCTGGCATACGTCAAGTTTAAGTTCATGTCATGGTAACCTACCTCCACGGCAAGGTGAACGTCTCCTCGTTTGACTGCTTCACACAGTGCTTCAACCTCTTCTACCGAACAAAATTCAAGTCCCAAGGTATGTCCGTGCTCCCGACATATGCCTGTAAATTTATTTGTAGTATCATCCCATCTAGGACGAGCCTCAACCTTGATCTCATCCAACATCAGGACGTAACCAGTGATGGCAGAGTCCCCATCGTATTTCATTCGATCGTAGGAAGCTTCAATGTTGTAACTGATCTCTTTGGCTGTTGGCATTGATGTCGAAGCTCGGAGCAGAGAAGTAACTTGATTCCTTCGAAGAGTACTGACACCAGGCCCAGCCATCGACCGATGTGCAATCTCTGCAACACGCGCACCACCTAGCTTGAGGAAGACGATACCACGCAGCAACTCTTTCTCCGTATAATTCTTCGGCTTATAGAGGCCTTGGTGAACATCATCCAATAATTTGATCATCGCTTTCGGGGCCATTTTTCTTTTTAAGCACACTCGCATCAGTGCGTCTAATCGTTCAATCCCGCCATATGCAGCTGCCATAAAGAACTGTTTGCTATCATCCAAAATGGCCAGTTTCCCATCTAGCTTCCTTGCTGCGTTCATTTTTTCCACGCGCAACAAATCAATTTTCTGTGTTTTCTGGCTGATGATTTTGTGCAGACCTGATATTGGCTGGAAGACGTGGGGTGCATTCTCGTGGACACCAGCCTTCATCCTTTCCAAGATCCCTTCCATGACAGTGTTGGTGAGCAATCCGTGACAAATTCGGCATGATTTGTGAGTGCTGATTGAATGCTTGCATTCCGTTGCTTGCAGGAACAATTGACTGTCAACAATATGGATGTTCCATGGCAAGACCTGCACGTCGTGCAGTCCAAAAGGATAGGCTGTGAAAGGTGTCATTGTTGGGGGAATAGGTATGTGCACACCCCTGCACTGCTGTGATTCGTCGGCCTGATGATTCGTTTCATCCTGTGAATTGGTTCTAGGCTGTGGTGTGTCAATGATGACTACGTCGTCATCTATATCACTCATGTGCTGCAACCCAGCGCTTCCAGATGCACCTGTGGCAACGGTTACAAATTCATCTGTCATATTGTCGTCGTTGGGCATGTTTGGTGGAATGGGTACACGGAATGGTACAACTGGGGGAGGGGAGGTCAGTGTGGCATGCGATACAGTCGCTCTCGACCCCTCAGGAGGTAGTTTTTCTTTTACAATGCCAATATCAAACAAGGTGCATACTTTGACTTGATTGTGCAGTTTCTTGATTGATGCAAGACATTTAGATTTCCCTTGGTGCTGCCGGAGGCCAGGAGGCCCTGCCGTCCCAACGTTAATCATTTCTTTGCAATCGGGACACTGCACCTTCGTGTCAATGCTATATTTGGTCTTCTGAGGTTTCTTGAATTTGTTAGCCCATCAATTATCATCTCTGAGTAATACACTGACATTCTTCATGGCGAATACCTGAGTAGATGGACAAGTAATTAAGCATACATGTATATATATCTGTCAAAGGTGCCACTGAGGCCACTGAGGCCACCATATCTCCAAAGGCGATATAATAAATTTAGATGTCCGAATTTTTTTTCTGGTCCTCTTCTCAGCCCCCCCTCCCCCCCCCCACCTCGGGTGCGGGATTCCAATCCCGGTACCCCCTTGCATGTTGATCCAGCACGGTGACCAGGAATCAAATTGTTTCGTGCAGTTTCGCTCAGATCCGCTTGATGGCCACAACTTTTCCAGTTGCGTCGCGTGGTCTAAGTTTGTATGCCTGCGCGGTGGATCCTCCTGTGGTATCCTCATCCTCGATCGCACGCTTCGCCCTGCCCTTGCCCTGCTCTTTTACATTGGTGACAACAGGTACTTCAGGCTCCACACTGCTAGTCTTCTCCTTCTCGTTTTCATCAATGATATCATGGAGCATATCATAAAACAGCGCTTCTTCTTCCCTCAAGTCATCTTCGGAAGCGTCCTGCAGGGCTTGGTCGAAATCGATAATTGTTACATCACCCGAGTCATTGACGAGGAGATTTTCGAGACGCAAGTCACCGTGCAAAACACCCACAGCATGGATCGACTTCAATGCGGACATAAATGCAACACTAAAGTTATATGCTCCATTTATTTGTGCAGTTTGAAGCCAGCGACTAAAATAACATACCATTCAGCGGATGAAATGGACGTTCCCCGGTCCTGAAGTGAAGTGCCGCTGTGAGACATCAGAAGACAAGAGGGACCTTCCTCCTCGGCATCGTGGAAAACTCCAATGGCGGTCGGAATGCCTTCAACACCCTCCTGTGTCATGTGGGTATAAATGGAGAACTCCTGGACCAAGCGTTCTTGCTGATCATCGGTGAACGCGAGCTTGGCGGCAATTTCAATTGTCGAGCTTTTATTTCCCATTTCGATTTCAAGGATTCCGCCGTGGGTTATCCCAGTCGTTCCTTCGCCTAACTGGGAAGTCAAGAACAGCAACAGACGTACATCCTTAGGAAAATTTTTAGCTGGAGAGGTGGGCGGGGTAGGGACCCCGTCATTGTTCGAATTTATACGAGCGCCACGGTAGAAAATGGCCGGCCTGACAGTATCGTAGATATCGTACTTCAAGTGCAGCAGAAGAACCCCACGAGATAGAGATTGTTGCATCGCCCACTTGTTAAAATTATATGAAAAATCAGTAACAAAGGCAAACTGCATCATGTGCGCTTACCCCAATATCGGATTCAGGAGCATCATCATCCTTCGGCTCCGGTGCAGGATCTTTTGCTTGACGACCTCCCTGTGGACCCAGCCTAGACTTCTTCTTCGGCGGTGCTGGGGCATGTTTGTCATCCGCATCAGAATCTGGGCGCTTCTGGTCGGTTCCCCCGGGAATGTAGGGAGCAATGTCGGGTGGTAGGTCGCCTTGGGGGTCCACTTTGTCCAACTCATTTCGGAGAAATGCATCCTCTACAGCTTCGATATAAATGCCGATTTGCACTTTTCCATAACCAGGGCGTTCCAAATGCGGAACATGAAGGAGATCAGAAATGTAGAGCGTTTGCGAGCGGCGATGACGAACAGCGATGAATTCGAAATTTCCCGAATGCAAAATAATTAATGTCGTGTTACATCGTACACCTTGCGCCCACGCCTTCGGAAAAATCAAGTAACATCATTCCGGTCCTGTATGAGAGATCTACTGACCTGTTGGATAAGTTTTTGTGCGGTAAGAGGTCCTGGACCGCCCGGCACTGTCGTATTTGTTGGCGCCGTCAGTAAGCTTGGAGCCTTCGAGTCTCCTAACGAAGATTCTACGTCCGCACTCCTCGCCTGCCAAAGTCCTATCGATGTGTTTGCGTTGGCACCCGACCTCGGTTTCAGTAATCCCTTGCTTGATGGACTTAGCTTCGGACTCGGTCCAGCCTTAGGAACACTCCTAGCACCTTTGGCGTTATACTTCAGCTGCTCGTCAAATTCGTTGACAATTTGTAACGAGGATCCCCCTCGTTTCAAAGAATCGTCCAAGATATCTTCCCGACTCCTCTCAGTATGTGAGGTTTGGGACTGATCCTCTTCAGCCAGGTCGGGGTCGATCCAAGGTGTCGTAACCAGTGAGAGTGTTGCAGGGGCATCCCAACCCATGAATCGTCTCTGCGTTACGTGACCATATTTTTTCGACGGACAAGGGTCACCTTGGCAAAATACCCATCTGAATTCGCCATTAAACGCCAGAGCCAAGAGCGAGAACATCACGTCTTTGTGTCCTACGGACAAACTCTTGATCTCCCATGTTGCCAAGTCACGGTATCGGTCCTTGATCTCCATCAATGGAGTCCGTTTGTCTTCGTCTACAAAGTCCCACGTCTGTTCTTCGCTATCTCGCCCTCGTTTGGAGGTTGTCTCCGGGGATTTTACCTGCAGAGAGCCATCACAAATGGCGTGACCATGGTTCTGAGGTACCATTGACCAAGCTAGAGCAGTGTCCCAAACGCTAGGGTGTAGAGAAAGAGTCGAGGCGATATAGACACAGTAAGGGACTGTAGCGGCACGGTAGAACTCTGCGACAGATGTTTCATTCTTCATCAGTTTTTCCTCTTTCCTTACTGTTCGCATGTGATGTTTGTGATCATCGAAGCCTTCCGTCGGAGGAGGTAGTATGATCCCTCTTTCTTCGATAGATTTGAGTTTGTTATCGACGACGCGCGCAATTTTCTTGTGAAGGTGTTCAACGTGTTGGATTGTCTTGAGAACGAGATGAGGAGCAAGATGCTTGTCATAAAACGCTGGTGGGCGAGTGTTTTTGGAGCGACTGCCTCCTTTTTCTGGCGGGGCGAGGCCTAGAGGAGGGGGATTCCAGTCGAAGAGAGCATTAAGCTCTTCCATGATCTCCGAAGACCCAAGGGCAGACATGATTCGGAAAAGCAAACGAAGGATTAAGTGAATGTGAAGCCAATATGTGCACAATAGAAACTTAATAGAATAACAACGGTGACTTGGAGAGTTGGGTGGTGGTGGTGGCCATGGAAGGCACCAGGTTCAAGTTGTAGTACTGTGACACATCTTACTTATCCGTGTATTTTTCGCGTGTGCGAACAAGCTTTTCCGACTCAATACATGTAACCAGAACTACATATATTCGTTCCAAGTTCCCTGTAACGAAAGCAAGCGGACAACCTCATCAGCGTGATGGCACAAGGGAGTCGGTCTCCAGTAGTGTCTCTTCAGTGCGTAACCTCGATTGATGTGCTCCTGTATGTGTATTTAAAATAGAAAATCAACACAGAATTTCTCCATATACAACTCTGCTCACGCATTCTCGATTCTTCTTGACCTTGCGATCCGAAGAGGGGACATACAAGTCCTTGATCTTGTTCCGTTTGTCTTCCAGTTCAAATGATCACCCGCGGGACTCCCTGCAGAACACACCAGAGTTGAATAACAAACAGATCTACGTTATGGAGTCCACCTGTCCCCATCTCGGAGCAGACTTATCTCATGCCGAGATCGAGGAATGCGAGAGTACTGTAGTGGCTGTCTGTCCCTGGCACAGGTAAACCCAAATACTCATTTTGATCGCAACGACGAGAAATCTCTATCGACAGATATGACTTTGACCTCCGCACTGGCAAGAGCGAGACTGGCCTGAGAGCGTGCACTTATGCTGTGCAGGTGAAACCCGATCTCCCAGACGGAATTGACAAAGTTTGGATCGAAACTCCAGCTGAAGGAGGCACTCATTGGCGATTGGTCGAACTTCGTCCGGTATCGGAAGGTCTTTTTGATACTGAAATCTGCCAAACGTATATATCAAACTGATTTTTATACATTGTAACCAGAATTTTCAGATCCGCCGCCACGCTCCCTCGCAACGACTCCGTCGTCGGTTACTTTGTCATCGAAACAAGTCATGGAAGACGTCGTGCCAACTGAGGGTGTACCGACGACCCTCCTAGAGTGGGCAGTTCTGATCCTCAACACTCCACATCCCGCATTAAAGGTAAAGGTCTTCCCATCCTCGAGATCGTGTGCCTTCCTTACCAAGCCAGGTGCTTACCTACAGGTAGAGCGCACCCGCCACGCAGTCCAGCTATTTCGCACCGGAAAACTTGCATCTATCGGCCACAAAAAACCGCACCCACCTTCCCCTCCCGATATGCCTCCTCGGGAAGTTCAGTTTGTGAGAAATACTGTTGATCCCGGCAAGGTGAGGAACCGAAAGAATAGAGCCGTCATGCTTCACGCTTTAGCAAATATCGAACAATGGGCGTGAGTGATTTCATTAATATTTATGATCTAATACATTTACCTCATCGCCCATCTCAGAATTGATCTTGCGTAAGTTATATATAATAAGCTCTCGTTGGTTTTGTTGAAGTGGGCATATCATTATTTGCTCAGCTGGGATATCATGGCACGTTTCGGCCCTTCCCACCCCAACTTGCCGCCAGCCTTCTTCTCCGACTTCACCAAAATGGCGCTCGACGAATCGAAACACTTTACCCTTCTCACCTCGCGTCTTTCTGCCACATCACCAGATACACCCTATGGAAGTATGCCCGTGCACGCATCGCTCTGGGAGTCCGCACGAATCACCTCAACTTCCCTTCGCGCCCGGCTCGCGATCATCCACCTCGTGCACGAGGCCCGCGGTCTCGACGTGAACCCCGCCACAATCGAGCGATTCCGGCGAGCAGGCGACATGGAGAGCGTCGCTGCGTTGGAGGTGATACACGCCGACGAAGTAACACATGTGACCTCCGGGCATCGGTGGTTTATCTGGGTGTGCGAGATGGACGGAGTGGAGCCTGTGTCTACCTTTCGAGAGGAGGTGAAGAAGGGCTGGAAGGGGGAGGTCAAAGGCCCTTTCAATGAGGGCGATCGGGAGAGAGCGGGGATGACGAAGGAATTCTATGAGGATTTGAGAGGGGAGTTGGGATGGGAGGCAAACAGATCGATGATAGGCGTCCCAGTGAAGCCTATGGATGAGGCACCCTGTGTCGTTGTTGACGGGGACCAATAGGAGAGTAACCTTCAGTTTTGGCTTGGCTTTCGAAAATGTGCTCTGCATGTTTCCGAAGGCGTGAGCTTAAGGTTGAGATGTTGAGGCCTCAGGTACCTAGGTATTGCGTTCAACGTTGTGGGGACAACATCAGGTGAGCATCAGGAAATTGTTTCGAGGCTGATATTGCTGGACATGGCGCTCCGGAGTCCATCATTGCTTGCACTCCATGAGCCAGCGCTATATAAGTACTTACATGTATCCGGATTAGAGTTGCAAATGGCCGTTGCAAACTCGCCAGACAAATATTTTGAACTGGACGAGAATCCGTAACGCTCAAACAGAGATCACTTGTTCAACAGATTTACAGTAATAAACTGCACGGTCAAAAACTTTGTTTGGCTATATAATATATTTAATTGCACTGTTACACTTGGCAGTGCAGCGTTGGGCGTTGAGCATGTCTCCGCCTGTGGCTCCTGAGCTGCGAAATTATCCGATGGCGAACTGAGCTTCTCTCATTCCTGTTACAGCTGATTCGGAAATTCTTGTCCCACGGTTCAAAAAGTGCGAAAAAAATCAAAAAAATCAAAAAAATCAAAAAAACATTTGCTCCCTCAATACCAGCTAGAATCGCCTACATTTACATGGTCAGACCCATAAACCCTCAGAGAACACCCTAATGAAGATCTTCACGCATTAACAGATGTCAATTTCTCGAAGATTTACATGGTTTGTGGAGACCAATTGCGCCTTCGCTGGCTTCTCCACATCGGAATACAAGTTTGGGAATCCAAATGGAGACACCTTCATTGGCGTAGACAAGGTTTCAGAAGCTGAGGGTAGTGTTGCCGAAGTTCAGTTCGGTCCGGTTCCGACCCTTTTTAGCGGAACCACGAACTGAACTTCGGGTCCGGTTTGGCGCATGGCCAAACCTGGACCCGGACGGCATTGAACCGTTTCTCCGCGTTCGGTCTGGGTTCAGACGCGGTCTGAACCCCGGACTGAGGTGGGCTCACCCCATGAGCTCCGTTCTCCTCGCGAATGGCAGGCACGTATTAATCGATACGGTGCTACACTTCGCGAGGTAGTTGGGCTGTGGGGGAGCCGTCCGGCGCTGCTGCTGCCGCCGCTGTCACTGCTGCCATTGCTGCCGCTGCCGGCGCTGCTGCTGCTGCTGTCGCCGTTGCTGCTGCCACTGCTGCTGCTGCTGTCGTGGCCGTTGCTGCTGCCGCCGTTGCTGCTGTTGCTGTTGCTGCTGCTGCCGGCATTGCTGCTGCTGCTGGCCGTCATAGTTGTGGTTGCCGTTGTTGTTGCCGCCGCTGGTGGTGATGTTGGATGGCTTTGGCTGTTGCCGCTGCCGCTGCTGCTGCTGCTGCTGCCGTTGCTGCCGGCGCTGCTGGTTCCGCTGTTGCTGCTGCTGCTGGCCGTTGCCGTTGTCGTTGCCTGGTTGCCGTTGCCTTTGCTGTTGCCATTGCCGCCGCTGGTGGTGGTGGTGGTGGTGGTGGTGTTGCGGCTGCCCCGCGTCCGTTGGCATTGCGTTGGCGTTGGCATTCATCTTGTGCCAATGTGGTCGCGATGTGGTCGCAGTCGAGTTGCCTGCCGCAAATAACATTAGTAAAATTAAGAAAAAAATGGAAACTTACCTTTGAACACAACACAATTTGTGTTGTGTTCAACCCGCGTTGAAGTTGCTGTGTTGCGTGAAAGGTCACGGCCGGTCACATGATGCCGTTTAACACGAAATAGTAAGTAAAGAAATACGAAAAACAAATGAAATCAATACCTTAAAAATATCCGTGTTCGCGGTTTGAACGCGGTTTGGAGCCGTTCAGGAAATCTGGCAGGCCTCGAAACCCGGAACTGAACCCGCGGTCCGGTTCAGCACTTGGCTGAACTTAGACCGAACTTAGGGTTCGGTTCGGGGTTTGAACCGGGTTCGGCTAGGTTCGGAACCGAACTATGGCAACACTAGCTGAGGGTGTCAAGAAAGATGTTCTGTACATCTCAAGGTACAGTCATCTCCCACTTGCCTTCCGTCACACTCATTCTCAATCAGTTTAGCAATAGCGGAATCGACGATTGGGACGATTCGCACCTCCCAGGCCCTCCCAAAACTAGGCAGAGGCCCCATGCTGTTTTCAACAAGCGGGTTCAAATGTTGCAATGAGCAGTTGCTGAGTGGCCGATAGGGACAGTGAAGACGTTAAGCAAAGAGTTTGTTGGCCTTCCCTACTACTCTGAGTGGGTTCGAGATGATGGGCAAGCAAATTCTCGCATCAAAGGAGTAACACAAATGTTATGCTTGTGGCAACGGCATCGCCAACGACACCAAAGAGCAGCAATCAGCGAGAGTATTAGGTGTGTACTCTGTCAGTTTGCATTCAAGGTAGTGTTGCCACGGCTCGGTCTGGCTCGGCTCGGCTACGGCTAACAACGGCTAACCCATATATGGGTTGTTAGCCGGACCGGACCGTTGTGGAACGGCTAAACCGCGGTTAGCCGTCCAAAAAAGGAAATTAATAGCGGACAACCACCAAGGTCACCAATCTCACCACACAAACATGCGGAGCACACCAGTGACACCACGCCAACAGCCACAGCCACACCAGCTCGCGACAACGCAGGCCAACCCAAAACAAAGGCCAACGGCGACCAGCAGAGGGGCGAGGAATGAAGCGGCAACGTGCCCACTCCCGCTATGTCTTTTCTTGAATCTTTGTTTTTTTTTTACTACCAACTTATTTCTGATTACAGCACAAATTATCTCGAGGCAACAGCCGCCCGGACAGCAGCAGCAACGACCAATGACCACGGCGACGGCAAACAGCAGCAGTGGCAACGACGGCAACAGCACTACATCAAATGAGGTGACTGTCATTTTGTTGTGATTTACTTCCCCAGTTCATCGGGCGGCTTCTGTTGTCTCCACCCGTCACTTTCGACTGCCCACTGCATGCCACACCTCGTTTGGACTGATAACTTCTGGCTGGGGCTGCCCAATCGCGCGTCCCTTCACTTTGCACCCCCCCACCTCCTCCAAGCTTTGTTCGGCGGTTCCTGCTGCTGCCTCCCACTGATATCGAGCACACATGGCATCTTTGAACCCCCCGCACCTCGTTTCACATCAAAATGATAGGCCGGTGCCAGCCAATCGCGCGCGCCATCACTTTGCCCCCCCCACCTCCTCCAAGTTTTTTTGGGCGGTTCCTGCTGCTTCCCCTTAGCGATTTCGACTGCCCATAGCACCTCTTAATCCCCCGCATCTCGTTTGGCTCGAAAACGACAGGCTGGGGCTGCCCAATCGCCCATGCCATCACATTGTCCCCCCCAGCACCCCCAAGTTGTTTTCGGCGGTTCCTGCACCTTCCACCCGACGATTTCTACCACCCACGAGATGGCACAACGCCCCGCACCTCGTTTGGCCGGAAATCGACTGGCTGGGGCTTCCAAATCGCCCGCGTCATCACATTGTCCCCCACAGCAGCCCCCAGTTGTTTTCGGCGGTTCCTGCACCTTCCACCCGCCGATTTCGACCACCCACGACATGTTACAATCCCCTGCACCTCGTATGGGCCGAAAACGACAGTCTGGGGCTACCCAATAACCCACGCCATCATATTGTCCCCCTCACCCCCCCAAGTTTTTTTTTGGTGATTCCTGCACCTTCCACCCACCGATTTCAACCATCCATGGCATCTTTCAAGCCCCCGCACCTCGCTTGGCCCGAAAACGACAGGCTGGGGCCTCCCAATCGCGTGCACCATCAATGTGTCCCACACCCCCGCCCCCAATTTTTTTTTGGTGGTTCCTGCTCCTTCCACTGGCCGATTTCGACCACCCACGACATGGCACAACCCCCCGCACCTCGTTCGGCCGGAAATCGACAGGCTGGGGCTACCCAATCGCCCACGCCATCACGTTGTCCACCCCACCCACCACCAAATTTCTTTCGGCGGTTCCTGCTGTTTCCACCCGCCGATTTTGACCACCCACTGCATGGTACAACCCCCCACTCCTCCTTCGGCCTGAAAATGACAGCCCGGCGCTGCCAAATCACTCGCGCCGTCACTTTGCCCCCCAACCTCAACCACCTTTTTTGCATTCGTTCCTGCTGCTTCCACCTGCCAATTTCGACCACCCATGGCATGGCACAGGCCCCTGCACCTCGTTCGGCGTGAAAACGACAGCCCGGGGCTGCCCAGCCACCCGCGCCATCACTTTGCCCATCCACCCCTCCAAGTTTTCTTTGGCGGTTCCTGGTGCTTCCACCTGCCGATTTCGACCACCCACAACATGATCCAACCCCCCGCACCTCGTTTAGCCCGAAAACGACAGGTTGGAGCTTCCCAATCGCCCACGCCATCAATTTGTCCCCCACCCCCCCCCCAAGTTTTTTCGGTGGTTCCTGCACCTTCCACCTGCTGATTTCGACCACCCACGACATGGTACAACCCTGCGCACCTCGTTTAGCCCGCAAATGACAGGTTGGGGCTTCCCAATCGCCTGCGCCATTAATTTGTCCCCCACCCCCCTCCCAAGTTTTTTCGGCAGTTCCACCTGCCGATTTCGACCACCCACGGCATGGCACAATCCCCCGCACCTCGTTTAGCCTGCAAACGACAGGCTGGGGCTACCCAATCACCCACGCCATCATATTGTCCCCCTCACCCCCCCAAGTTTTTTTTGGGCAGTTCCTGCACCTTCCACCCGCCGATTTTGACCAGCCACGGCATGGTACAATCACCCGCACCTCATATGGCCCGAAAATGACAGGCTGGGGCTTCCCAATCGCGTGCACCATCAATTTGTCCCCCACCCCCTGCTAAGTTTTTTCGGCAGTTCCTGCACCTTCCACCTGCCGATTTTGACCACCCATGGCATGGTACAACCCTGCGCACCTCGTTTAGCCCACAAACAACAGGCTGGCGCTTCCCAATCACCCGTGCCATCAATTTGTCCCCCAAGTTCTTTCGGTGGTTCCTGCACCTTCCAGCCGCTGATTTCGACCACCCATGACATGATCCAACCCCCCACACCTCGTATGACAACACCGGCACCAACAACTGCTGTCATGACGACAACGACCATGACGACAATCGTTCTGCAAATTTACTACCATGTCTCGCCTCCCTCGACGTCTGCACATCCGACCCTGGCGCATGGCAGCTTCTCCCTCCTTTGCTCATCTTGGAGGCGAGGACTTTTACAACCGCGTTATCAACCATCTTGTCAAGGCGTACAAGAAGAAGACAGGTACTGATGTGTCGCTGAACTTGAGCGCAATGGGCAAGCTCAAGCGCGAGGTCGAGAAGGCTAAGCGGATGTTGTCAGCAGTCGACGAGGATCGAAATCGAGTCGTTCAAGGACGGCAATGACTTTTCGGAAATTCTTACACGGGCCAAGTTTGAGGCTTAATATGGATCTATTCAGGAAGACAATGAAATAGGTATTTTTCATTTTTTTCATATACATGTACATGTACATAGGTAGGCTATGTGGAGATACGCAAAAAGAAAATGAAACACCTGAAAACCTTGTGAACTGTGGCTGTACATGTTCGTGAGGTATGGGAGGCAGCAGAGGGTTATCCAAGTGAAGTTGAAGCCAGCCAAAAGGCTGGAAACCTAAATTTCCTAATTTGGATATTTGGTAACGGCTAATAACGGCTAGCCGTGGCTAAGCCGAGGTTTAACCGTTAGCTGAGTGAACGGCTCGGCTCGGCTAATTATCGGTCCGGCTCCAACGGCTAACGGTTCCGGACCGAGCCGTGGCAACACTAATTCAAGGTCATACTCCAGTAGTCACTCAGTCATTCCACTCAGTCTCAGACTCTGGGTCTGTTCGGCAAGCCTTGGGCAGTCCCCAAATATTGAAGTACTATTGTGTTCGGTGCCAGTAATGTTTTAACATATACTCTGTGTATACCAACTTCCTTGCCTTATCCATCGTAACTGCTGTTGTGCCTGGTTCAACAATTTCATGTTCAGGATACCTGCTCACTCAAATTGATCTCCATTGACGTCGTAGAAGAATTTTGGTTAGGCTGCCTTAGGCAATGTGCTTGGTGGAGACACCAACAGATTCAAGCCTTCCAGCAGTGGCCGCAACACTCCTTGTTTCATTTCGTAGCTGATATGGCAGTAACCCATGGTGAATGAATGGTATTGAGGGAGCAAATGTTTTTTTGATTTTTTTTGATTTTTTTGATTTTTTTCGCGCTTTTTGAACCGTGGGACAAGAATTTCCGAATCAGCTGTATATGCATCGCAGCCATTCGCTCAAAACTTGCCTCAGGCGGGAATTTTTGGCAGGATTTTCTTTATGACGCTCCACGTGCACTTTTATTATTTGCGCGATAGAGGCTGCGCGATCACGCGAATTGGAACCGCGCGGTTTCACAAGGTACACAGACTTTGTTTTTTTGGCATTGCTGTGCGTCTGTGGGGCCATTTGGGGAGAATAGTACATTTAATTTATTTCTACCTGTATACTTAGAGTGTTTTAGTCAACTATTAGCTATATTTCAGCAAGCTTTGTGCAATACGAAGCAGACTCTAACTCCGAGCAAGAAATCAACAAGCTGCCTGTTTTGGTTGCAACAATCATGTGATATCAAATTTGATATGAGTTGTCATCGTGATGGCCTGGCCAATGATCGGATCGTGCAATCAAATCTCTACATCACGAAGCTTGCCCAAAATAGGAAATCCAAAATTAGCGGTCATGCTCACCGAGGCTGCTTTGTGCCCACAAAGCTTGCTGAAATATAGCTAATAGTTGACTAAAACACTCTAAGTATACAGGTAGAAATAAATTAAATGTACTATTCTCCCCAAATGGCCCCACAGACGCACAGCAATGCCAAAAAAACAAAGTCCGTGTACTTTGTGAAACCGCGCAGTTCCAATTCGCGCGATCGCGCAGCCTCTATCGCGCAAATAATAAAAGTGCACGTGGAGCGTCATATTTCTTGTCCTTGGAGAAGACTCGCGGTCGGATGAACATTACAAGTGAAAGCAATACCGCAGCTCTGCTGAAATGATCCCGTAATGACCGATCCTAATGAATTGAGCTGTAACACGCAGTCGCGCTTTACAAATCACCGGTCTCCCGGAACGTTGTCGCAGATGGCCTCAAGTGGAAGAGGTGTCTCTCCTTTGTCTTGTACCACACCCATGAACCCGATCTCGACTGGCGCAGGCGCTCAACCACAGTTCTCTAGATGGAGGGAAATTAAAATCTATACTGAGAAACTCTCGGTTGACTGTTCAGTTGCATTGTCATACTCATGGTTTATAATTTCTGACAAGGAGTTTCTTTCTCAGCTCAACTCTTCCGAGCTTACTGGCAGAGGCTGTTTGCCATGACAGCAGCGCGGGGGCCTTTTCCCCATTGCAACCACCATCGAGATCCTCTCACGCATGCGGAACACATTTTGTTATCAACACACATGGTGAGTTTCACTGGGCCACACACCATGACTTGCAACGTTGCCTGCAACATTACCAGGATGAGGGCAGTAAAATCTCCTCCCTCATGGGATGCTAACTATATTCATTCGGTGGTGAATTCCAGCTTGACACCTTCGGAACATCCTTCATTGTTTACCATTTTAGTCAATTTCCTTCTCAATGATTGGTGTATCCAATGTCTGGATTACCGGTTTGTCTTGTTTCAATATGGTTTGGACCGCTGTTCTCTTTGCAAAACCGCTTGCACTGTTGGGCGGCCCCTTGAGCAGTGTGGGGGTATATATTTATAAATTTCTGCCCATCTCTGCCTCAAGCTGTACTCTTATGCAATGCTGTCAGACAGGGTATATCGTGAGGCAGTCATTACTTCAAACGAATCTTTTATATGGACAAATGGGATTAGGGAATAGATTATACAAAAACTAACATGTCAAATGAATCGGATGTAACATGAACGATCAGGACAAATGCAACCGCGGACACAAGAATTATTAGAATAAGACATTGTGCCAGTATTCCCCGAACCACTATCGCAAGAATTCCGAAAATTTGCAGCCAACCACCGCGCTGTGTAACTGCCTGTGCAGGTGGAACTGGGACGTTGGAATTCTGAAGGGTGATCACGAAGCACACAGGGGTTGTGAGGGTGAGGTCTATTGGGAAGAACAGGATAGTTTTGCTTACAACGGGTGGTGCTGATGCATCCAACAAAGCAATTTGGCCACCTGCCGGAAGGGCTTTTTCAAATTTCCTCGCTGAGAGGGATATAGTTTCTGGAGAGGCTGATTCATCCGGTTCCACACTGTCAGACGTTTCCACAACATAGGTTGAGAGCGAAGGAAGACGGGTGTCGGATAATGCGTGCTGAAGTAAGGAACCTGTCAATATAATCATATTTGCAAATACAAGCCTTGCCTACCGTCGGGTAGGTCGTATCTTCGATGACCTCCTCAATCTTTCCCGCAAGCTCCCCATCTGAATCAGATCGAAACTTTTCAAATAATCGTCGCTAATAAAAAGTGATAATGAGTCAGCCTGGAAAATGGCAGACATAACCATAAACTACAAACGATGAAAGTAAGGCCAGCATTGAATGCCTACATGAGAGTCAGAAGACGAGTAGAGAGATCCAACTTGTAGAGCCAAGAGATATCATACCATTAGAGTCTGGTAAAAATAAAATGAAGAATGAAATACACGAATTGAGGACGGGACGTACGGACTGAGCGCAATTATCATATCCAGCAATGTCAGCAAACGGTTACGGTCTTGGAAACCCACAGAGCACGCACATCCTATTGAAGATTACCAGGAGCATCAAGGTCAACTTTGACGGTCAGGGCAACGTAACAGAGGATGTACTTCCTGTAGCATACAAAAGGTCAGCAAGCCGTGATAACCGTGAGTGACAGAACATGTATACAATCTACAGGGGTTCGAAGGTTGTCGCAAGGTTAGCGAGCGGTGCTAGTCATGGCAACACCAGAACACATACATCCTGTTGGTCAGCAAGGTCAGCAAGGTCGGTTATCAGTGATGGTCATGGTCATATAGTAGAGTACTTACATCCTATTTATTGTCACAACCTCAGGGTTAATAAGAAGTCATAGCAACAAGGCAAAGTACGTACAAGCTGTTTGAAGATTGCAGGGTACAGTGGGGTCAGCGAGCGGCAATAGTCATAACACAATGGAACACATACAATCTGTTGAAGACCACAAAGCCACAAGGTCAGCAAGCAGCGAGGAAACGGAAACAAAATAGAGCCCGTACTCTCTGTTGAAGATCCACAAGCGCGGTAATTTGTAAGTCAGCATGCAGCAATCATGGCGAATGACGGGGCGCATACGAGCTGTTGAGGTTACAGAGTGTGGTGGGGTGAGGGAACAGCCACAGTCTTTGCGATACAACTAAGTACGCACTCTCTATTTAAGATCAATGGGCCATCTCAGCGAATGATGGCGGTCACATTAACATGTTAAAGCACATACTTCCTAGTGAATGTCGTAAGGTTCCGGATGGGCGGGGTCAGCGAGTGGCAACTGTCAGGGGCAACATGACAGCACGTACATCCTGTGGATAAGGTCAGCCAGCCTCAACAGTCATGGCAGCAAGCACCTACTTCCTATAGACAAAGCAGGAGAGCTGCGGGGTGAGCTTGTGTACGGTCATAGAACACAACGGAGTACGTACAAGCTATTCGAAGAACAGTGGGGGCGAGTGAGCGGCAACGGTCATGTCAAAAATACAACAGAGTACATACCAGCTATTGATAATGGCAGAGTTCCGCAAGGTGAGCGAGCAGCCAGGCAACACGATGGCACACATACATCCTATTGAAGATTTCAGGGTGGAGAAGTCGGTGGCGCAGAGTGAAGACAACACGATGCAGCACGTACAAACTGTTGAGAATCAAAAGGTGTGTGAGCGGCAATAGTCATGGCAACACACAACAGAGTACGAACAAACTGTTGGGTGTGGCAGTGTCCGGCAGGGTCAGTGAGTGACGCTGGTCGTGGCAACATGCGGAGCACGCACTTCCTGTTGGGGTGGGTAAGGTGTCACTGGGTTAGGAGCAGTAATGGTCATGGCAACATGATGCACGTACAAGCTGTGATCACAGAGTGTCGCGAGGTCAGCAACAATGACCGCCGCAGTAACGTGCCAGAGAACGCACATCCTTTTAGAGATCGTGGCGAGGTCAGTGAAAGGTGACAGGATCGACAACACGGCGGAGCACATACAAGCTGTCGGAGATCACAGGGTGCAGCAAGTCAAAGACAGTGAAGGAATGGTAGTAAGACGGAGCACGCACTGTCTGTTGAACGATAGCAAGGCGCGGCGAGGTCAAGCGGTGACGGGCATGACAACAAGATGGAGCACATACAAACTGGCCAAGATCACACAATATACCGTCAGATAAGCAAGGGGCGAATACAACTTGGCACGTACTATCTATTGAATATAATAGGGTGTGGCGGGTCAGCCGACGAGGAGCATGGTAACATGACAGAGCACGTACAAACTATTAGAGATCCGAGGGTAAGAGTTTAGCAAGTATCGACAACACGGGAAGGCACATACTTCCTGTTGAGGATTACAAGGTTAATGTGTGGCAACGACTATGGAATTACTTACACTCTGTTGAAGATCACAGGGTGAGACGAGGTCAGCGTGTGGTGGCCATCACGACACGACAGGGTACATACAAGCTATGGAATATCAACGAAGTCAGCGATCAGCCACCGTCATAGGCACGAAGCACATACGTCCTATTGAAGATTGCCGAGTGGGCGTTCAAGTCAGCGAGTGGCAAAGGAATCTGCAACATGCCATTGGAGACATACCTCCTGTTGAAGATGTCAGGAATGATCATGACAACATGTCGCAACACGTACCTCCTGTTGACAATGGCAGGGTCCAGCGCATTCAATGAGTGGCGAACATCATGGCAGTAACGACGGACGTACTTTCTGCCAAAGGAAAAAAAAAATTATCAAAAGGTTTCGAACACATAGAAGCATTACTAGTAATTACCGGATCCTGTTCGTCCCAATGAACTAACACCAACTTCTCCCCATTGCGTAAAAACCAGTCAGGCTAGAACATATTGTCTTCCCGTTGTGCAATACTATAAACCCAGTCTACTTGCCTGACATGCCTTCCAAGCAATAGTAATGTTTTGTTCCCGTGCATAATCATCTATCGACTGAAACAGCCAATTTAGGCATCAAGCTCGGAATGTGATTCGGTAGATATTACACGTAGCTGACTTTAATGGTGTCGCGCTAATTACAACAAACGTTGTCAAATTCGTTGCACAATTGAAAAAACCGGAACCCACCAAATGAAAAAAGAAGTTGCGGAAGCCTTCTCTGTGTATTCCGTCCACAATGGATATTGAAGGCCGGAAGTCTAGAAGGATGTCAGATGATGGAAAGGTAGGTCAAGCTTAGGTTGTTGGAGTTACTACATACTTGGATATCCGTGGAAAAAGAGGCATGTCCTGCTTGTCATCATACCCACCACTTCCGCCACATGAGGGTCCCTTGAAAAGGTCATAGCATCAATGACACCGTCAATGATTGGAAACCAATGCTGGACACACCACAAAACATGATGTTTTCTAGCAATTTGCAAGAATTCCTAAAATTTCCCCTATAAGCGGATAGAATATGTTGTCTATTATAGCTACTTGCCTCCTCCTTTACATTGGAGTATTGTTTCGCGATTACAGAAATCATCCTTCCCTGCTGTGGGGTGTATTCTGCCTTACAGAAACGGAATTTACCCCGTCTGGGAATCCAAGTATCATGACTGTCGATGATCTTCACTTGCCAGGCTTCGATTACCTACAATGTCGGTAAGTCACCATAGTGGCCCCACAACAAAGAGACTCACATTGGGAAGACTGGAATTGCCATGTCCATTGCAGCGGCCATTGACTATGAGAACATTCGAATTGACCTGGAAGCTTGCCATTAGCTCTTCTTAGATGTGCAAGTACGCCAGTGGATTGCGTGATAACCTGATCGCCGCCAATGGAATTGAAGGTACCGTAGTTGGCTTCTACGCCATGAGCCCTTTCAAAGAAAGCCATGTCGACAGTGTACTAGTGATCAGTAAAAACCGAGTGATTTGATTTATCAACGACTTGGGACACAGCCTGAGCCGCCTCAACCCTCAGGCATGGAAGGTGCGTGGGTCCATATCGATGGCTGTGAAAGAAAATGTAGTTCTTGATGGGCTTCAAACTGAGGCCGGGCTCCGCTAAGGCGTAATCGTGTACGACGACCATGCACACACCACACGACTTCTGCCTGCACGGACACGTGGCGATCAATTTGCTCCGATCCCATTGACGTGAAACATTGCCAGAGCGTCTTTACCTTTATATTTTGATTCAGGCCAGAAAAACGAAGCTAATACATCGTACAAAGCGGAAACTGAAAATTTCACTGAAGACGTTGTGACAAATACTACTAGCTCGTACATTCGCCAAGTCGCAATTTGAAGATCTCATTTATGTCGTTATCAAGAGGCAGACATGTGCTTTTTTTTGCAGTGCATGCAGTGTGCCTATCAAAGCAGTATTCAGCGACACTAACAGCTTTCACCGTGTATGATGCATGTGTCACCCCAGATTGGTGCGTCTTTTGACTCTTGTCTTTGCATATTTAAGCCTTCACATCCATATTCCGGTCCAAAAATTCTTAGAGCTGACTATCGCTTCTCATTCCAATATTCAAAAAGAATGGACATGTCTCGTATGTGATCAATTTTTAGGCCTGTTCAATATTCGCTCAGCTATTGTAAACTGCTTAAGACCCTGAATTGACGAAGGACCAACGAGAATTGCTCAACATGTTCAAGAATGACATAACACTTGTTAACCAAAATTTTGATGTCCATGACCCGGTGTATGGCGAAGCTATTTTGCTGTGAGCATTGGCCCATTATATCAAACTGTACCTCAGCGTACTAATTGTGAATATCAAGACATTTTCTTCGTGCTCAGAAGTTCAACCTCCGAGATGCTCGGAACAAGTACTTTGAAACGCTAGAGTGGCGAAAGTCTCTACGAGTCGACGAGAAATACCCTACTTTCACTGTATCCGAATGGCACTTGGCAAGAAGTGTTTTCCCGAGATTGGTAGGAGCCCTGGACAAGGTACTGCCAAGCCACGACATCCATATTGTTTTCACTGACAAATCACACTTCTTCTGCCAACATTCAGCGAGGATGGCCAATAGTTGTCTGGAAACCGTCGTCCATGGGAAGTTTAAAAGAGTGGCTAGAACTTCCGTCACAAGAACGAAAGCAACTTGCGTAGGTCGCTCCCCATCCGATCCCTTGTTATCAATGTTTAACCCCATCGTTACTGCACTAGTGCCGCCGTGTGTGATTCGGTGCTCCGATACGTGTTGCCAGCTTGCAACCATCTTCGCTCACAAGTTCACCAACCTCCCGTTTTCTCACTCTTAACCATCGTCGACCTCGAAAGTATCCAATGGTTGCGTATGCGCCGACACGTAGTGGAACTACTCTATCTGATGAAGCATTACCCTGGTACTTTTGACGATATTGTAATCGTTAATTGTCCCGAGCCCCTTCAATTTGTGTGGAAATTTACAAAAGCGGTATTGTCCCTGAGGAACAATCTTGTGGATGTTCTAAGACTAACATCGCACCTGGACAGATACTCCCCGTCAAGTTGGACATTCTGGAACGCGACTTTCGCCGTTCTCTCCTTGAACATGTCGATTCCTCACGCCTCCCAAAATTCCTTGGAGGGGAGCTGGAATGGGAAGCTCAAGATGAGCCATTCGTTCAATCAGATTTCGCCAGCCTCATCAGTAAGTGGCCGACGGTTCCAGCTTATTTTCCACTTCGCGATAACCGGCAGGATCATGACGAGATGCAGACGAGGTAATACATGAGTCCTACTGGTGCAGGTCAGCCTCCCAAACATTGCCGTTGGTAGTTGCATACAGCTTTCCTCTTACTATTGTTTGACAATACCCTACACATTCTCTATAATGGATGTACCCTGACAGGCAGTAAGATACCAACAACGCAAGAGCAGTCCAAAATACTGGTCTTCACATATGAAGCTGGTTCTGAGAATCCAAGAGAAGGTATGTACTTGGAGGCGACACTGGATTAGTGTTGCTGTAGTCCAGTTTGGAACCGATCCGAACCCAGTTCAAACCCTGAACCGAACCCTAAGTTCAGTCTAAAGTTCAGCCAAGTGCTGAACTGGACCGCGGGTTCAGTTTGCAGTTCTGGCGAGGCACAGACTTTCAAACCGGATTCAAATGCGGTTCAAACCACAAACCGTAATGTCTATATACCTACGTAGATACTCATTTACTTGGTTTTGAAGTTTTCTTTACTATAATCTAATCAGGCCCGATGTAGAGGCTCCGAGCCGTCTGGACCCGAATCCTCTTCATATCCCACTTCGTCCCCGTCCATTCCCATTCAGGTATCGTCAATTCCGCCCGATTCCGGTCCTTTCCGTTGTGACGGTGAGTTCTGTTGTAGACCCGAAATGGGAATCTACGGAAAGGGTGATCAGCTAAGAAGTGATCAGAGGAGTTTAGTGTCTATGTAGTCTAGTCAATCCAACCCAAATCCAGGGTTCTGGATCAGAGGGGAAGTGAAGGGAGTGGAGTACGAAGACTGATGAGACGATACGAAGCGATGACTAAAAGTGTAGAACTGAAGGGGAGTGATAACCTGTATTTTTCTATATGGTTGTAGTATAAGGGTACATCTTTTATACTACTGGGAGTGATCCTGTGCTGTAGTAACTATGTACTACAAGCGAAGGCTGTAATTGATGGTAGAGGAGTGGAGCGGAGTATAGGAGGAATGGTGCTATGTACTAAGTAACAGGAAATGAAGATATATCATATGTAACTATATACGTACTGATTCCGGGTCATTAGAGACATCGCATCTTGAGTAGGAATGATTCCGGAGCAGAATCCAGAGCGGAATCGACGGTGTAGAGGCTCCGAGCCGTCTGGACCCAAATCCTCTTCATATCACACTTCGTCCCCGTCCATTCCCGTTCACTACATAGACACTAAACTCCTCTGATCACTTCTTAGCTGATCACCCTTTCCGTAGATTCCCATTTCGGGTCTACAACAGAACTCGCCATCACACCGATACAACAGGACTTCCCACGCACAGACGCGTGCACTCGCCTTGGCTGCGATCGAGAGCCCATGCACCTCTCCCTCCGTCTTACTCCGGGATCCACTCCCTGTGTTTCAGTTTCAGTTTTCAACTTATATACCCAGGAAGGAGACCTCCTTTCATACAGGAATCCCTGTCTCCTTCCAGGGTAAGATTACTTACTCTGTTAACCACTCTTAACTAATATTCCCCATTTTGTAGCTTATAGTTTTTTGGTCTTTCTCTCGTTTGCAGTTCCGGCGAGGCACAGACTTTCAAACCGGATTCAAATGCAGTTCAAACCACGAACCATAATGTCTATATACCTACATAGATACTCATTTAAACACTCATTTGAAGCCGCGTGAACTTGGGTCATGTGACCTTACAATTCATGCGAAATCGACTCAACAACAACAGCAACGAACAACAACAGCAACTAGGTAAGTAATTAGTTTATTTCTTACTTTACTGACATTTTCTTACACAAAGAAGCCCCCCATGGCCCATGCCCACGCCCAAGCCCGCCTGTGCCCATGCCAAAACCACACCAACGCCCATGACGGGAACCACAGGCAGTAGCGACAAAAGGATGCAGCGGGGGGTGGTGCGGCCACCCCCACTGCTAAGGTACGTCATCTTCATTATATTTCATTGTTTATCTATACTTACCCCCCACAGCTCCATGATGCCCATGAGCGTGGACGTGGCAGCAGCCCCACGGCAACCCCAGCAACAGTGGCAGCAGTCGCAACAACGGCACCGGCAGCGACACAGCACCAACGCAGCAACAGCGGCGACACAGCAAAACGAAGGTACCCCCTTCCTCCCCACCCCTCCCAACTCCTCGCAACCCCAGGCCCACATCAATTGACGTGGTGCTGTGGCTTGTGAGGAAATTTGAGGGTGGAGGAGGACGGTTCGTGGTCCAAACCGTGTCCAGATACAGACTGAACTGCACAGAACGGTCCCATGCGGTCCCGGTTCCAGTTCAGCAGAAGGGCCGAACCGAACTGAGGGTCCGGTTTTGAGTTCAGCCAAAAAAGCCGAAAACCGGACCAAACCGGACTTCGGCAACACTACACTGGATGCAAGCCATAAGTATTTCTACTCAAGATATCTTGAAGTTATTTTGAAATTAATCCATGTTACTTTAACACATCATTGGGTGAGCATTTAAATATGTTTTCAACATAAACGGGGTGCCAGTCATCTGATCTTCCCACAGTAATAGCCTTATAATGCTAAGTGATGACACATGGGGTTAGGCTAAAATCTGCTATTTCCTCACACCGGTGGGATCTCCAGTGATACCAGTGACTTTGTAGCTAAGTTATATAGATGATAAATATAATAAATATAATAAATATAATATTCTAAAAAGGGGATTGGGATAACATCTGGCATCAGGAACAGGTGGCGGCATCATTTTGGATCTTTCTGCCACTGTTCCAGCTGCTGTCAGGGAAGCCTCGAGCTCACTGTTGGTGACAGTGAGCTTGACTTCCTCATTATCCTGCTGTCCTTTCAAGCTGTTTCTTTTATATATCACATATTGATTGTTCTACATACTGTATATAGCATAATATACATGAAAATATGCAGAGAAAAGGCAAAATAAAAATAAAAATGTAGGGGGACACATAGGGTGCTGCTGCCAAATGGGTGCTGCTGCCAAATGGGTGGGTGCCTACCTTCACAGAGGCATTGCATGTGGTCCACTGTTGATAGGGAAGGACACTGGAGGGTGAGCAAGGGGAGGGAAAGATGCTGGGAGGTGGGGAAGGGGACATGACCACAGGTGGCAGAGACGGGGCGGGAGAGGGTGGTGGATAGAAGAAAAATAGAGGGGATGGATGGGGGAAGGTTAGCGGCCCTGAACGAGTGGTGGGAAGGGGTAAGTACATGGGGAAAAAGCAGGGGGTGAGTGGGTACTCCATATGCAGATGGGGGCGTTCCAGTATGAATGGTCCTTGTAATGTGATGTGTGCTGTAGGGATGGTGACTAGTGACAGCATATTACTATGTTTTGATCCAAATTCTTTTTGGATCATGACAACATACATGTTCATTCCTGTTGATAAGCGGGACCATCTTTGCTGAATCGTCTTTCCTGCAGATTTCTCCCCCATCACCCCCCCAATTTACCAGCAAAAAGCTGCCCACAAGCCCTGCAGGGCGAAAAAAAGACCATCTGAGCTGGCGGCAAGACGTCCCAGCTTGTTTCGGAACAGTTCTTTTTTTTTTTTTTTTTTTTTTTTTTTTTTTTTTTTTTTTTTTTTTTCTCATCCCTTCCCTCTCCCGCCGGCTCCATGATGGGCCCCACATGACCCTGCACCTTGTTTGGACTCAGAACAAGGTGCCTGATGGCCCCAGATGCTGTCATCGCACATTGGACCCCCAAACTTTGCTCTGCACCCACCAAATGTGCCCTCCCCTGTTCCCAACACCTCTCGCCCCCTCCCCCCTCCGTTGTCGACCACGATGGTCCCTGCACGACCCTCACACCTTGTTCAGACTCAGAATGAGGTGCGTAATGGCCCCAGATGCCATCTTTGTGCATCTGACTGCTCTGCACCCCAAAATGCACCCTCCCCCACCCCCAACATCTCCCACCCTCCGTTTTCGACCACAATGGACCCCATACAATGTCACACACTCTGTTCCAAGTGGGAATGAGGTGCGTGATGACCCAGCTGCCATCTTTTCAGAACGGTTCATTTTTTATCTTCTTTTTATCTTTCTTTTTCTCATCCCTTCCTCTCCCGCCAGCTTCCTCTTCCTTTTTAAACACGACGGACCCTGCATGACCCCCCGCACCTCGTTCAGACTCAGAACAAGGTGTATGATGGCCCCAGACGCCGTCTTTGCGCACCAGACCCCCAAACTGCGCCCTCCCCCACTCCTAACACCTCTCGCCTCTGTTTTCGACCATGACAGACACCACACAATGTCACGCACCCCATTCCAAGTGGGAACAAGGTGCGTGATGGCCCCAGATGCCATCTTCATGCATCGGACTGCTCTGCACCCCAAAATGTGCCCTCCACTGTATCCCTAAACCAGCACCCTCCATGCCATCCTCCCTCCTGTCCCCATTTTCAACCACAGTAGGCCCCGCATGACCCCTGTACCTTATTCCCACTCAGTAGCCCCCCTGAATGCTGTTGTTACCCATAGTGTGTAGCTGCGAAGTTGATTACATAATATAAAATCACCATCAGATCTTCATCAATAACTCATTTCTGCTCACTTTCACCATGTTTACAAGGTCGAAAACTCAGTTTCCTGGTGTTTACCAGGTGGTTCACCCTGTTGAGGAGCAAGACAAGCCTGAAGAACTAGAGGTCACCGATGATCTTGAAGGAGAGCAACAAACATTGCTCGAAACCACTCAGCAAGACGACGATGGCGACATCCATATGTCAGATGTCCATGGAACTCTTCTCCAGGCTTCCAAGGGTGTAACTGAAGCGACTGACAGTGAGTACCAGAGGTGAGCAGTGTTTTACATGTTGTTTTCAGTAAGATTATACTGAAGCATGTAGGCTGATGAAACAATGCGAGCATTTCCTTGTTTCTAGTAAACTCCTCAAGGAAGGTGAACCTTTTTTCACATCAAAGCCAAGCGAAGATGCCCCATGGCATATAGCTTCTTGGATCATGAATCAGTATGGTTATTTTGCCTACTTCGACCAAGTTTGATGCACATTAGCTGAGCAATTGGGTAGGTGTGATGAGATACTGCTGGATGGATCAAAAAGACCACCTATGGCTGAGCGTGGCACATACTCACATGCACAGAAGATGCAAGCAGCAATAACTTATGCGTTTGGACGTCTCCATGGCCTTGGTTCAACACCGTGGCATGTAAGTGAGTGATGTTTGGAAACCCCTCTGTGTTCAATGTCATGTCAAGTTACATGGTCAGCCTTCACAGAAGAAAAGTATGTTAATTGCCTCTCTTCATGATCTTGTTGTTGAGACCAGCTTGTGTGATAATAATAAGGTTAACTCAGGAGAAACCTCCACCAGTGCACAGGCTATCACCTCTGTAAGTTAACACACCACATCTTCACAGAAAGATTACTCATGCATGTTTTAGGAAATGCTCAAGAAGTTGTACAAGTTCAATCACCAGATTGATGTCTGGGCTATTAAAGACTATGCCCCTGGCTCTCACACACAACAACAAGGCTCAGTTGGCACCTGGGGTGGTGGTCGGTGTAGAGACTCGACGTCCCTCTGAGTCCGTATTGTCGATATATCATGAATCCGGACAAACCCAATGCCTCCGTTCAACTCGCATTCAAACCCGACGCCACCCGACATAACCCGACGTGATGTGACCCGACGTGACCGACGTGACCCGACGTATGCCGCTTCGTCACAGCCGCTCTCGGACCAAATCCAGCAGCCTCATAAGCCCCGGAGTTCCAATGCTAGAAGATGGATCTCATCGGACTCAATCCCCGACTTCGGATTTACTTTATTTGTGCATCCCCTTGTCCTTTTGGAGATATGTAGGACTTCTAGATCTTTTCCTTGCATATTCGTTTTCCCCTCCATTTACCTGTCTATGTCGCTTTGCAACCCCCCTTTCCACATCCCCATTCCAGTTTTTCTTTGTAGTATCTATCGGCTGAAGTAGACATGTCTGAAAGTAGCTACACACACATGTACTATAAAAACGGTCCCCGACAACCGTACAAAAAGAGATACCCTTAGTCCCCATTTCCCTTTAGTCAGAATCGCCTTTTAATCCCTTCAAATGCTCGTCCATGTAGACCCTTAGCTTTTTATAGTCCACTTCATCGTCTTTATCGTTGTTTCCGTATATTCGTTCATTGTTTCTGACCCGACCCAACCCGACCTGCTGTACCCAACATCATCAGCATCGTCGGGTTCTTTATTATTTGTCCATTTTCACTCCGTTCATCGCTGGATTCGTCGCTATTTGTTTAGTTTTACATGGCGGCTTACATTTTACATTCCATTTCTACTTTTACTACTACTCCCGACACTGACTTATCCACTGTCACTTCTACGCTGACACCCCTAGGTTAGGATCTTTATTTCTTTATATTGTTCCGAAGCCACCCAAGAACCTGCATCTACATCGGACTCATCGTCTTCTGCAAGCGGCCTATACCATTGCATTTTTATGCTTGTTGCGCTTTGATGAAGTGTTGAAGATTCAAGCACATGACATTGAGCTTGATGTTTCAAATCCAAGCCACTTCATACCCTTTCAGAAGACTGACCAATTTGGAGGTGGGAATTTGTTTCTGATAGGAGGATACCTGCTGGTGACTCACCTCCTTTATCAGAGATTCAACCATTTGTGCTACATGCTCTGTCTGCCTCAGAGGCATATATCTGCCCAGTCCGTGCCCTTGCAGAGTGGTTGGTGGAGTCTAACATCACAGACGGTTACATATTTTGCAAGATTTCTTCTGGTGACCGTGTTGCTGAGGCCAACCGCCCTATGGCATGTGCATACTTTCTTAGTATCCCACGAGCAGACCTCAGAACAATTCCTGGAATTGTTCCAGAACAATCTGCTTGACGTTGGTGTTGACCCTTATCCATATGGAACTCATTCCTTCCAGCGTGGTGGTTGCCAATACCTGTCATCAGAGCGCCGATGGCCTATCCGCCGTATTTGTGAGTGGGGAGGATGGAGCACAGAGTTCACACACTTGACCATTGTCAAGTACCTCATCTCATGGAATGACAATCCCACAGAGAAGAGGGAAGATTTTTTCAATCCTGACTGTCTGCCAACAGTCAAGTGCCCTACTTGTGGAAGAACATGTGGTTGTGCATGAGCTTGATATTGCTAGCAAATTATAACATGTCTCCACCTTTTCTACCCCTTAGTTCTGTAGTTGTAACAATGTTTGATGTTGCCTGACTATTTGATTATTCCAGTTCTTGTGATGAAATTTCAGACTGAGATAAACAAAAGTCATATATTTTGAACTATAAACTAAGTATTGGCTGCATGCAATGTAAAGTAATGACGAGCAATAGCTGATGGATCACTCATGACAAATGTCTGGCCACCATGACGGTAAGTGAAAATTTCAGAGAAACAAGGGCCATACTCCCTTTGTGCTTGCACTACAATCTCTTGATGCCTGGCCACTCGTTGCTTTCGGAGTTGTTGGGTGATGGTTGTGAAGGTCATTCGGTTGCCATTTGGCTGACAAAACTCCCTCCAGAAATCTTCCGGTGTCCTCTCCCGGTAACACTCAACGACAACCTGGAATCTCAAGTTCATGGCACTGATAACACCAGCAAGTAAGTATTTACCTTCCATTCAAACCATTTTCCTTTAGTTCCTTTCCACTGATCTTTTTTGCCATACTTGTATAGTTCAGGCCAATACAACACAGGGATAGGGTGGCCACCAACAACCAGGGGGGATTTCCCACACCAGTGTGGTGTTGTATCATCCCACATGCTGTTGAGACGTGGGATGTCATCAGCAAATGAGACAGCAGGTGGGTCCGGGATGTCATCCCCCGAAATTTGAAGTGCCGTGCCATTTCTGAGCACAAGCAAGCACCCCGGAAATGACACCGGCACAGGCGGCAACCCACAGGATGGTGGTGAGGCACACACCTGAGCCTGATTCAGTGGCTCGAAGGCCCTACAAGAGCCATCAGACATTTGGGCTAGCACGGCCGACAGCTGTGCCTGCGTTTGCCGAAGCAGGGAGCTGATGTCGTTTGAGGGCTGAATGAAGTCAGCATTGCGGCATCACACAGCAATTGGTGGGTTACTCACGGCGGCGGCCCGCTCTACTGGCCCCAGCAGTTGCAATGAGGTGGAGCCGGACATGTCACGCCCAGCTCCACCTGTTGTCATCGGGCCATTGCCTGCATTGGGGCACCGCTCACGATCACCCTCATTGTCAAGGGTGGTGGGCTCATAGGGAAACATACCCACTACTTCTCTTGCCTTCAGACGGCACGGTCAGAGGTGTGGTAGATCCAGGGGCAGTCACTCACCCATGGGATAACCTGGCGGACTTCTTCAGCAGTCTGGGAATCCTTAGACCGCTCCATTGGGAGGGCATGGATAACAGCCCCGGAACCATCAGGGAGGCCGTGGCCAAGTAGCGCCTTGTGGCGCAGGGCCAATGGTTTGGCCTTGGACTTTCGTGCCCCTGGCCTGAGTCCCTTATGTGAGCGCTTCGCGCCCAGCAGTAAACTAGATATGGAGGGGGGCATGTGTTCCGAGTGAGGGGGAGCAGAGATCAGCAAGGGGGGCTCACCTATTCCATGCATTTGCATCTCCACTGAATGTCTTGAGCCGCTCACGTAGCGCAACTACGTTGCCCGACATGGGGAGGCGGAACTCCCGGCACCACTCTTTCAGAGTGGCCTTCGTCTGCCCATGCCTGTGGGACACAAAGCAGGATGGCATGGCAGGGCCCCCCAATGAGAGAGAATGAGAATGAACAAAAAAAAAAGTGAGCGGAGGTCCTGGCACTCAAAAAAGAAAAGAAACGGAGGGGAAAGGGACTCACAGGGAGAGATGGCACACCTTGTGTTGCCCATTCGCCCCCACCCGACCTGGGAACGGGATGGGCCCATCCTCGCTTGGCGGGGCGGGCGTCAATGATGAGGGCAGCTGCTCGGCACCGCTGGCACAGTTGGCACTCACGCTTGGAGTCACCGTGGGTGCGTCCATTGTCAGGGACCTCCGGGAATGAGGCGTGTCAAGGCTGGGGAGGGAACTGGGACTTGAGGGGGGGAAGGCGAGGTGGAGGGAGAGGGCGAGGGCGAGGGCGAGGGCGAGGGCGAGGAAGGCGTTGGCAACCGAAACGAGGAGGCACGCGAGGATGTGGGTGGCGACACCGATGAGATCAATGAAATTGGCAGGGACCTGAGAGGCTGGAGGGGCAGGAGCACTCGTTGTCGTTGTCGTTGGAGAGGAGCTGGGGGGGTCGTTGGTGGATGGCCTCGTTGGCGAAAGCGAGTGCCGTGGGTCCTCGCCATCGCTCGTCCTAGTACTGGGGAGACGGAGTCAGCGGGGTTGAGAGTGAGGGAGGACAAGTGTTTGTTTGCTGGCTATTTGGCTGCCTTTGGCGTCAAAGGCACGATCTCAGCCGAATCGGGATCGGCGTCTAAGCAAATCCCAGCGTTCTCCGGGTGACGGAACCGTCTGTTCCCAGAGAGAAGTGCTGCCAATGGACCGAATGGTGTCTTTCACCATGAACAGAGGCTCCACCACCACGACAATTACCCATCACCACAACGTTCATGACCCGGACCTGACGAGCTTGAGCACTGATCGCGTCGACTTTGTGCGCCTTTGCATGAAGTATTACTCTCTGGGAGAAGACGAGATTTTTGCTGCCTTCGAGAAGCACTATGGGAGTTTCGAGGCCGCCTTTGAGAAAGGATACCCCGTGATCTCCGCCATCCATAGGGAGCAGGAGGAGATGTTACAGAAAGTGCGTGAGACACTTCCAGCCCCGATTGTTCTTGGTGTGCGTAGTTATCCCCTCTATCGCACGACATGTTGTCCGTCTCACATTGGTTTCCCAGCGCAAGCCTCACTCGCATGACAATGTGACTTGTGCAGTTCTCGGCCCCAACCTGAAGGTCCGTGTTTGGGGTGCAGATGAACTAGCTCCCTACGGTATCTTCTCCTTCGACTTCGTCGACAAGAACAATCAATACATTCTCACGCCTAGCAACATCAAAATCTACTCCGTTTCGAATGGTTTTACTCCCGCTGGTCCAGTTTATTCCATCGAGAAATCGGCGGCGTTGGCCAAGCCACACAACTCTTCGTCCTTGCTCGGAAACTATGGTCAAGACAGGGCGGACCCCAATTGGGAGACATATGTCATACGGGAGGGAGTTCTTCTTCGCATCGAGCAGCAAGGCCATGATGATCGCTTTCTCCAAATCCCCACTCGAAATGCCACAAATGCTATTCTCACACTCCAGCCCATGTAATGTTGATAAGAAATCCAGCATGTCCTGTTGTTGTTGTGACATTTAATATACAAGGGTATGAACAACAAGCAAGTTTCGAAGGTTATTACTATTAGTAGGGATCCATTAATCAATCAACATATAAAATTTGGTCATTACTAGGAGTGGGAGGTGTCCTGGACGTTGCTCGTAATGACGGGTTGTTTCGTATCATCTGCCGTCCCCAGCTTGGATTCCATCACTGAAGGGCGAGTCCACATGTTGGATCTGAATTTGGCTCTGCGCTCATCAAGAGAAAGGGCATGGCGAAAAGTGCGGATTGCCACATTGGATGAAGTGAAGGGGATATTGGTTGCCACAGAAGCGACCGTGTCCCTAGTTCGGCAAGGCACAAATGAGTGTTTGTTTGATTTTATTTCAGAACACCATTACCCTCACCACCCACGAATTCGATGTACTTCACAGGAACGCTGAACGTTCTCTTGAAAGCGACTGCCTGCCGCCATCCAAATTCGTCGGAACGTTTATACAACTTGTATGCGAAAGGGATTTGCTGTCGATTTCCTCTTGGGAGAATTCCAACTTTGTAAATCATAGCAGCCAACCCACGGGCAGTGTATCCACCTCGACTAAAGCCAAAGATGCAGATACGGTCGCCAGTCTTGTCTGATCTCCGGGGAGGGTTAATAATATTCAACAGAGCGGAGTGATAGTAACTTTACAATTCTGCACAAGAAATTCATATCCATCTGATTAACAAAATCAGATAGAATGAAAAGCAAGCGAATTGAGAAGTCCAAGATCCCAAGAAATGATTTGTCCTGGATGACCGCCTTCCACAATTTCAAGTTCATGGACATGGTGGGTCAGATCTGGATTCGACGTAAGCAATGGGGCAAATCTGTCGCAGCGAGTGGGTCCAGTGGCATAAGTGACACAATTCTTCGAAGTGGGCGGTGGCAGAAATTTATCTAATCTCGCGAAAAAGGTGGAACGAAAACTCGACAGTTGAGGTGACTTTCGTCGATAATTTGTTCCAAGACCTCTGTCGGTAGTTGGACAGGCATGAGCAGTACATTGCATAAATCAAGATTATACAACTGTTTAGTTACATAATCTGCAGTTAATTGAAGAGCGAGAAACGCATGGAAGGTGTATCAACTATGTTGGACGTGAGCATAGCAATAGGAAATGTTGGAAGTGTCAAGAAGCTTGGTCTTTGCATCACGGATTGAGATTCGAAAGAGACGATTTGATGCGCTGGAATTGGATCCACCTGTTGCTAGACATAATCTGCAAGTAGCACCGTGATCACCACTCCAAATCCACCGTTTGCTCGCGACTCCACTCGAAGATGCCACCTCGATCGATGAATGCCCGGTTGTCGAACCCAGCATCTTTCAGGGCCTCCTGAACACCGACCTTGAGCAGCGACCGCCCAGCCTTCTTCCCACCCCCCTGGCAATTCAAAAACCTGACTCAAATAGTAAACACCACGACGAGGATGACACGCCAGTGGCTACTCACGCCATATCCTCATCAAGATTCAGGTATGAATCTTTCATGGCGGCATTGCTTTCCGGGACTAGTGATTTTTGGCAAGAATGGCGAGCCAGGAATGACTGGAATTCAGCATCTGTGATGACGAGCTTTCGAGCATCACGAAGAGACCCGGTTTCGTTGCCAGTATTCTCGCCGTCAAGGAGAAGGACTTGGAACACCTTGAAGAGGTCTGTGTCGGTGATTTAAAGCAAAGATAATACATTTCGCTCACTTTCCAACGGTATGGCTCAAGTGCTTCGATGTTGTCATTCATGTCTTCTTCAAAGTTCAGCCTACACAGGATCAATACAGGGAACAGAAGCAACATCCGATAGGAGACTCACTTTGTAACCACCGTATTGATCTTGACCTTGATGCCACGAGCCCTACACCAATCTGCAACTCGAAATACCCGTTCCACGTGTGTCCTTTTCCCCTTCTCTGCCCTTCCGAGCTCCACGTTCGTTGCAGCATCAAAGCTATCACAAGAAATCGCCATGATATCTAGATACTTCCCATACGTATCAAGCCACTGCTCTGTAACCTTCGACCCGTTATTTACAACGGTGCACGATTCGAGCTTCAGCACCTCTTTGCAGAACTTGAAGATCTCGCCGATAAAATCAGGCTTGAGAAATGGCTCGCCACCGCTGATGTTGAGCTTCTTCATCCCGGCTTCGGCGAGAAGGCGAAGACCCCGCTTGGCTTCGTCGATGGGGAGTATGTAAAGATTCTTGGTGGTGTGGAAACAAAATTCGCATGAGTAGTTGCATTTTCTATCTCGGTAGTCAGATTTCATGATTGGTTTGGAGTGGGAAGAATACCTGTGGGGAAAGTAGTTGACTGAAATCGGTACGATGGAAGGTGGAGAGTTTCCTTGGACTGCGCAAGCGATTGAAATCCGAGGCTCGGGCGACAAAAATGCATTGTGGATCCAATTGAACATGGTCGTTTCGAGGATTCAAACGCAAGAACGCCGCCGTTATATAGGGCCAAAACTGACGCCCACTTCATATCAACCTCTACCTCGTGTCGCTGCGCATATCGTTACCGAGCCTATTGGTACACACAGTGCCTGGTCACGGTGATACTGTGATACGGCTGGTCGGAGGCATTTGATCCACAGTAACACTGCCGACTTTTATGCAGAGAATTCGCAACTACAAAATTAGGTCGGTGGAGCAGACCAAATGTTTCCAGGTTAGACCACTGCCGCAATAAAAGACTAGTCACACTTACGGCGCGCCCAAGTCTTTGGGCTTTCCGGATGCAAGACAACCAAATCGCCAAATATGTAAAACACCGAAGTTAGTCTTGTATCGTTACATTTACCGTTTTCGCAGCAGTTTAAACCGGGTTCGCCAACCATAGCGGTCTTGGAACCGTGACAATGGCGCGCGGCCAGTGAAAATAACTCAGCGCAACTCGCCCAAGGCTCCATATCCGCCTTGCATAAGCTTACCTCGTATTCCCATCAGTCCTATCAGTCGCTCTTACTACAGCAGCGGTTACAATGCCAACTAAACGGTCCTCCCCCTCGTTCACTTAGCCAGTAGTCTGCTTTTCTCTATAGTACCCCCGAAACTATAAAAACAGTGCGGACTCGAACAACGGATGAAAATGCTACGATGGAAGAAGTCCTCGTGCCGTTCTTCATTTCTTCTCCGAACGCTAACGGGCGAAGTCGTCCAGTGGGCCGGATGTCTTGAGTGCCGTTCAGAATTCCTGACCCTCGCCGTGGTGTTTTCACCATTCTCCTAGAAGCCGAAAACGTACGAGGCCATGGGCTGTATCGTTCGCACAGTGGGTTAATGATGGCGGCGCCCCCGCCCGCCCGCCACTGGCGGATCCGCACTTCGCACCCTCCATATGAAGATTATGGATGTCTCCTTAACGGTCTGTCTCTTTCACCTTTAATATGCTAAATATGAGACTGTAACTATGTTTGTACAGCTTATTTCACATCCCCTCAAACCGGAGAAATAATGATATGGGTACCACGACGCTCCTCGTTCCAAGAAAACGTGATGCCCACGAATTCTCGTAGTTGACCCCAACAGTTTGCTGATACCACTATCCAAATCGGCAGCTGGCCTGGAGCTTTAGATGTGACCGTCGGTGGAGGGATTGGAATGGGCGATACAGCACTATCAACTTGAACGATAATCTGCGAGTGCGCCGAAGTCAAGCCCATTTCAATCCCAGCTTCATCTGTTCGGCCATCCGCTCTGTCGGCGTCCTCTGATACCCCAACCGTTCCCTTGCGGGATGGATCCTCCCGGGACTGTACTACCTTTTCGACTTGCCACTTCGGCCTGATGGGACGCCTTGCCCGAGGGTGAATGAAAAGGGTGGGGAGGTGGAGGGGCTTGAAGTTGTGAGCACAAGGTTGGTAAAGGGGATTTTATGCCGAGTTCGGCGCTGGCATTGGTGGATTTTTTTGATCAGGCATGGGTCTGTGAGTGATGAGAGCGACGAGAGGTTTGCGGAGGTTTGCATGGTGCTAAGGAGACAATCAGTGTTATCGATTCCTTGACGGTAAGGAATACTGTCTGCGTGAGTGTATCAATTAGAGGCAGAATGACAATCTGATCGACTTGTTGCAGTTCTGGTTCTTTCTGGTTGCATCTTCTTTTTCCTTACATGTTCTTACGGCTTAAATCAAGCTCTTCTGTGCTGTCCACCTCGTGATATCCGGCGAATTACAGTGAGCTTCGCTTTTATTATCGTTTCATCTGATAAGAAGCGAATGGCTGTTCAAGATAAACAGAAACTCACCCCCACCAATGACTCTCCGTCTCACTGCTCATCTTCCAACAACCGACCTGACCCTGTCAGCACGGGGAACCATAACCAAACCACCACGTGAACCAAATTTGTTCACAGGTCCTCGCTCTTATCATCACTCGCCGCCGTGGTCTTCGGCTTCTACTGGCTGTCGCCGCCATCAAGGAGATGGTAGGTGTGACCAGCTGTTTGTTGGGACTTTTTTTTTCTCAAGAAGGACCAGTGGCATTAGTATTTTTCGCTGCTGGAAACAACAAAGAGGACGAGTGTTCAACCGCCTGATGAGTGACCGGCGTAAATCCTCGGAGGAAGCGCAGCATCGCTCGCCTTCGCGTGGAGAACCCATGCAATATCCTTCTACGTACTTTGGCCTCCCAATGCGGGAGACTGGACGGTTCAAAACTAATGATGTCAACTCGCGGGTGGCATCGTCCACGTCGTTGGGTACAACTACCAGGGATTTATCAGGGACGCCGTTTGACTTCCGGATAACGGTGATGCGTTTTGAGACGTCTACCAAACGAGATAATACTTTCCATATTCTCTCGATGAATATGGCACATCAGTCATCGCTGAGATCAGCCATGCAGCCGTGTTGTTGATTAGAATGTCATATCATGATGTACTAGTAGTGCTAGGCAACTGTAGGAAATCCATGACCGAGAACAGCAGTCGAGATAAATGACAACTTGAAAAAAAAATTGGTCGGGAGAGACAGATTGATTTGCATCCCTTCAATACTTCCTCCGTGATGGCTGAGTTGCGCCAGGCAAGCACATGGTAGTACCAGGTAACAGCCTGCTGCAATCTACTTTGGGGTTGGCGGCAATGAGGTCGTCAAGTTGACAACCGTGGACTCTCGAGATCTCCCAACAAGAGTCTCCTGGTTTGACCCAATACGCCATGCTCTTCTCAGGACAATCGCTTTTCTGCGGTGAGGTCGCGGGTGAGATTATCAATCGCCAGATGAGCAGGAGGGTGACAGCAATGATGAGAAAAAAGGGAAATAGAGATCGGTATGCCTCGCTGTTGACTCTGGGATGGCTCCGGTTTTGGGGGTGCTATAACGGGGAAGCGAGGGGGCAAGTAAGCGTTTATTAGTTGTAGAAGCCACCCCTTCTGGGACTTGCCTCATCGACGGCCAGCTGTTGATACCCGTCTGGCCTTGTTGGGGCTGCTTCCAAGTCCTCGTTCTGTGCGCCTGCAGACAATGTAGGAGCATCCGACACTGGAGAGACCTGAGTGAGCGTATATACTGGGATAGCGCCATGATTGCTAACCTGGGTTCAATTGACCAAACTCTGCTCCCTCCGCTCCCGCATACAGTACACCTAGACAAAACGGAAGCTCAATCCACGATGATGATGATGGCCCGTGACAGATTGAACCCACCCTCCTCATCGCGAAAGTAGTAGCGACCAGTGTCAGCGTCATATCCAACCCGCTCCATACCCTCGGGGAGCCGGAAATCGTCCTTTTCAGATGGCAATGTAAGTCAAGAGAGGAGACCGTGAACGGCGGTTGTGTTACCTCGTCGTATTGTGTCCACCGTCCCATGGCGGTAAAGACGTGCGAAGTGGTTACCGCACCGCCACCCGAAATTTCAAATTTGAAACTCTCACCTAATTTGGCGCCAGGATTCACCGTCAGGCAGCCGAAGCTGATATTTGAAAGTCTGCCGATAACTGTAGCCCATGGAGCCATGGGGCCTGCAAGGACCATGTGGACGACGAATTTATAAATATCGACAACCAGAATCTGCGTCACTCTGAGTAAAATGGTCGCGTTCAACCTTCTTCTTGGGGCCGTTGCATTGCTTGCTGCTTGTGTCGAGGCTGCTCCTACCACCCCTGGGCTTAATTATTCCATTGGGGGTATCATCGACTTCGAAATCGTCAAACATATCAATGTCTTCATTACTGTGAGCCGTTTGCACGTTCTTGGCCGTGACGCTGATTGTTGTTGAACGGAGAACACCAGCCCGAATCGCTGAGCTCTAACATCGTCTCGTTCATTTTCTGTACATGATCTTGGTGACAACAAAAGCTGACCAAACTTCTTACAGGGTCAATTTCGAAGGTGGAGTCAATTTTCATCATTCTCCCTCTTACATCCACTTATTTAGCTACTCAGCCCAGAATCCCCTGGTTATCGAATTCACCATCGACCGTATTGTATGTAGCGCAGGAATCAATGGCATCACCTATGCGCAATTCGATCGCACATTCTCCCCGGGGTTTGTGGTCCCAATTCTGTCATTAGCAAATAGCGGCACTTTTGGCAACGTTACGCTGACGCAAGGCGCACTGAACTCGTTGAACATCCTTTCATGCCCGTTAGATCTCAATGCTGTTGTTCATGTTCGGTAAAGAAGTATCATCTCCCTCATTTTGCTGGTGTTCTTATCAGGGTCGCACAGAGTAGCCACTGTCTTTGGAACACTTGGGGTACCCATCATAGTCCGCTTGAATCAATCAAAGGTCCCTACGAAGTGAGTGAAAATATCTTTGTGAAATTTCACCTTCCCTAGCTGATAAATATGGCCACACTATACAGTTATACTCTACTAGGAGAATAATCGATTTGCTGTGGTTGACGAAGTTAGCCTAATTCTTGGAAGTATCGTTGCACCTTTATAACCATATTATCGTACAGTTCATTTGCATCATTGGGAGTTCTAAGGATGTTATATAGCATGGTCGCATGATAAATGTATACTCCTTCGAATTCATTGGACAACTCCAGGTCATTAGTATTTTTGACCTTCGACTTTGCAACGACCATCATGGCGCCCAAAGTTGTCATCGTCACTGGATGTTCCTCAGGCGGGATTGGATTTTCGTTGCAAGTAGCCTAAATGACATTGCAGACCAGAGACTCATAGTCGTCGTCGTCTTTTTCAGATGTGAGCAGTTCGCCTTGCAAGGATGCAAGGTCTACGCAACTTCCCGGAACGTGGAAAGTATGGCAGGGTTATCGGATCCCATGATTGAAAAGCTGGCTCTGGACGTCACGAGCGACGACGACGTGCAGCGCGTGGTGGAACATGTACTGGAAACCGAGAAAAGGATCGATGTGGTGGTGAATAATGCTGGGATCCTTTGTACAGGGAAGCCGGATGCATAAGTCCAACTGTTTTTGAACTAACGATGTGGTGAATGTACATTTAGGCCCGCTGGTTGATGTTCCGCTGGAGCAAGTCCAAAGGACGTTTGATACGAATACATTTTCAATTCTGCGCCTGGCGAAGGCTGTCCTTCCAGCCATGGCCAAGCGCCAAAGTGGGTTGATCGTGAATATTGGCTCTGTGCTTGCAGAATTGTGAGTCACCAGAGATTTTCCTTGGCAAAGCTTGGCTGTGACGAAGTGATTGCAGCCCAACGCCATGGAATGGGCTGTATTCAGCCTCAAAGGCAGCAATGCATACGCTGAGCGAGGTGCTCGCGATGGAGTGCAAGCCGTTCAACGTCGATGTTATGCTCATCGCGCCCGGTGCGGTAACGTCGAACATCTCGAAGAATCAGTCGGCGATATTCACGGGACTGCCTGCGGGCTCACTGTACGGGGCGTACCTGGAGCAAATTATTGAAAGGATGAACTCAAAGTCAGTCGAAATACTCCATGCGGACGGAAGTGTTTGCCGACCAGGTCGCGCGGAAGACGCTCAACCGGAGGCCGCCATCTTATATGTCTTTGGGAGGAGACGGACTAGTATTTTATATTTTCAGATGGTTGCCAAGATCGTGGGTTTTATCACTCATGTGGAAGCGCTTTTCGAAGAGAAAGCAGTAAATATTATCGGCATTTGCCGACGACTGTACAGTTCCAGCCACCGTCTGATTTGCTTCATTGAAGCGAAGGAAATTATATAAAATCTTTGCAATGTCCTCCGACCTACAATGGCTCCTTCTTCGAGTCAGTTGTGTTTGAATGATGTGTGGACTGGACTTTTGACTAATGAATACTGCAGAAGAACAACTCTTTCATCGTGAAGCGAGTTCCCGAGGGCCCTGTGTTCACCAAGGAATCCGTAAACAAGCATTTACTTCATAGTCTGAAATTATGGACCTGAATGTTCTAAATTGTTAGGGTAACCTCCGCAATCTGCACTCCTTCAAGTTCTCAGGATTGGCTAATGCAAAGGTTGAAATGAAATGCTTTGGATGCAACAATCTCTGACATGCGTATCTCAGACAATCCACGTCCAGGACTCTGGTTCAGGGATTCAACTCATTACTAAGAAGACAAAAGCGCCTCCATCAGCCGTATCTTCTGCTTATTCAACGTCCAGTATCCGCCACCGTTCTGGAGGCCGTCGAGCGCTCGGCATCGCAGCCACACCAGCCAAGCGAGGCTACCGCCCGGACCTGAGGACGGCGAGTACCCTCCCTCCTGTTCACAGACCTACTTGTTTCTTTGTTTTCTTTTCTTGTTGTTGGTTTTCTCCGAATGCACTCGCGTTAGAACCCGCTGGAACCACCGAAAGGTGTATGAAAGTTGGGCGTGGACATGTTTGCAATATTAATCCCAATCCTGTCGGGGTCGATCAACTCCACTGGATACCTCACCATGTCGCTATCGGGCCCCGTTCGTTGCTCTTCGCGGAGGATCCGACTCGTTGGTGATTACAGCCGAAACAATCTTTCACCTTGCACTTTCTCTCTCGCTCCATTTTTGTTTGAACATTTTATTTGACCATGCTAACACACATTTGTCCGATAGGCTGTCCTTGCCCGTGTTTCTGCTCTTATGGCTGCACAGAAAGAGCCAAAGCCAAGACCAGCGAAGAAGCTTCGGGGAAAGAAAGCCAAGAAGACAGTCGAGGAGGATTAGGTTGACATGTATCTTTCTTCCATTTGCCCAAGCTATGATCATGCATGAACCACAACACAGTCCAATTTTTCAAGTGTAACGCGGGACCGTCAGATTCAGAAGGACCTTGTCAGAAATCCACCCTGGAAAAGCATATTGCATAACGTTGATATGTTCTGTCATGGTATTGTACATTCGATTCTGTTTCACCTGCTCATATCGATATTTCAAGCTGTGAAGCCCTTGCCTGCAGGCTGCGAAATCCTTCTTCCTGCGCCGAAATCCTTTTTGCCACCAAGGATATCCCTAGTGGGCCTGGTAGCCTCTGCCTTCCACTGAGCGCTTTCTTTGAACTTCTTCTCGTTGTCATGACTCCCGTGTTTCTTTTCCTTCTTTGGAACTTCGTCTTCGTGATGTGGAGGGACGGCGTCGTGCTCATCTCCAGGTGGAGCTGGGCGTGGGTAGTCTACAGGGTCAGTTTGACCTGTAGGGCTAGTTGCTGACGGCGGTTCACTATGGCAGAAATGAAGGCTTGTTGGGGAAGTAAGCTGAAGTTGATCTGTGAGACAGACCTGGTGCCGTGATGCTTAGGTTTTGAAGAAACAGATAGTCGGCGCCCCCCAACTTTGACTTTGTACGGTGCACCGATTAGCCTGGGGTATTATTGAAGGGCTCTGCAACTGCAAGCTTACCAGCCGGGGCGTGTGTAACAGGATTCGCCATGGTTCACAGCAGTGATAGACGTTGTGTCATGGGGTCTTCCGTTTTCAATCAGGGCACGTGAGCGATATCTGGGTGTTGAATTAGTCCTAGGGGCTGTTCATATTTCTTTTTTCCAGGTTACATCCACAGTACAACCCAGAAGTTGGAGTTGACCGCGACGCGTCGAAGATGGAAACCAAGTGTTCAGTCCAGCCATCTCAGAACGTCGCTCTTGTGGAGCCGCTTGATTCAGATACTCCTCAACTCAACGCCAGTTCTAGGAATAACTTTGACCACAGCAAAAGGCCGAGGAAACGGAAAAGGACCGTCATTGAGGAGGAGGAACATCTGCTCACGCCCTGGATTCACAAGTTGGAAATGACACCGCACCACAGCTTTGAACAGAGGTCAGCTTCAATACCATCCAGCCGACATTGGCTAACGATGATTATTTAACGCAGACTACACGACGAAATCGTGGCGTATCTATCATACGTTCTTCCAACACCACAGGAGAAGATTGCCCGACATCAGGTATTCCTAGCTATCGCGAAGGCACTCGAGCGACGTTTCCCAGGCGCCGAAGTCGACATATTTGGAAGTGTTGCTCACGATTTGTGTCTTCCGGACAGGTCAGTCACAGACAACATTTGGTGCCACATTCACCTTATTCACCACCAGCGACCTCGACATCTGCGTCCAACTGCACGAGGTTCTGCATCCCAATCTAGTAAAAAGCTCACTTTTTCAGCTTTCGAACGTCCTCAGGAGTGCCGGTATTGCCAGTGACGTGGAGGTCAATCACTGGGCAAAAGTGCCAATAATTTCGTTTCGAACCGTTCCGGATCTTGGTTAGTTGAGTCTAACTTATTTCTTCGGATGTTGGAACTAACCACTCGGTCTTTCCAGGTTCTTTCCAGGTTGATATTGGCATCGGAAACGTTGACGGGGTCCACGCTGTTGATATTATTAATGGCTACCTCAAGCGAATGCCAGCACTACGCCCGCTCATCATGGTCGTCAAAGCTTTTCTCTCTCAAAGAAAACTCAACTCCGCTGCATACTCGGGACTGAGCAGTTATTGCCTCACTTGCATGGCAATTAATTTTCTACAGGTTCGTAGTCCTAGGCAACCCCTCTTTGATGACGATGATGAATCAATTTCGAAGAGAAGCTGAATCCAAATAAGCGACCCGTTGACTTCGTAGAGAAGCCTCTGGAAACCGAACGACTCGGGGCACTTGTCATAGATTTCTTCTTCTACTATGGTAACACCTATCCCTACGACACGTATTACATATCCGTGAACGAAGGCAAATTACTGCCCAAGTCGTCAGCCCCTTGGATCCAGACCAATGTTGCCCATCGTTTGGCGATCCAATGCCTTGTTCGACCAGGCGAGTCCTTGCAAAGCTGGACCATCTCCTCTTCCTGAACATGTCCATCCCCAGACAACGATGTAGCGAAATCAGCTGGCAGAATCGAAGCAATCAAAGCTGCATTTCGAGAGGCGAACACCACACTAACAAGCGCTTCCGAATCCAGCAACATTCTGGCTGATATCATTCGCTTTCCGCAGTCGGTACAAACTTTTCCCTTGAACATTCATATACGCATGGAATAGTTGATAGAATTGTCACCAGACGATTGACCATAGGGAACATGTGCGGAACGTCGTCAACTCGGGGAGACTCAACGCTGCACTTACTGCCCCAATACCTTATTGGAAGTCCAGAGAGCATAGCTTCAGCGCACGCCGAGACTATCATTCCGGTCGTTCTTCTCAACGTTTTGGTGCTGAGTTGTCATTTGTTCCTTGACAGTCATCAGAAAAGAGGCTACGGCTTCAGTACTAGCGTGTCAATTATCACTAATATATTGATGATAATCCCGGTTGTATTGAACTGGTCGCTTGAAGAGAGCCTGCTTCCATTGAAGCCAGGACAGATTTACATGTCATCATGAGCACGGTGTGACATGATACATAGGGAGGAACACCATTATTCCTCCTCTTCCTCATCACCTGCCTCTTCCTTCTTGGCCGCAGCAGCTGCCCGCTTGCGTTTGACACGGCCAGGACGTCCACCACCGTATGGTGAGGTGAGAGCGAAATCAATGTGTTTTTGGGAGTCGAGACGAACAACAAATGATGGCACATTAACAATCTGCTTCCCAACACTACAGTGGAGGCATCAAGAACCAGCGTTAAAAGGAAGTGACGAGACGCACCGAATGTGTCGCTGTCTAATGAGAACACGCGCATGATGAATACTTTTCGCCAAGCCAAGTTTGAAAACTTGGGTCTGCAACCGTCTCTCCAGGAAATCCTCGATCTTCAATGCCAATACGTAATCGAGACGCATGCGGGTCTCGTCAAGCACACCGATACGGACAAGTCGGCGGATGAGAGCGTTTCCCTCGAACAAACGCTTTGGGTCTTTGTCGTCAAGCTTGAGAAGTTCACGAGCCGCACGGCGAATTTTTGACAAGATGAGGGCGATACGCCAGATTTCCCGTTTGTTGCGCAGGCCGTACTCGCCGGCAAGCTGAAGACGAAAACCATCAAGGACCTAACTATTGTTAAGGGAAAGCAATACGAAAGCAGACCTTCAGCTCCGCATCGAGGCGAGCAGATTCAAACGGTCGACGAGGAACTTTATAACTGTGAAAGTTATAATAATAATAATAATGGGGCACGGCCTTTGGTCAGCACGATGCATCCCCTCCACTATGTGGATCTTGAAGTGAACAGCTCACGTTTTGCTGTGGTTCCGCGGAGCCCTATAAATTTATCGTTAGCAGAGGTCCCAAGCAGTGAAAGGTTTGCACGACCTGGGCATTTTTCTTGAGGATCAAGGCTTTGACAGTTTGAGGGGTTTTGTGGACGGACAAGTCACATGTGCTAACTGTAAAGTTTATCAGCCACTCGGCTTTACCCGTTCCAGTAACTTTTCCCTCTTACCCCGGCCATCGTCAGTGCTCTGCTGTTTTTTCAAGCTGGCTAATTTGACTGAACAATGTAGCAGAAGATCCCAATATGCCTCATTCTTTCGGTTATCGAGCGCGTACGCGCCATATGTTCAAGCGTGGCTTCAAGGGTACGACTTCTTTTGACCAAGATCATATGAAAGGGCCTAAAGTATTGCGCAGAACATGGTCCCGTCAAGTTGTCTACCTTCCTTATCAACTACCGCGTAGGGGATATTGTCGACATCAAAGCTAACGCTGCACAACAAAAGGGCATGCCCCATAAATTCTACCACGGGTGCGTCCGGCTGATTGATATTCTGTACACATACTTCAAGGCTGACTTGAGTGACCGGAAACGCAGACGAACTGGAATTGTTTACAACGTTACACCAAATGCTGTGGGTGTCATCGTCAACAAAGTTGTAGGAAATCGTTATATCGAGAAGCGAGTCAACGTCCGCGTTGAACACATCAGGCATTCCGGATGTAGACAAGCCTTCCTGGACAGAGTGCAGAGCAACCACGCTGCTCACGAGGAGGCGAAGAAGAACGGTGGTAAGTAGAACATATCAAGCTTTGTCATGCATTCTTTCTTACTGTGTGATATCTTCTCGCAGTCCGTGTGCAATTGAAGCGCATCCCTGCTCTGCCTCGGGAATCGCGGACGGTGTCGACAGCCCAGAATACTCCGCAGACTATGGTTCCTGTTCCTTACGAGACTACGATCTAAATTGCTTCACATCATTTCACCTGCTTCTGTGCATGTCCATGCAACAAACAATAATTCACGAAAACCACGGCAAACCTAACGCTATACAGAACAGCTTAGAAAGCGCCGAGAGTTATTATTTGCAAAGCAAAATCATAGTAACCAACTTATAAGGCACTATAAAGGGTGTTTGCGTGTGTTGTGCAGGAGCTTCGTTACGTAATATTGACTGCTTGAAACATGACCTCTCACCGGTCGCGCTTACAATCTCGGTCGCCAGAGCGCTCGAAGACTCTCGAGCGGCCGTCTGAATTACCTAATAAAGCGTCCTCGATAACGGAATCCGATTATTTTCTCAAAAGTGCAGAATTCCGCGTTTGGCTTAGAGAAGAAAAGGGCAAGGTCCGGATTGCTAGTGCATATTCTTGAGGTGGGAAAAGATTTCTCAAATTCGTTCATCGACAGTATTTCGACGAATTGTCGGGAGATAAAGCTAGAAAGTAAGTCATCGCTACATTTGATGTTGTCCTCGTTGATGTGGACGCGTGGCGGCAGTTATTTCCGCAAGTTCGTTAAAGTATGCAATTTATTAGAATGAATCACAATTTAACACATCCTGAATTGCCCATGGTGACTAGGCATGGAATAAGGGGAAACTCTCCAGTTTGTCGTGCTTTTCATGCCTCGTAAAGTTTCTATCTGAAACCTTACCCAGAATCGCTGTATGTGGGTATAAACCCATCAACGCAAGCTGCCACCACGCAAACAGCGTATAAATGGTCATTCGCCTCGAAAAGTTCCCGCGTCGACAGTGAAGCCCTCAAGGTGGCTCGCGAAGCCGTCGGAGAGGCTACATATGGTCGTGAAACGGGCCCGAATGCCATTTCTGGAGGTAGAGGCCGGGTACAGGGACCGAGCCTTCCATCGGCTTCTGACCTTATTTTGGCCCGAGAAGCCGCATCCGAAAATCAGGATGAGGAGCGAAAATACGCCCGGAAGCGAGCACGTGAGGAGGCCAAGGAGAGGGTGGAGGATATGGTGGGTCCCAAAGAAGTCGGCAGGGAAGGCATGCTGGAGAAGAAGAAAGTTCGGAGAGAAGGCGATAGAGCTTTCAGAGATAAGGGAGATGATGGATTCGAAGCTGACGAAGGAACCCTCTTGGGAGGGGGGGATAGTTTCAAGGAACGGTATGTGATTCGCCTATATATAGAGCGCTACTTAAATACGTCCATCAATCCTGTTCAGAATCGCCAAGCGAGATGCGGCTCGAAAACGTTTCGAAGAAAAGCGTCACTCTACAAGAGAGGAAAAGTTGATGGGCGCACGAGAACGAACAGTGGCAATGCGCGAGAAGGACAGGGCTACGATGGACATGTTCCAACAGATGGCCAAGCAAAGGTTTGGTTAATAAGGCAGTTGTGTCTCTCTCTCACGTCAGTGTGGTGGACGCCCCAGCATTTTCCCAATCTTCATTCACTTGAGCGGAGGCGCCCTGCAACCACGTTGAGTTCTGGTCGGTTTCTTAGCGTTCGCCGTCACGCAATGGCGCGTTTTACTCCATCGGCGGCTTTCCCGTTGCATTAGCCACCGCAGATGAGGACATGAATAGACAGCTTATTAACAGGCACAACCCGAGCATTCCACCAGGGATTGTTCGAAATTCTGACCATTACAATATAGTTAATATATTTCTTGAAGGCTGATAGTGAGAAGCGGTGCTAGACAACGGCTTCATCGAACCAATTCTTGTACATGGCTGCCTGTGGGAATGAAGATCTCAAAACAACAGCATGATTGTTGACATTGAGTACATCCAATACAGGCTAAGAAACACGATGCTAGTATTGGCATATCAACATTCAGTCTGAAAGTAAGGCTACGATCAATATTAATAACTCACTTCACGAACTATCCATCACGTCATCTTCGCCACTATACCCACCGCCAACCTCCTCAAACACCAAAGATCCTTGCTGCTCCTTCAGCCACTGTACACTTCGCTTCTCATCCATGAAATACGTGTACGCCCTTCTCAGATCTTCAACGTTGACCTGCTCCGCCTTACGTTTCCGCGCAACAACTTGTGCGCAAGATATTAGGTTCAGGGCATAGCGAAGTGTTGTCTGCATAGCCATTGAAGTGAGGACCGTCTGCGCATCAGATGACAGGGTAACATCTTCCTCTTGGCATCTGTCGAAAGAAGACGACTGAGACGGGCAGTTATACGTCATGGGGGATTCAACGCACCGAATTTGAATAATCTGTTGGATATCTTCTTCCACATATGGCTTAGTACTGACAATCAGCACTCGGTCGAGGAGATCGACAGGGAGGCCGTGAGGACTACGGAACTTTGTGCCTCGAATACGGGCCATTCCACGGTTAGATGCCATTATGACCAATGGAGCAAGCTCATTTTCTAACGCTCTGTTGAGGAACGAGAAGCATTCGATGTCAAGCATGTGGACTTCATCGATGAACAGAACCTATAAGTATTTGTTAACCGTGAAATGGAGACTCGAAGGTTTCGGCATACACCGGGAATGATCTCGGCTTTGCCTTCTTCTCGCCATTCGGCGACCTTGGTGTTAATCTGGTTCCGTAATTCAGGTTTAATTTCGCCAGTGTCTCCAGCGAAGAGCGCGAGGAAGCCTTGCGTCCGGCTGTTGATGACGTCGATTTCATGGAGCGATATAGTGTGGACAACTTCTTTGCGTTTCTGGACTTCACCCTCGGGGCATTGCACGAATTTCGTCTGTGACAGAGAATGATGACCTGGATAAAACACCACGAGTGGATGAACGTACATCTGCCCCCATCGCATCGTAATCTCGTGACCGAGCAAATGATCGTCCAAGTTTTGAGATTTTGCCCGTCGTCTTATCGATGGCAACGACATCGCCAGCTAGGACTTTCTCTTTTGATAATGCGTCAATCATTTTGGTGCCTAGGTCGTAAATAGTCTCCATATCCGTGGTCTTGATAGTTAATTTGCCTGTTTTTGTTGCCTGTGGCGGCAAAGAGGTATTTAGTTGACGTATGGTGAAGGATCGGAATATTCGCACACCAGTGAGGCTGCGGTCGATCTGAATCTCAACAATCTCTCCTTCGATAAGTTCGGTCTCCTCCTTGATCCGAACACCGATACTGCGTCGGAAAGCTTGGGTGAGAGCTTCGGTTTTTGACATGGACAGTGAGAAGACCTCGCTTGCTGCAATCATCGTAAATGGCACGTCCGATCCCAAATTCTGCGCCATGCCTACCGTTCATATTTGGATGAGCACCAACGTTTTCAAGAACTGGAAAAAAAAACTGAACGCACCGAGAGCGATAGCTGTTTTCCCTGTAGATGGTGGTCCAGCAAAAAGCATTGCCCGTCCTGCAATCCGACCTTCCTTCACCATTTTAAGAATCATACCGGCAGCTTTTCGAGCTTTGGCCTGTCCAACCATCCCCTGAGAGTTTTCCCGTGGTTCTAATCTGTCGTCTAAACCCAGACCACGGATATGCGAATGCGCACCTGTAGACCGATGCCTTTAATATTTGAGCTCATTGGATCGCGAGGCTAGACTTACCGATCCGCTCCATTTTTGTGATATCCCGAAGCTCGGAAGTTCCTGTTGAAATTTGCATCGCCTACGGGTACTCATTGAGACGATATCCAGTGTTACAAGACAATTCTGCCGCCATACCATAGTTTGAAACTGCCAGTGAGCGCCTCTGTTTGTTTTGAACAAACAACCGCTCAAGATTTTTGCTAAGTCTTTTTCATGTTCTCAGTCCGACACGGCGCTGCGCTGCTTCGACCGTGTCTGACTGTACAATACTCCCTATTCTCGAGGCAATTTGGCCCTGCTTACAGCTATGCTACAGTGGCATCCAGTTCGCAGAAACCGGTCTCGGATGTAAATGTTGCCCTGGCGCGCACATCATCCCTTTTCAAAACGTATAAACCCGTATCACCTGGCATTCGTCATTTACGCCGACCTCTTAACCCCCATATATACGAGGGCCGCCCTGTTCGCCTTCTCACCGTTGCCCTGCGCAAAAAGGGTGGTCGTAATGCTCACGGACACATCACTGTTCGTCACCGTGGCGGCGGCCACCGACGCCGTTTACGACTTGTGGATTTCAGACGGAATGAACCAGGTCCTCACGATGTCATACGCATTGAGTACGACCCTGGGCGTTCAGCCCATATTGCCCTTCTACGAAATAGAGACGAGAATGCGGAAGGCACAAGAAAATGGAGTTACATCATTGCTTGTGAGGGAATGAGAGCGGGAGACGTCGTACAAAGCTTCAGGCAGGGTATTCCAGAAGGTTATGTTCCTGGATATGCCGACTCGACATCGGACCGTGACAGAGGTGGCAATCAGGACGAGGCACAAATGTCTGCGGGGTCTCTCGCGGTAGGTATCCTCCGCGCTATGACCATTAAACCAGGAAACGTACTCCCACTGCGACTCATCCCTACGGGTACTGTCATCCACAACATAGCCTTGTCGCCTCAAGGACCTGGAATTCTTGTTCGCTCGGCTGGCTCCTTCGGACAGGTCGTCGCGCACGACGACGTAGGAAGGAGGTACACACAAATACGACTTCAGAGTGGTGAAGTGCGGAAAGTGCTGCGAGACTGTTGTGCTACTATCGGCAAGGTCAGCAACCCATTGTGGAAAAATCGGAGTTTGGGCAAGGCTGGGAGAAGTAGATGGCTGGGCCGGAGACCTAGCGTCAGGGGTGTTGCGATGAATGCGTAAGGTTCGATGTTTTTTTGGGCTGACTTATTTGCTCAATGATTTTGAATTAGGAACGACCATCCTCATGGTGGTGGCCGAGGAAAGTCAAAGTCAAATAGGCATCCGGTCTCTATCTGGGGGTGGAATACGAAAGGAAAACGGACACGAAAACCTGGTCCGAAGGGACCAAAGAACAGTAACAAGATGGTCATTCGCGAAAGGCCTCGGGGCAAGGAGAAGCGTAGTAATTAAACATGAGAACGCAAGTCTTGTATGTCCCCTGGCCGATTAGTGCAGAACAGCTCATTTACTCATTCACCACTGATATTTGAGTGGCACGTACGAGACTCATCCTAAGTTTGCAGTTCATCCGTATCCTCTTCATCCTCTACTTCGTCTGCCTCATACCGCAGAGTCTTGTTGGTTTCTTTGAATTGCTCTGCGTTTCCGACAATGTCTCTCCAGACCGTCAATTCTTCACCCAACGAGTTCTTCGCCTCATGAACGGCGACCCTCAGCTTCTCGTAATATTTCTTCTGTCCTTCAGTTACCGTCCCGTTTACGTGGAATTCCTGGGTTTTCGAGGGGGTCAAGTGGAGACTGTCTATCTCAGTCGGAGGATTAAGTTTATAGCCAATGGTGATCGAGCGAGACATCGGTATTTGTCGACGTCTGTTTGTCTTTTCAACACGTGACAATGTCATCCACACTACGAGCATTCAGGCATCACGGTTATTTCTTCACGTCTTACATTGACAACAACAGTGTGGACGCTACTTTCAAGTTTATCAGAGCTTCAATCCCGGACAACCCAGATGCATTCTCCCAATGGCTCCAGGAACAACGACGGACTTGTGACCAGAGTCTGCAAAGTGGCGTCGTCAAGCGGTTCAATGGTGATTCAGACCGCGTACTTCCCGGGGAGATCACAAAGGACAGGCCCAGGTTAGGAGCGCTCAGGTGTGAACTCGATCTCGACAATCTGGTCTTCTTCGTCGATGGAATGCCCCTTTTCCGTCTCGATTGCATGCCTCCTCGGGACATTTTTCTGGGATGTATTGCCTTTGACTCTTACGGGCACCGCGCCTTCACGACACGCACACCACTTGAATGCCGGTACAGTTGGAAAACGGCGCCTCCTCGCGTCGACGACAGCATGATCGCCGCGTACCTCGAATTTACGAACGGTTCCGCTCAAAGGTCCATCAACGACATACTTGGCGTCACCGAATTTCCGTCCAACGGGGAACGCGTGCGCATTGGACTCATGGAAATACTCATAGGCAGCTTCATCAGTCTGCCGAAAGCAGGTTACCCGTTGCGCCTTCTGGAGAGGTGCACTAGCCGTGAGGAGATCCCTGACATACTCCTCACGATAGGTTCTTCTTTCATGTTTTGCGCCACCTCCCCCGTGATGTACATGCAACCTGGGATGTTGGCCGAGGAGCAACATGTTAAACTAACACGCGGATTTTCATGGCTGCGTTGTAACCTGTGCGTCATCGTCTCAACGCATCTCGATGATCCCCGCAACCTCCAAGCCTCACTGGTCCAATTGGCGGCCCACATTATGGCTAAGCCAGACGTCACAGGCCTCGTATACGGAGTCGCATTCTCGATATTCCACTGCTCCATCCTTTGCATCAACAAAAACACAGGTTCATTCACACACACGCCGGCCCTCCAGTTCCTTCCCTCCTTCTACGCCTCTTCTCCTTCCACGCCCGGCATAACTGCCCTCGCGCGTCTCGGTCACACCCACGATCCTTCCCTCCGTGTCTTTACCAAAGCGCGCCAACTCGTCCTAAGCAGATGGCAAGTGGATAACCGCGGCCAAGATGGCGTCGTCGGGCGTTTCCTGGCTGTAAAGAGGCTCCTGGATACCCCACCGCCGAGCACCCCGTTGCATTTCCGTTTACCCGCAGAGATCATGCAGAATATTGCTGTGCACATTAATGACATGCGGGACCTCGTGTATTTCTCGCTGGTGAATTCTGAGACGTTGAGCGCCGGCGCAAGCGTGTTGAGGGCGCCCCACATCATGGATTACCGTCTCTTCGAGCACATGCTCGAGGAACATGATGTATGCATGGAATCTTCTGACCAGGACAACGAGGAGGAGCTCGCGAGCCGTTTGGTCGAATCCCAGCCGGATTCTGAGCGACATCATCACCTCTACAGAGGATTTTTCAAAGCGACGGACCGTGAAGGCCAGATCGTTCTTCTGAAAATCGGGAACTTGCCGAAGGGCGAGAGGACTGGGTCGTTTGAGTTGCCGTTCATCAACGGTCCGAGGGTCAATGGCAATATCGCGATAGGGTACGAGTTAGTTGGTACTCGGCTCTGATGTGTAATATATAACATGCATGTATCCACAGTGTTTGACCGACTGTAAAAAAACGGACCGTACGTCAGTACGTGTAGCCTGAGATGTGATGATCATATTTGCACCATTCGTGAATTATTTGAAGATACTCGGCTTGTGCTCGAGATACTGCAGTTAACCATTATATTACAATTGATGCGAGGTAGTTTTGATCATACTGCGGGTGGACCCAGCAAATACCTAAAAAGACTAGACACGTCTCCATGGCAGGGACTCATACGACGTAGATGTCGTGAGTTTGCTAGACCAGACCGTTGAAAAAAAACAACAACAGAGATTCGGAACGAGCCATTCACCGTTTTATACGATGCGGATGCTGTCCGCACATTGGGGGGGACCTCCAATGTAAAATAATCCATCAGTAAATGCGGATACCGGCGCGCATCCAGTCGCGTCGTCGTCGCACAAACATCGATGGCTCGGTGGGCTGGGTAGGCTCGGCAGTGTGATGTGGCTACGATGGCCAATTTACCTCTAGATGTCAAAGTCGGGTTGGCCAATAAATACCTCTGGCAGAGTGACAAAGCCATGGGCGGGGGGGGCGGTAGAGGAGGGAAAGATTCTAGTGATGTCCAGGCTGTTCCCGCCACTTTGTGAATTACAAATAGCTTCGGAGGGAGGAGGGGGGGGGGCAACAAAAAAAAAAGAGGTGACTCGAAACCCAAGTCAAAAATAAATAAAGATAAAAGACACACCAAAATCATCTATTTCATCGGGTGAACAAAGCTTAAAGTGAATACATGAAACGGGAAAGCGGATTCCAAATAAGCTCACACGCAAGCATTGTGATATGGCCCGGGACAATATCCGTGCAGAGTATATGCGCCCCTAACTTTGAACGTGCGAAGCTTAAAGTCAAATAATAATGTCTTTGACCAAAAGAGAAGAATGTTTTATAATCCCTACGTTTCTTGCTTTTGTTCTTTTGTTCTTCCTTTCTTCCTCTCGTGAGGGAGACTTTCAGAAATTATTACTGAAAAAGTGCGATGACATACCACGCCAAAAGAACCTTTTGTCTTACCCAATCGTCGGAAATAACGACAAAGCGTGCGAACACTGGGGTAACTGCCACTTGGGCAGCCTAATGAGATTGCGTCATCGCGATGTCGGACCGTGACATCGCACCACGAAAGGGCTGTTGCCACGCATTCGAGGGTGGGTTCGGGCTTGTGGATGTATAGAGGAAGTAAGCCGTAGCCGTAGATGTAGCCCTGGATGCGTGTACCACAAAGGATTTTCTCACAGTAGGGACGCAGAAACACACGAAAGGGCCTCTGTAGTAACCCGACTTCGGCTAGGTGTGCATGTATGCCCTTGTGTATGAAGTCAAAGTCTTTTGGATCGGCAGGGTTTGCAGGTTGTTGTGTCGAGCGGTGAAGCTGAAGACTCAGGGTCGAGCTGGAAGGAGTGTGCGGAGAAAAGGTCCCGTGTGAGGGTCAGGGTCAAGATACCGAGACTGGGAAGGGACAAGAGGAGTACGGATTGACGAATGTTCCGTGCCTTGCGGGCTTGGGGTGTTGTCGACTATGCATCAACGTGGGACAATAAACAAGTCGGTACGTTCAAGATAAAATGTAAAATAGAGGAAGAAATCACGCACGCACACCTCCCCGGCCCGCATGCGAACCCCATCCGGACACTGTGTCCGTTCATCACCGACACTGCCGCCGGCAGCGAAAGAAATGCGACAACCTAACACCATTCCGTTGCGCACAAAGGAGTTAACCAATGAAATTTATGAAAATCCAATTCGTGGAGTGTAGGCTGATGTGATCTCAGTTATTGATAACACGTGGTGGGACGGGTGACCGGTGACTAGGAGAGGCGGGTCTAGATGCTGGACGACACCCTGTTGTACTGATTCCGTGGGTTTCAAACGTCGATTTGCTCCACTCCATTCCATATAGACGCCACCGCCCCCATCGCGACATCTAGACTCACACACCTTTTGATAAATACACGTTGATAAGATAGATACACATCAACATGATACACCTTCGCATACTCGTTCGCTGATCGGGATCAGAATGCGAGACAGGGGCGGGGGTAGCATTGTCTGTGATCATGATCGTGGATGGCGTGCGTGGTGTTGCACTCGCTAGCGCCCGGCATCTGGCGCATCAGCGTAAAAAAAAAAAAAGAGGGCATAAGACAACCGAGCGCATGGTGTGCTGAGTCTAGACGTCAGATAGCGCCGTTGTTTAGATGACACGTTTATCGATTATCGCCGAGGGCAGATCATCCCGAGAATAGCGAGATAGTTGCCTAAACGGACGAATTGGGCGTTGTTTTGCACCGGATTGGACCCACAAAGGTAAATCTGATACAAGATAAGCATATGCGTAACGAAGCCGTTGCTGTGTGCAAACGTGTGTGTGCTTGGTGATGGATATCCGTGCAGGGCTAATCCAACCCAACACGTACAGATAAGGTGCGCCAATAAGACGGGATAGAAACCCTGCAATTATTATAACTTCGAAAAAATAAAAATAAACATAAGATTGCCCGCCACGGATTCGGACCGTGAATACAATATCTATATTTGGTTCCTGATCATCATGGGTGACGTCATTGATTGGAGCGAAACAAAGATAAGACCGTGGGAACTCTGATCTCTTTTTTTATAACTTATGTTTTTTTTTCGTACTTATTTATTAATCCCCTCAAATGTTTCCCTCTGTTCTCCCATATGCCCTACTCCCTCCCTGCTCATTACCGCTCTCACCCACAAATACTCGCCCCTCCCCGCCGCAGACGACATTCCCGCTCCCCCGTTTTCCACTTTAGCCAGGACGACGACCGCGACGATGACCACGACGACCACGATCGCGACGACGAACGTGATGATGACATCGCCACTCCTCTAGATCGCTCCCGTCTTTCCCTCAACACCACTGATACCCTCCCACACAATGACGTCTCTGCAGTCCCCTTCCCACGTTCGTCCCCCTTGTCCCCCTGCCTAGACGCCCCTCCCGTCTCCCGTTCTATTTCCCAGCCAGTCCTCCTCGCCAACGGTAAACCCCTCAAATCATCCCTCAAATCATCCTCTTCATCCCCCAACATATCCCACTCCCCTCGCGCAATTCACCACCGTGCCCGCTCTGCCCCCTCCACCCCAGCAGTACTCGCAGCGTCCACTCCAAAAAATGTCCATTTCGCTGAAAATGATGGCCTCGCAACCGTTCGTGTTTTCAACCGCTCCGCTAAACCAGCTTCCCTCTCCCACCCCGCCGTCGCCGCGGACGACACCGAAACAGAGACAGAGAGCGAATTCAGTGGTAAACCCGTCATGGACGCCTTTCCCTTCCCCCGCATCCCCACATCTTCCTCACTCGCTCCTCCATCAACCTACCAGCTCGACCACACAACTCCCGGCGCCACGTCACCAGTCCCAGCGCACAACCTATCCCCCTACGCCAACGTCCACCTCGAGTCCCTCCACCTCACCCCCTCTCCAGAGTCATCAGCCCGAAAGCAACCCCCTCTCCTCACCGGCACCCTCCTCGTACGCAACATCGCCTACGAGAAACTCGTCGCCGTCCGCTTCACCCTCGACGACTGGCAAACAACTTCAGAAGTCCTCGCTCATCACGTCCTCTCCCTCCCCTCTCTCCCTCCCGCTCTCCTTCCCCACACCGAAGGCGACGTCGCGGGCGTCCTTGCTGTAGGCCAAGCCCACTCCTGGGACCGCTTCGCTTTCACAATCCGCCTCGAAGACTATGCGTACAAACTCCACGAACGTGTCATCTGGCTCGTCGCACGCTTCACCGCTCCAGTAGGCGAATGGTGGGACAACAATACCGGAGCCAACTACCGCGTCGCTTTTCGCGCGATCCCAACCGCAAACGCAACTGCAACTGCAAATGCAACCGCAAACATAAACACAAACACAACGGCCGTATCGCATGCAAGGTCCCTCAGCACTCCCGGTACTTGTCCTTCCCCGCGCTGTCTCTCTCGTGGGACCCTGATAATTCTTTTTGCCTCTTTTTCCAGCCTATTTCACCTCTGCATCAGCCTACGACGCACGTCATCTTCACCACCACCACCATCACCAGCTCCAACCAGGGCAAGACACACGAAAGCTTTCGCTCTCCACTCCGCCACCCTCAACCGTTCCCTCGCCGACAGCCACACCAGCCACACACCGCCCTGGCAAGCTCAGTCTTAAGAACTACGCCGCCCCAGCACCGCCGCGCACTTCGTATTCCACCCAGCCTGCGGGAACGCTCATCATGACGCCCCCTGCGACTCCACGGGAAGATTCTGTAGCTGTGCCGGAACCCTCGCCGTTGCACACGCTACTCGGTTCAGGGGACTTACCGCCGTCGTTGTCTAGAACGCACATGTCGAAGCCTACGATTATAGGTGGGCACCCTGTGTCGTACGTCTCGCCCACATCGTATGACAAGCGCGAGCGCGAGCACGAGCATGAGCGGGAGCAGCATGAGTACGCGAAAGATGGTGGGGGCAGCGGGGGACGGTTGTTGAACAGCGCGCGTCCATTTGGTGGACTTGGCATCGGTTCGATCGCGTTGCACTGGCCGTGGGGGAGCGTTGGCGGTGTTGGTGTCGAACCTGGGCCGGACGAGGCGGAGGTGTTGGCGGATTTCAGGCCTGTAGAGCGGAATGATGGTGACAGCCAAAAACGTGTACGGGAGAGTGCGAGTGCGAGTGTGAGTGAGGGTGAGAAGGGGGGGGAAGAGGGAGTAGAGTCTGAGAGTTCGTCCTCCTCGAAGCAGTCTAGTGACGAGATGACGGCGAGTGCGGGTGCGGGTGCGAAGGCGATGACGAGGGCGAGAAAACCTGCGGGTATGCGCAGCTCACCTCCGAGATCCCCTACGTCTGTGGCGTTGGCGTCTAGGGGCAGGAATGGCAATGGCACTAGTACTGGGGGCCGACGAATGTCGCCTCCGCCTCCGCCGCTGCCTTCGGGTGTCTTTGGGGAGGACCTGGAGAGAGATTCGGTGTACAAGGCGTTTGTGAAGCAGTGGTGCTTTGCGCAGGGACCGCCGCCTGCGCTTGGAGGGAGTGGAGGGTTGGTGGTGGGGTGAAAGTGTGTGCGCGTGAAAGTGTGCGTAATGTTTGGTGCCAGCGGCCCGGCGGGATGTTTGTGTCTATTTTGTGGCCGTCGTCCGGGACGTTGTTCGGCTGCGATTCTTTCCGGTTCCAGATTCCCGGTATTTTTGTGTTGATTTTATGCGGTAACTATGTGTCTATCTTGGGAAGGAAGGGATTCGAAGGGAGGATGGTGGTGGGTGGTTGGTGGTGGGTATTTGTCACGACATCTTGTTTATTCTCTTTGGTCGTCAGCGCGTCAGTTCCTCTCATCCTTGTTTTTTCATTTATCCATCCACCTCGTAAACGACTTGGCGCTCGGAAATACTCCAACACGACTTGGCGCTCCCATGCCTTCTGACCGTCCGGAAAAAAACCCTGCCGTCCCGTTTTTTGTGAAATGATATCTAACCTGTACGTTCCACCTTTTACAACGGTATCATCACCCCCCCTCTCCTTGGGCATTTTATCCCGCCCCCCGGCCCCCTCCTATCTACTTGTGCACCATACACAATCCCCACTTCAAATCCATCTGTTCAACCAGTCAGGCAGTCGTCTTGCGCGCGCGTTGTGTCTTCTACTCGGTCTTTTAGGACCCACAACCCGCCGCCGCCCCCCCACCCCTACAACGAGGACAGACTACACTGCCGATTTCAGCGTGCTCGTGCTCCGAGTCGTTCGTGGTCATCCCGGCCCCCACCCCTAGGCCCTGCGCCCTTCCTCCTTTGGTCGTTTTTTTTGCTTTCCCCCACCCCTCCACCCTATTTCTTTCTTTGTTATTCCTATCCGTGCACCCACCATCTCCCGAAATATCACCATGAAAAGTGTTGTATAAATTATGATTTTTGAATGGCTTTTTCCTATTCACCTCACCCATCACATTTGTATAACAGTTATTCTTTTTTTTTTTTTTTGTCGTCTCTCTCACCCTCACTCCACTACAATTCATCATTGGCAAACACGATCCGAACTTTGCTTGCAACTTCCACTTGTGTATCTTTTTTTTTTTTTTTTCCGTATATCTTGGTTCTTTGTGCTTAGAATGTCCGATCGATTGATCGGTATACTACTGACTGCCGTATACATCCAAGTCTGTGTATCGAAGCTTGAGCTTGTGATGCATCAATTTGTATGAAGGGTTTCCCCCCCGTTTCTACGTAGAACATACATGGAATCCCAATCATGAAGATAAGTTTCAAATTCAAAGTTTTCCCATGTCTATCGTATCTTTTCGCAAAGCAAATGAAGGAAAGGCAAAAGGGAAAGTTTCTTGTTCCTGGGGGGGCGTGGCAAATCGAACTCTACCTGTAAAGTGCCGTACGCATCGATCGAGAATTCCGGAATTCCCACTCCACTCCACATGCATATGTTTCTTTTTCGCAGGACCGCGGTCTAATCAAATGGACGGAGAACTTGAAGATCTTGAGAAACGCCAGCTGCTATGCTATGCTATGCTATGCTATGCTATACTATACACAGCAAACCCCCCCAATTGATGGAGAAGAGCTCGCGCGGTGCCGGTGCCTGGGAGGACATACACACACAACACCGGTGCACCAGAGTCAGGTGCTCACTATATTCAGCGGGGGGATTGTTCCAACGCCGTTCTTCGTGCGTTCGTCGTCGTCGTCGTCAACGACGGACGGATTTAAAAAAACATACTTATAAAGGGCCCTGGTTATTTGGCGGCAACCCGATCGCGATCGTTTTTTTGATTCTTCGACGACCGTTTGGTTTTTTTGTACTTCATCTTCTTCTTCTTTCGCCTTTCGCCTGAGGAGGCTCAGCTGACGAGGAACGTTTCTGATCACATCCATCATCCCCCATCTTCGGTATAACCAAATGAGGGGGGGGTGGCATACATGAGGCAAGTACATGGACTCGGGAACAAATTCGCGCGTGGAGGAGGAGGGGTGAGACGGGATGGATACTCGAAAGAAGAACGGAACCCCCAACCCCAACCCCCTCCCGCAAGATTGGGGCGATAATAGCGATCTACGATAACGTGAAGCTCATTTAGGAGAGTTACCCCGACATGGCCTATCTGTCGGTTGCGGACTTCTTGTGTGAACGATGGAGGATTTGAGTTAGGATCGTTTGTTGGTTGGTTAGGAACAGCCTAACGAAGCCCCAAAACCAGTAAACTGGAACCAGACCAAAGAGCTTTGTTTTTGTTTTTCCCCCGTTCACGTTCACGTTCTAAAGCAAAAAATAAAAAAATAAAAAACAAATTATCATTTTCCAGCACGGGGTTTTGGTTCATCTTCTACTACAATCAATAACGTACACACATTTTAGTTTCGATATGTCAAAGGCAGGCCAGGGGGCGGTGACGTACTCTATATCTGGTGTCGTATCCTTTTATGAAGAATACAGCTCTTCCTTTGTATCCACGCCTGCAACCAATTTGACAATTTGACAAGAAACCAAACGGTGGCCTTGTATGAAAACTCACCCAACTCTTCTCGAACACCCTTCAATTCGCTCAGGTACGCCTGATACTGTTGTTTGTTTTCCACCTTCTCCCGAATACCCTCAAACACCCTGACAGCCGTCGAATAGTCGTTTACACGCCTGGCAGCTCTAAGAGCAGCCTCGATCACGGAAGGGGAAGGGACGAGATCATGAGCGAAGCAGTTGTTGAGGCCACGTTGGAGCTCGAAAAGATCTTGTGCGGCCTGGAAAAAGTTGACGTATCGTTCAGAGAACGACTCGAACGTTTCTTGATCATGTGCACTTGATGAAGGTCGAGAGAAGGCAGGGACGGTGTGCGTAGTGACGGTGGGGCGTGTAGCTGTACGCAGAATCGTAGAGATTACTTGAGAGCGCATCATATTGGAACGGACTTCGGAAAGACAACGATTTTGGAACGGAAAGACGGATTCGGCAAGGACCGGGTTGCTCAACTGATTTATTTTAATTAATATTTATTTATTTATTCCCTACCGCTAAGTATGCCTTAGTATGGTCACCGTTCTGGGTATGTTTTTTTACTTCCAAGACATCTTCCCCTTCCTCACCTTCTCACAAGAATGGTTTGTGTCCCCAACCATCCGCGCCAATTCTACTTCTGGTCTTCTCAGCCGTGGTCAGTTCGTACAAGTACTAAAGGTAACGAGCATTGCCGACAGTGTTTCTCAAGGGATGTGAACCAATCAACTGGCTTAGCCCTCACCCTCGGATGAGGGTGTATCGAGCTCCCTTTACCGTTAAAAGGATGAACCAGTACCATCTGCGAAAAGGATGTCTTCGCCTCGGGGGCTGTTGATGCTACCCTGATATAAACGAAGACTTCAGCTAGAGGAAGATGTCGATCCCAGCATTTCTCGCAGGCCAAACGAAACACACTCTGCATCAAGCAGCTGACGGTTCCGAAACCAGGATCAAGGGGGGGGGGGATGCTGCGGAGAGTTTGCCTTATCAACCTGCTTTGCACGTACTGTATTCTGTCGTCATGTTGGACGAGACGCATCAGAGAACCGTCGCCACAGATCTTTTATTATGGTTTAATGAAGAGTGCGCACCAAATTTTCCTCGCTGACCATTCTCGCCGAGGCACTCAAGTGCCGCCCAGATCCGAGTCTCAAGGTCATCGTTACATCCGCCACTCTCAATGCAGAGAAACGGCGTACAGCCAACCATTTTCTAATCTAGTCAAGAAATAGAGATGGGGTTTCGCGAATGGGCTCACGAAGGTCTTCGATTACAGCGACATTCAGAATTCGTGGGCGGCTTTGCAGGATTGCTTGCTTGGGGGTCTACCTGTCCGTGTTGTATTTAACTACTCATCGCTCGATACTCCTCGATGAAACGCCCAGTACCTCGGCAACGTGGTCGGTATCCGAGTCCTAGCCAATGTCGAGGACCTGCAATGCACGTTAAATTCATGTCAGCACTGCTACGATAATGTACCATGATGTTCCAGTGCGGTAAATCGAGGCTGCAGGGCTTGTAGTTGAAGCTTACGATTTTTTTTGATTGTTCGCGTGTAACTAACTATTTCGCCGCCTAAGTGCTAGTAGTCTTTCCTAGTACCCTAGTATGTCCTACATTCGAGTCATTTTTGAATGCTGTTAGTGTTACGGTTTGGCTCTATTCTCAAACATCATCCATTATTCCCATATCATCACTGTACGTTATCTGGGCCTAGGTCTTTATCCATGACTTCGCTGGGATCTATAAACCACGAAATAGCCCAGCAGACTGCCTTGCTCAACGAATTGAGGCTAAATCATGCTGCGGCTTCGTCGTTGGACGAAGTCAAGAAGAAACTTGGCGAACTCAAAAAATCACTGGCAACGTTGAACAGCAGCGCCGGAAGTAAAGATACAGCGAAAAAGAAGGAGCGATTGTTGTTGAAAACGGCCAAGGTTAGCCCCACTGTACCACAACCTAGGTTGCTCATCAGGTCTAATCAGGGTACCCGCGACTATGGCCCAGGGGAGATGTTCTGCCGCGAATATGTGGAAAGGATCGTAAAAGAATGTTTTTCCACATACGGAGGCAGTTGCCTCGACACGCCTGTCTTTGAACGCAAAGATATTCTGGCCGGGAAATACGGCGAAGATGCAAAACTCATCTTCGATCTCATGGACCAGGGCGGAGAGCAACTCGCCCTGCGCTACGACCACACTGTTCCTCTGGCACGGTACTTGGCTATGGGTGGTGCTACCAACACTCACTCAAAGCTGTGGCAAGTGGGCAAAGTGTATAGACGCGATAACCCGGTCATGTCGAAGGGTCGTATGCGGGAGTTCTCGCAAGCCGTAAACGTCATCCGTGCTAGGTTCTGTAACCCTTTCATTGACGAACGCATGCAGGACTTTGATATTTCGGGAGTATGGGATCCAATGATCCCCGATGCAGAAGTGATTAGTCTATTGTGCACCATCCTCACCAAGCTGGATGTCGGAGAGTTCACTGTCAAGGTCAATATCATTTACATGAAACAAAGAGGACAGTCTTAAGCAGTCTTTTCAGCTCAACCATCGTAAGATCTTGGACGGAATCTTCGAAGTATGTGGTGTCCCACCAGAGAAGATTCGTACCATCTCTTCGGCCGTCGATAAATTGGACAAGGTGAACTGATTTGTTTTCTCTTGTCATCACTCGTTACCTTATTCTTGTTCCAGCTACCTTGGGTTGAAGTCAAAAAGGAAATGACTGACGAAAAGGGTTTGTATCCCGCAATCGCTGATAAAATCGGCGAATATGTGAAACACAAAGGTATGTTCTCATTACCAAATGTACTTGGTACCAACTCGTGTAGTCAGGTGGTCCAGGTCTGCTCGAGCAGCTCCTGACAGATCAAGCACTGATGACCAACGAGAATGCGAAACAAGGTCTGGCTGATATGGGACTCTTGTTTACTCTCCTACGTGCATATAAAATCTTGGACAAGGTTAGTCAACTCTTCGCCGTAAGTGCGCTTATATTAACATTCTTTCCAGGTGTCTTTCGATCTCTCGCTGGCTCGAGGACTCGATTATTACACAGGCATCATCTACGAGGCTATCGTTGAGGCATCCGCCCCTCCGGGATTCAAGGCTGCTAATGCTTTCGCATCACCGTCACCGGAAAAAGAGAGCGGGTCCGCGCCCGCCTCTGCTCCTCCTGCAAAAAAGAAACCCTCCAAAAAAGTCAACACCGAGGACGGTGAAGAAGGCGAAGAGATTGACGAGTCACAGATTGGTGTGGGATCTATAGCTGCCGGGGGGCGTTACGACGGCCTTGTTGGCATGTTCACTTCGGCTGCAGCTGCAGAAGGGAAGAAGGGCCCCGCCCTGCCGTGTGTTGGTGTAAGCATCGGCCTAGATCGCATTTTCGCAATTGTTTGGCCTCGGTGGATCGAGAAGGGGATGCGGAGTAAGGAAACAATGGTGTATGTCATCGCGGCTGGTGACGGACTGTTGGCAGAAAGGGTGGAGCTTGTACAGGAGCTCAGGGTAGCTGGAATCAAAGTTTGTCGTGTATTTTTCTTCATTTGCGTCACCGTTGACAACTTCTCTCAGTCAGACTTTCTAGCCAAAAGCAAGCCAAAACTGCCGGCACAGTTCGCAGCTGGTGAAAGAGATGAGATTCCATTCGTTATCATCCTTGGATCAGACGAGCTCAAAGCCGGGCTCGTCACTGTGAAGGAACAGAAATGGAAGTTGGTTGATGGAAGAAAGGAAAAGATAGAATCTTCAGAGAAAGGGATTCAAATCAAGAGAGACGAGCTCAGCCAATGGTTAAAACAGACTCCTACATTCTTGGAGTGGGCTAGTGGGAAGTGGGCATAGGTCGCGTGCGTATTGGATTATAGAAAGCACTTGAGCTCAGGGCCAACGTTTGTTGAAGATTCCAATAAACCCTCAAGTTAACGGAAATAAGATACCATTCAAGGATAACGATGTAGCCTAATCCTCGTCCGAACCGACGTCTGATCCGGGACCATCTGTTGAAATCATTGTAAGGCTAAACAGTATCTTAAATAAGGGTTGGGGAAGACGTTACCGCTGGCAATGTCGTCTCGTGAAATAGTTGCATTCGCTCGAGCCCTGGTAAATAAAGCTACAAGTTCTGCATCGCTTGAACCGACCAAATCCAACGCGGTGTCCCCATTCTTGTCTTTGATACTAACCAGACGAATGTAAACCACAAGATTGGACAAATGATGGGACCTGTTTTACTTCGTGTCTGCTCCAGCGTCTAATAGACTCTCGACTACCGATTTTCTCAGTTGTGGAATGGCGATGTTGATAGCAAGATGTAGGGGTGTGGCCTTCAAGAGACGATTTATCGGATCCACATCGCAATCGTCATGCGACAAGATGTGCTCGAGGACATCCGTCGAACCCAAGGACGCACTATGTGTTTTGTCCGACGATTCAACGAACCGTTTGAGTTCAAAAGAGGCCGTGGACTCACGCATAGTGCAGTGCTGTAGACAACGTCGGTCAGAGCACGATCGACGGGCTATGATGTTCGCACCTGTGTTTCCTAGACTGAAACGAAATGTTATTGGGTCGTCACTGGTAGTGAGATTGATTTTACGCACCCATCTTGGTAGTTGATGTCGAAGTCTCCTTGTTCAAATATCTCCAGGAGCATCTCTTCGTTGTCCTCACGGGCTGCGCCCAAAAGCCGTTCATCTGACGGATCGAGGTCAGTAGCTTAATCCAATGGTTGTACCAGTACAAACTGTTGCTCGCTCCCTTGGAATCCATTGTTCGGCTCGAGTGCAACAAACCCGGAGCCGTGAAGCGGAAGAAATACGAAGATCAAATAAACCGTGACACAACTTTGCACTATCAAGGACATGACTCTACGTTCTGTAAGCGCCGACTTTTCGCTTACTGGTGACTGGTCTTGCCCGGTGAGTGTTCAATGATTTTATTGCTATCGAGAAATTGATCCTCTGATATCAAGGAACACCCTGACTTTGTAATAATATCCTTCCTTCCAAAACTGAATCCGTGTTTACGGTCGACATTCAACTAGGCAGAAGCCTGTTACGAAGTAATCGAGGAAGGTCCAGTATCAACGATCTCCCGAACACAGTGGGTCTTCAACAATGGAAGAGATTCCAAATGGGTAGCTGTCAAGACCGCTTCCACTCGTCGCAAATTCTCGAAGGAGCCCCATGACATTGTCAAGGAAATCAGGATCCTATCTGGTATTTCTCACCCCAATGTCGGTTTGAACCTCGCAGCTCCGTACACCTAAGTGTTTATGGGCTTCCATTGCTTTGCTAGATCATCAGTGTTCTTGGCCAACACGCTGATACGCATTCATCATCCTTGCAACTCTTCATGCCCTACGTACCATATTCATTGGCCGACCTTCTTTCGTCGCCAGCATTCTCCCCTCATTCATTGGCGGAACGGAATCTAACGACCAAGGGTGTTCATTTCAGTTTACTGGCGAAATCACTCATATTTCAGATTACTTTGGCGGTTTCTTACCTACATTCGGAAGGTATCGCCCACAGAGATATTAAACCTCACAATATTCTTCTTACCAGCGAAGCTTGTGTCAAACTGATTGACTTTGGTATCTCTTGGAAGGAGTCAGAGTCGGAGTCTGCAAAAAAGGAGGATTTATGGCCAGAATATTCTGAAAATATGTATTTCGAGGTATCTACTGGGTCGGTCTTATTCTTCTTTGCAACCATCTCAATTTTGACCCCGCTCGTAGCCCCTACCGAGCGCCGGAACTTCTGTTTGGTACTAGGTCATATAACGCTATGGCTGTTGATCTTTGGAGCCTCGGTGCTACATTAGCGGAGTTTTTCACTCCCTTCAGACTGGATGACCACAACGAGGAAGACGACACGCTTGATCACGAAGATGGTCACGAAATCAAACCATTTATTACCCCACAAACACTGCACATCGGGAACCCGAACTTCACGTGGTCCAAAGATTCATTGTTCAACTCTGAGCGTGGTGAAATTGGTCTGGCTTGGAGTATTTTCAAGAAGCGTGGTACTCCTACCGAAGATACCTGGCCTGTACGTCTGGTTCGATGCGAGTTACGCCCATATTAAACTATCCTTCAGACTTTCCGGAACTTGCCCCATTCGTCGAGAGTGACATTTAACGTTGTTCCCCCAGTCGATTTGTCCTTACTGCTCCCTAATCTTCCACCTACGACAACGCTAGAGGCGGTTCGCACGGATACCCATTTCCCTGTTCAAGCGATGGTTCCGTCGCCATTGGATCTTGTGTGTCGATTTCTAGTTTATCCACAATCTGACCGAATACAAGCAACAAAAGCTCTTCGGCATCCTTGGTTTGACGCATATCCCTCCGTTCTCTTACCCACGGGATATCTCATGAATAGCTTTGAATCTGAAATTGTCGAACGTTACACATCCTCCCTTTGTGAAGGGAAAAGCCTGGCCGAATGGTTGATTTCGATGTTACCCGCAAAGTCGCGACCAGCAAACACGGCAAAATAGTTTGTATCATATGGTACCAATAATACTTGGAATACAAAGAAGTTCTATGAGGGGGCAGTCAAGGGATGATTGTCGATTGAGATGCCTAAAAACGCAGATCAGTCAGGAGTCCAGAGATTACAGAAGACAGAAGGTACACACTCTGCGTAGCGTTTGCAGTCTTGTATATTCCGATTAATCGATGACTGAGCTCGAACATATCATTTCTGTGCAATATAACTTAGCACAGGTACCACAATCTCGAGCTGATATACAAACCGCAGAGAAATGATGATAAACTGGGCGTTTTTAGTGCGGTCCTTGATGTAGTTTGCAACGATGGAAACATTCCGGAAATCCAATGCCGCATCGATCTCGTCCATGAAGTAGAGAGGGGTTGGCTAGAACAGAATAATTATCTCGGTTTCGAAATACATGAAACCTGGTACCTTGAAGACGTGAAGAGCAAATACCAAAGCGAGGGAGCTTAAAGTCTACGAGAGATTGGACAAATGAGGTGCATTCATCGACAAATTTTCGCAAATTCGCTACCTTCTCACCGCCCGAAAGATTTGATATGTTCTTCCAACTCTTTTTCGGCGGCATGACACTGAAGATGATGCCTTCTGAGAAAGGATCCATGCTATCGACCAACTCCAGTTCGGCATTACCGCCGAGGGTAATCATCTTGAATACAGAAGTACCTTAGTATAAAGGTCGTTATATGCTGAATTCGGCAAACCTGATACATTTCTTTCAATTTCATAGAGATCAGGCTGAATCCAGTCATAAATTCGTCCAGGCGCTGCTTCCTCAGGCCGTCGTACTTGGATTTCTGTGAATCGCGAAGGTTCGTTATGTGTTCAAGATCCTTCGCACGCTTCAAAAAATCTTCTTCGCGCTTCCTGTACTCCTTTAGAACACCAAGATTCGGTTTTAGATTCTTGAGTTTCTCTAAATCCCTATCAGATTAGGCGGCTGCAAATGAGTTGAGAGTTACGAAGTTGCCTACCATCAAGAAGCTCGGAATCTGCTATCATTTCTCGTTTCTTGAATCTGGAGAGCTCTTCTACGTTGTAAATGTGAAGTTCATAGGAGGGTGTGCGCGCTCGCGCCTTCCCAGTTACCACCGTTTCATCGTTAGGTTCTGGTTTGACTGGGTTTTCAAGGGGTTCTACCGCAGGTTCGTGTTCATCCTCGTCATCGTCATCATCACTTCGAAGCTCTTCGTCAGAGAAGGCGCGATCGACAAGGAAAGCCTTACTCAATTTCCTCCAGTTTCAATTTGTCATGTTCTGTTTGCCAGTGGTCAAGGTGTCGTTCGTTCTCAGCAGCCTCCTTTTTCGTATCATTCAGAGATTGTTTGAGTTCCATCTGACGATGTGTTTTCAGCGAATGTTAATACCAGGCGTTACTAAGAACAAACCTCCTTTTGCCTGAAAGCCTGAATCTCCTCTGTCTTTGCATCTAGCTCGGCTTTGAGGTTCTCCAAGTCGTCCTTTGAGTTCTCAGCTGCTGTCTGGGCCGCCTCCACCTTCGTGCGAAGTTCCTTGACGTACTGTACACATTGCTCGATCTGTCCATTCAGGTCCTCGAGCTCAGCTTCAACTTCTTGCCACAGAGCTGTATTATTCTGGATCGTAACCTCAAATTTGAGCGAATCTTTCTCGGCCTTGGCTTTCGCAACTTCGGCTTTGGTGATCTCATCATTTGCCAAATTAATGTGCAACCGGATGCCGTCCACCTTGGACTTCTGGGTAAGGAGCTTGGATCCGCCGATGTCGAGAATTTTCTTCTCGAGGTCGTTGATAGCTTTCTCAAATTTTCCGGACTTCTCTTGCAGTTCTTGAAGTTCTTCAGTGGATGAAGTAATTTCCTTTTCCAAAGCTGAAATCCTCGCAATATCGCCGGCATCTGGCTTGCTCTGCGCCCTGAATTTTTGTCCCGATTCACTTTATACCAGCCGTTTTCCTGAAAGAAAACAACTCACTTGAGATCACGGACGCGTTTCTCGGTTTCAGCCATTCTTTTCTTGCCGTTTTGAATATCAAGTTCTAGCTTCTCCATAGCGATGTCGATTTGTGGTCCCGACTTCACTAGCCCGTCCAACGCCACCTCAAGCTTGCGCAGGTCCAAAAGTGTTGATTCCAACAGCTGTGCCGCATTCTCGCTCTCCTCCTCGTACCCCTTCAAAACTTCCGGACGAACAGCCTCAGCCGCTAACTTTGAGCTCATCCCCCCCTTCGCCACATGGTTCCCTCCACCTGACATCGTTCCAGACGAATCAATCAACTGGCCAGCGAGCGTGACAACTCTCCATCGACGCTGTCCGCCGAACGCAATACGGTTCGCTTGATCCAGGTTCTCCGCCACGAGTGTGTTGCCGATCCCCTTGTAAAAAGCGGCCGCAAATCGGGCATCTTTCGGTTGAATGAGATCAAATAACCTCGGAACATTTTCTGGGGTGGCCATCTTTTCGAGACCGTTTGTCTGAGAAAGTTTTTCAAGCACCAAAAAAGAGGCTCGACCGATGTTTTGTGATCGCAAGTACTCGATACATGACTGGCCTTGCTCGACGGTGTCAACCACAAGATTGTGAAGCGCACCACAAGCGGTCGAGATTGCCACATCATATTTGTCAGGGATCGTCCCTAAACTTCCAAGCCGGCCCTACGGCACTGTAAGAATACCAGTGACAAACAGAAAATAGCGAAACTGACATGAAAGCCGCTAATCCGTCCCGCATTGCGAAGTCTAGTAAGACTTTCGAGAACCTTGTTCTGTGATGTACTTGCGACTTGGGAGGCTTTTGCTTCCTCAGCTTTTTGACGGGATGAGGTCGCCTTTTCTCTCAATTTTTGAACAAGCATTTGCGTTTCCTGCAGCAACCTTAGCAAGAAACGCACACAAAGCTGGCAGAGCTTCCTACCTGAATCTTCTTCTCGCCAGCTTTGATTTCCTTGGCCAGGTTAGCCTTGTTAGTTTTCAATTGCTCTAGTTCGGTCACCTTGACCGGGCAATTTTATAAGCCTGTTATGTACATCTGTAACAAAAATACTCTCACCTTCTTCTCTTGATCGGTGTGCAACCGTTCAAGGCTCTCCTGTGCTTCTTTACTAGCCTCCTTCACAGCTTCCGCCTTTTTAGCGAGAGCGTCCCGTTCGCTGGAGGCAACGTCAATCTCCGTTTGCGTACTATTGATCCTGGCCGTCCACGGCTGAAGCTCCTTCTGCTTCACCTCGATCTGGTCATGGAATACCTGAGTCTTGTCTAAACAATGCACTCAGTGAAAAAAAGAAACTATAGCACATAATTATGATACCTTTCAAACTGTCCCGGATTCCCTCCAGAATAGTTTCCTCCTTTTCTAGGGAAGCTTCCAATTCCTCTACCTTTGTCTTCTCTCTTTCCATCTTCTCTGCGCTTTCCTTGACAGCGCGGACGGCTGTCACTTTCGCGTTTTCATCCTATGCTCGGGAGTGAGCCATATGGTACATGATCAATAGTGAGAATCCTGACGTCTTGCAATGATTTCTTCAATTTCTTGGCTTTGCTGCTGGAATGCTTGCGTCTTTCCTCTAGGCCAACTTCTTGCTTTTCATGGGTAGCGAGGTCTTTCACAGCTTCAGCGGCAGCAGCTTGGACTTCCTGGATGTGAATAACTTCAGTGTGTGAATTAAAGCAATCAGCAAAAGACACCGACCTTGTATGCCTTCCCACGTTCCTCATAATGCTGCTCAAGCATCTCCAGATATGTGATATCATCTTTATTCCGCTCCGTCTCTTCAGCGAGCTCTTTCTCGATGCGAGCCTATTCAAAGTGGTCTCAATCAATTAAAATGAACAAACAACACAAAACGCACAATCTTCTTGTTGAACTCTTCTTCATTAACAGAACATTTCCAGAGGTACCACTGCCACAGCCGCGATAACGACCGGACATGCTCATTCTGCAATCTCAAATAATCCTCCGCCTCCTTCTTCTGATCCTCCAACGCATTCTTCTCACGCTCTACAATCCTCAGCCGGTTTAACTTTTCGACCCGACTTTCTTGCAGCTGATCCATCTCGAGCAGTGCTTCTTCGATAGGTTCCTTGTATTTAGAGGTCCCAATAATGTCTTCAAGGTATTCGAGTAGGCCGTCTTCGTGCTCCGTGGGCGCCTTGGGTTTCATTTGCGCGATTGATTCGACTTCACCCTTTCGAACGACGTGAGGAAATCAGATGAAATGAGCAAGACGTGAAGATTCACCTGAAGAATGAGGAATCGCTTATGATCCAGATCAATCCCTCTTCCCTTGAGCAAAGTCTGAACCTCGGTAAAATTACTGCCTTGTCCGTTGATAGTATACCTGCTGGAATTATTCTTGAACGCTTGACGCGTCACCACAAGTTGCGAGTCAGGAACCGCCTTGAACGCATCCGGTCCAGGCTTGCAACCCCACAATGTCAATGATTTCGTCTTGGCTGGCGGCATATATCAGAAATAACGTACCAAATCGATGATCTCACGGAAATGAACTTCCACACTACAATCGTTGAGGTCGGGGTACCTCGCGGAGTTGTGAATTAGCTCAGACAACTTTCCCTGTCGCATCTTTGAGGCTCGGTAGCCAAAAACGAACAACAGAGCATCGATTGTGTTCGACTTCCCCGAACCATTTGGCCCTACAATGGATGAGAAGGACTGCGATCGATTATTACATCAACATCATGATAGCACATGAAGCATTAGATCACACCTTGTGGAACGGCCCAATTTCTTGTCTCCCTGCATAACTCTTGAAGTTGACCAGAACCATTTTATGGATAACCAGTCGTGATTTGGGTCCTTGTAGCAATTCCAAAGGGGGCTGAATTGGAGATAAAGGGGAGGCGTTGTTAATGGGCTGAGGTTCGAGGAGAGACTTGTCGTCTTCTTCTACAGCGCGCGCTCTTTTCAGGGGTGGCGTTTCCTCCCTGAGACGCTCTTCCTCGTCCGTTTCTGGAACCTCTGTCAAAGATACCTTGGGACGTGTTGATTGGCGACTTTTAGAGCTCGGCCCAGCACTAGAACGCGCTGAGGACCCGCGAGCTCGAACTACCTGGGGCTTGGCGACATTCTCTTTCTCCTCGGTTAGTATGTCGTCCTGGATAGGTTGTACTCGTTTTCGTTTTGATGTACCCAGGGTGCCAGCTGCAGGTTCGACTGACGCTCTTGTCGAGCGTGTTGAACGGCGAGGAGGCATGTTTCACAGTATTCAACACAAAATGACCTATATGGTAACGCGACTGGTCACGCGACACGTGACATTGCGAACGCGCTACAGGCAAGACCAAAATCATAGTACAAATCATCGCACATGCATACTAGTTGTGAACAAGTATTAACGCCCGAATGTGAAATACGCGAGAGACATTGAGAGAAGAGTACAAAAAAAGAGAGCAATTTGTTGGAAGTCAACGTTGATTGGGAAGTAATGAGCCCCTTGGTTTCGACAATGATTCTGCAAGCCCAAGGAAGGTTTCGGCAAGTCGGACCTATTTCCGATATGTAAGAAATGGTCGAGGAAAGTCTCAGAAAGGAGAGAACTCGCCGTATCAAGTGCTTCCGAGTATGACGATAAAACGACTGCCGCAGCTGGGGTTGAAGGATCTCGGGGAGCGTTATTTTGGAATTCGAGAGCAATTTGGGCCATCCTGCGCAAAGAAGCGCTAGAGGTTTGCGGTCCAAAGGAGACAGAATGGAATGATAAGGGTTTCCTGAAACTAATTGAATACAGACAAATCAAGGAACAGTCCAAGCAGCTTACCCGCGAGCAACCGCCGTACGGCAAATGTCTTGGACCGTTTGATCGGTGACTGAACATTCGCCATCGGAGAGAAAGATGATCACTGGAGTCCTTTGGATGCCATTCGCTATGAGCGAAGACATACCACATATACATTTGTTTCATACCTCTCTGTGCTCCAATGCTGCTGCATCACAGTTTGAGCAGCCATCAGAGCAGCGGTATAGTTGGTACCCCCCCTCGCCTGATGAGCTAAAACAGCGTGCAAAAGCTGGTTCGCAGAACTCCTGAAATTGTTGGTAACACAGTTCGAGACCTCATGGTCAAATAGCAATACGGTATACGCATCGCGACGAGCAGCTGCGGCCTGGCCTGAAGTCAGGACAGTTTGTCGGGCTGACCAAAATGCTTGCAATGATGAGTATACGGCGCCTAGTCTATTGTTGGAGTATCTTGTGATCAGAGCGGTTACTGGTGTATTACCCAAAGGGCGCCGATCTTGGATTGACATGGAACCAGATCTATAGGAAAGGAACACGACATGAGAGAGGATGAAAGTGGTCGGAGAGGCGAAAATGTACCTGTCAATTACAAAAATGCTAAAATAGACGGATTTCAGTCATTTCCCGGAATGCAGAGGATCGAACATACACGTGGAAAGCTTGTTGGAGCATCGCGGGGTTCTTGCATGAGAAGGAATGTCCATCATTTGAAACATACCCCATTCCGCCGTGGGGCGGTCTTCCCAATGGGTGAGGGTCATGGAAAAGTGGCAACGTACAATACGACGGTTGTGCTGGATGCGCTGCAGTCGCCGAATGTTCGGGACCTACTTTCGTGTAAGATGATCGTTCGAAAGCAAAGAGACAGATGTCACCTGTGCACATCGCATCGCTAGGAACCATACTCGTTGATAAGTTACACCTCCACGACAGTGAAGGGGACGCTCACCACTTGGAGAAATTTGTCTGATCCTCGCGAGAATATGGATCTATTGTTGAAGTTCAGGTTAATACTACACGACAATTTGTCAAGGCTTACCCCTGAATCCTGTGAGGAGTTGTGCGATCGTTAGGGGCATTCAAGCACCTCAAAGAGTTATGTACCTGTCCTCCGCCAGTAAAGGCCGTGTGTCACCCAATCCTTCGGACGGTCGGGATGTGGCAATAGACGATTTGCAATATGTTGGGTTTCGGCGGTTTGACAGGGAACACCAGGTTCAGCTCTACAGTAGTCGACGTGAACGTGTCGTCCCATCGCCTGGCAGACGATGTTACACATCATCGGTGCACCGTCGTCATCAGAGGCAAACTTTCGGTTGTTCAGCTCTAAAATTGTGCCATGCGGACCCTCGACTGTCCAACGGGTTCTAGACATTGATCCGTGACTAGTTTCATGTTCCTGCTGTGTATGCCCTGGATAATGATGAGGTAGATGGTGAACCTAAGATAAAAGACCATATATACCTAGTGGAAGAGTGCAGAAGTAGCCGCAGCTCTCGCATCTAAGCACTGGCGGTAAGGATGACGAATGGGACAGCATGGGAAGATGACACACCGGGTCTCACAGAAATGGAAAGAATTTGGTTCTGCACTGTGTCGGTGACTCCCCGCATGTGCAGTGGTTCCAGGACCGATGGGAATGACGCAAGGAAGACGTTTGGCCACTGGTTTTTTTAGTGAGAATGAGACATGCTGATCTACCAAACGTAATCTCAACTGACCTTGTGAATACTGCAGCAGGAAGCGGGTTACGGGTCAGTAGTCAAAAGTAGAGGAGCCACTAGTCTGACCTTGGTGTATTGAAATGTCTCATGTCGGCCCGTGAAGGTCGCCTCGATTGATTGTGGTGCCGTGTCGATCTCACAGATCCCATTGGCCGAACAAAGCGATTTACAGTCATGTTCTTGTCTGCCTCCATAATTAGGTGGAAATGCAGGGGAGAAGGGAGACGCACCCGCATAGATGCACCGCTCCAGGTTCTAGTGCATGGAGGTGATCTTGGTCAGAACACAATCGCCTGCACAATTGACAGGGCACAGGACACATGCGGTCATCACAATAATGATGGTCATGAGCTTCGTGGCTACGGGAATATCCCATTCACAACGAGGGCCAAATTGAAAAAAAGTAAGGTCACCAACACAGGTATGGTGCATGTTCCAGAGCACGAATACGGCTGACCGTCGGTCAAGATGGCTTGCCTCAAGTCGCAAGGCTGCAAAGCTTAATGTTGTTGGGACTACAAGGAAAATAATTTGCCTCACCTCACCGCAAGCGTGTATAGTGGCTGAACATGAATGGTCCTTTTCGATGTGTCCTGTCACCTGAAGAAAACTCGATCTCGGTTCATGTCAAAGATCAAATGTGACTAACCTCTGTGCATCGCTCTAAACATCCAGGTCTGCCGTACAATTTGCAAGGCTCCCCGCATAAATGAACGTTGACCACACAACTGGTAGGGAAATTGTGAGATTGGTCTCTTCAAGAAGACAAATTCGCCTACATATGTCTGCCTGAATGGCCCGCGCTGCGTGAATTGAGTACATCTTAAAGACGAAGAAATCCAGATAGAAAGTACCTGAAACCACAGCGTTTTTGCTCCTCTTGATGCTCGTTGGAAAAATCGCAAGGATGGATGCACTCGTGAGAGGTTTGACACTCGTGCGGTCCTTCATGGTGACGGCTTCGAAGACAAAGTAAATGACAAGAACCACATTGCATCCTGCACAGTTGTATATTTGCTTTCAGATCGACAACGTCACTCTCAAACTTCCTGCGAAGTTCTTCAATGTTGGCATGGTTGGTCTTGAAACGCGATAGATTCGAAGATATCCAATCCCGAACGTGGGCGACTCTCATGTCGACCAAGTCGGTTAAGTAAGCGCAGAGATCCGCAGTCCATTCGTGTTCAGGCTGGTTTTGCCGAGATTGATAACGATCCCATGACTGTTGTAATGCTGCGAGCACCGATTCCATTTCTTGGGGTTGATCTTCAGTTTCAGAAAGGTAAAAATGCGATGGCGAGTCTGGCACATCAATAACCACGTCCGTGTCAAGGTTCTACATTCAGGTGAACATTTTGAAAAGTCGGAAACGGTGCTTGTACCTTTAGTGGTTCGACCTCTGGCTCTATTTCAGATGAACCGAAAGCCAACGCATTGGGAAGGAGGGCAAGAAGGCGCCGCGCCCGATGGGCAGCAAGGGTTTCTGGTTCGAGTATACCAGTGAACGTTAAGGGACAATATCAGATATAGACACACGAGAGAGAGCCCCCCAATCATTGGCCTATCCAAAATCGATGTCATGGTTTAACGACATTAGCAGTAATGGTACCCCACTGACCTTCAACTTCGCCATCAAAATTTTGAGAGTATGCAGAAACTCGCCCGCTGCAGGGTGCGTGATCTTCTGATTATCCAACCCCCGTTTTAGGGTTGAGAAAAGTGTATAAAATTGTCGGGACTCGATGACCGGCCATGGAATTATGTTTAATTTACCACCATGGAGGCGGGAGATAAAATTTGCATCCTGCTCATCCTGGACAATTTTTTGGAATTTCAACGAGAACCTACTCCAGTGGTGAGAATGTGTAAGACTGAGAACATTAGGAACCGTACTCTCTCTTTATCTCCATCTTGTCCGAGTCCACTACGTCCTGCCGCTCGTATAAGTACTTCGGATGAATAGTCTCAAGAGTATCGCACCTTGATAATAATAACCAAAGTCGACTGAAACAGAGAGGGATTCGCAGCTGGGTTAAGCACGGTTGAAGAGGATTGAAAAGACTGGAAAAGTCCACTGATGTCACGGGAGAAGGCAAAATTATTTCGGAAGAGCACCTGTTTATGGTTGATACTAAGTAAACACCAAAAGAGGTGAGTGAAACATACCAGATTCGATATTGCAGTGTTGAAGAGAACGAGAAACGTGTCCTCTTGAGCGGACCTTTCGAGGCTGTCCACCCCTGAAAGTTGTTTGAGAAGGGTTCCAGAATCCATGAGTTTACAGACCTTCAAAGTCCAGCGCAACAACGAGCGCCTCCTCTGTAGGAGCAACCGACATCCAGACACCCTCTGTAGATTGAAGATTTAGCACGCAAAGTAAGTCTGTATCGGAACATATTGAATGTACCTGTGGTCCTCATAGCGCTTCCAGCGAACGATGTATCGGCCAAGTGATTGAGTGCGAAACTTTTACCGACAGATTGTTCCCCTGCATGTTGCCAGATCTAGGGGAAATTTTCAACAATTCAGAAGTTAGATTGCTCACCCATAGAAGAGACGACTTTGACAGGCTACGCATGTCGTCGATATGAAATTGCAAGTTGAATATACCTCAGGAACGGACTCGCCTTTGTGGCCATATATGACTGGAAAATTGATTCGTACCAACCGAATGATAAACTATCCACAATGCGGGTGACTTCAGCCCCAAGAAGTTGCTTCTCGAGTTCCGGCGAATATACGCCGTCTTTCAGCGGAATAAATCTGTTTTCGCGCGTGATAGCAATGTGAATAGGTATGAGACAGAGCAGATCTACCAGCCACTCGCCCGCCTTGAAGCAAGTGACCGGCCACACGGAATCTACGTGGAGACCGGCAACAAATTGGTCGAAGTGCGAGGACCCTACACGAATGCCTTTCAACTCATCACCAGTAGGTTTCCTAGTGGTTCTCTCGAACGATATTATCAGTTCAGAGAAATAAGGGACGAAAGCGTCATGATCACGATCTGTGATGAAGTCCAGAGTCTTGGGAAGTCTTTGACTTGAGGAAGTAATTGTCTGTCTCCGAATGGCCGGTTGCACAGGGAATCGGGTCCACACCTCTGCGTGACAGTCGATAAGACAATTGTGAACGGTGGAATTATCGCCACTTTTTGATGCACTCTTGCCTCCTTTTTCTTGGAACGTCATCTGTGTGACTTTGCTCGTGATGTCCAGGGCAAACGATCGGCACCGATGAGCATCGACATCGAGACCAATCAAGTGGACATTGCTCTTGTTTAGCAAAGAAGAAAGCACCATCGTCGAATCAAGAAGATTTTGAAATTCCAGAAGAATCCCTTCAGTAGAGCCAAAGGTGCTCCAATGATACGCCCTTAAGGACAGCCCAGAATCGTTCTTGTTTGAGGTGATTAGACATGATCCATCTGGCGACGAATAGATGGCTGTAGGAATCTGCTTGAGGTCTAATGAAGCAGGCCTTCGCCAAGAAGAAACGTTAGACGAAACATCATTTGTTATTAAATGGTCCTCCATACCTGAATTGCTGCGTTACCAAAGAGAAAACCCTAGCCTGAGCGCCGGCGTCAACCAGTAACAATTCTTCATTGCCGCAAACGAAACATATGTGGTAAATGGAAGTGGCATTGGCATACCAGGGCGCGAGGCTGACGGCACTCCCCAACGCTTGCAGAGTGGTGAATGTCTCATCAGCGAAAACGAAGATGTGCAGCTGCAGCTGGACGGATTACAAATCCGATGGGGGGATCAACCATAAGATTGACAAAGTAACGTTAATCCACACCTTGGGAGAGGAACAAATAGCAAGCGTTCGCTTTGCCTCGTCAAAGGCCAAAAGAAAGTCTTGCCCTATTTTATCACGATGGAGGAGTTTCCGATACCTCCGGCCCGCAACGGCGGCATCTAGGTTAGATAACTTCTCGCAGAAGATTACTACATTGCCTCGATTATCGTCAACAACCAGGAGGCATTTATTGTTTCCAAGGAGTTGGATGTGTCTGAACGGATGTAGCAGTGAGATCTCAGATGTCCGTAACCGATGCTATAGTATTCTCACAGTATTCTGTAATTCACGGGTAACTGAAAGGAGAGGGAGCGTCTGTCTTCCACGTGCGGAGAAGGAATGAAAGTGTGGTCCAGTCGCAGACGTTCTTGGTGGTCGGCTGACATTTCCAAGGAGTAAACCTTGTATTCGATTGCTGGATCCACGCGATGTTCCTGATGGCCTCGAACTTCATACGATTCTGCAGAGGAGTAAACATCAAAGTTCAACTTACTCGTTCATGCAAGACGACTGACTGTATCCATATGTCGATTTGGGTTCCAGAGAGTCTAGAACTGTCAAATACGGGGAATCGTCCGACTTGGAACTCTTCTCGATTTGCTGGATCAATTCGAGTACTGCGACTGCCTGATCTTCTTCTTCACGAGCAGTAGCTTCTCGATCAATCTGCTTTTGGCACGCCTCTTGGTGCAAGGATTGGAAGCGATGAGCCAGAGTATTACATAGCTTTTTGATCACAGCCTTGAAGTGAGAGTGGGCTCTCGTTGTAGCTTCCAACGCGGCTTCGTGCAAGAGCGGCTCTTGCGCAAAATCATTCAATGAGGAAAGAAAATGTGCATCGCTCGTGGCGGAGTTTACTTTCCGAGATTCCTTCATGACTTGTTCAACCGTCGAGTCTGTTGTAGAGAACCAGGACCGGAATTTCAGTACGACGTCCTCAAGAAGTCCCTGTTTCGACACATCCAGGCTGCCATCCATGATCCGTTGAATTAGTTCACAGCGAGTGACTGGCTCTAAATCTTTGTGTTCATCAAGTAAAAGTTTCGCCGTGATGAGGCGCAATTTTCGATCTCTGAACGCTGCGGCATCATTAGAAGAACCGGTAATGGAATCCAATTTCGCCTTCTGCAAAGCCGTCTCGAAAAATATGGCGAAAGAAGGGACCATTTTCATGTTTGAGATGCGATCTATACCAAAAAGATTATCAGCCGTCGAATTTTGGATGGAGCTCTGATTCTTTGCATGACCTTTATAAAGTTCGTCATCTGTGGGCAATTCAATCTCGAGGCCTTCACGACTGAGGGTCCTGAAAGAAGATTTAGTAGTAGACCAGATAGCTACGAAAACAGACTGCACACACGGAAAATGACGTAAAACTTCATCAACGACGGTTTGAGTCAATGTCGACATAATCTGTGGTGCTTCTTCGTTCAAAGTGTTCTTCAACTTAACCCCGTTCTCACGAATCGCGATGTCTCGAGTTTTGCGTGAACGGTCTTGACTTTGCTCCCAGACATTACATTCTTGCGGAAAACGAGTCTTCAATCCGCCGTTGACGAGCACGCCGACTTGACTACTGGTAAGGCTGTGGTTTAGCCGGATGCCCCCTGTTCGACTGGAGGACGCGTTAGCACAATGTCATTCGGAGGATGTCGTCATTCTTACAGTAGATCTCGGAGTTGGATCTCATTTTTGACTCCTGAAATGTCATCGGTTTTTGTTGATGGCGGCACGTATCTTGCGCTCATGAATGCTTGCATTGTCTCTCCCGCAAGTAGCCTGGGCGCTAACACCTCTTGATCAATCGAGGATTCTGTAGGAGGTTCGTAAACCGCAATATGACGAGATGTAATCTGGGTCCTCGATTTCAGTGAGGGTGACAGTAAAGAAAAGCAGGAAATGAATGCCGTACATTAAATCCAGAGCGTGTGGTAACATTTTCCTCCTGCTCGTTTGTCTTGGCAATTTCAAATGTAAACAAACGGTCGGATTCATCGTCGTCATCGACATTCATAGTGATATCCTCAGAATCGTGATTCCATACCATCGATTTCGCATGCTCGGAAGATATTAATACTACTATCTGGTCTGTGATCTTGGTAAGATACCTGCGAAAGATGCATTAGCGGCCACTGTGCAACGACATATTAACACTTGCCTCATGAAAGTGACTCGATTGCGGCACACTGAAGAAACTGCATCATCGTCCCAAGTGGTATCTTCCGGCCAATAGATGACAAGGAGCTGCTGATCGACGACTACCGTACTGAAAATGCGCACAATATACAGACCGGACCGCAATGCGGGCATGGATATTCCAGAGGAGCCATCTGTTTTCAAACCTAGAATATGGGCACTGCGGAACTAAGGGATATGGTCATGTTTCGTGACCACCCACAACGGAGACTGACATCGTTCTGTCAACAGCCCCAACGGAATACAATAGCTTGATGATCGCTTCTTTGCTTCCGTATACTCCAATGGGTTTGACCGACAAGTTGTCCAAGATCTTGAAGTTGATTTTAGTAAAGGACACGTATGCTCCCGGATAGAGAGAGTCGATAAACTTTCGTAGCGAATTCTGAGCGATGATAACCTTGTCCACTAGGAAATTTAAGTGCATATGAGATTATGATTTCCGAGTCGGAGCACCACTCAAGGCTCACCAGTCCCACCGCTCCCTTGTTCGTTGATAAGGTCAAGAATGCGATACATCCCTTTAATAGAATCAAGTAGGTCAAGGCTTCCTTTCGGAAAGACCGTTGAGGAGCCCGCATCCACACCCGAACCGTTCTTATCCCCGGTATATGCGGATGTGGCTTGGCCATTGGTCTGCGATTCAGTGGGTCAGAAACAATGCGTGCAATGAAGAGTACACTGACGCCCATGGACTCGTCAGTGAGACCGTTTTCATTGCTTGGCGATTCATTATCCTCGCAATCATAGAAACACTCATCATCAACTTCGAAAGGGTGCAATTTGAAAGGTCCCATGGTACTAGACTGCGGGGGTTTCGAGGAAAGGGATAACTCGACAGCGACTATTTATGCCAGTGAGACCCATGAGATCCGCAGCTTATCGATGGTATTTGTATTCGTAGTGTTTCTAATTTGAGACAACGTCGATCCACATCACCGTCACGGTGAGTTCCGACTGTCATCGACGTAAGTAGCTATATAGCCTATATGCGTCCAACCCTTGGCCTATCGAAGACAGTAGAACTCTAGCAACAAACTCCCCGAAGAACAGGACATCAAAAAGATGATAAAAATCCAATATGATGAAGAAAACAGCAATGTGAACGATGTCGTGCAAAAGGTACTTTTTGGTAGCGAATGGGTTATCTCACATTCAGGTGCAAGTCAATATTCTGGTCAAAATGGAGGGGTATCTGCATGTGGCATTGCGGCACTGAACTGCGTAAGAGTGGTTCTCGGGAAAGAGCAGGATGGCCTGCGGGACAAAGCTCTATTGAAGGACATCATGTGTCGCAGTACCGCCGAGGTACATTACTTTACGTGGTTTGAAGTTCCCGAGCTCCCTTACCCTCTCTTACAGGAGATCATGTCGATTTGTGCCCAGTGGCCCAGTCAGACCCATTTGGAGGTGGACGAAATATATCAAGTTCCTTTGTTTGAATTCTCCTTGAAACTTCTGTCTTCCAAGCATTCGCAACCAAGCTTCGAGAACTTCAGGAATCTACTTTTGTAAGATTTCAAACAGGTTTCCTATCATGCACTGCTGCTAAATCGGTCGTTTTAGAGAGCTGAACTCAGGTCCGGCAGCTAATGTATCTGCCGCCGTTGTCATTACGCGCCCTCCTGAAATCATTGCCTGCCTGAAGATACTGGCATCCAAAAAATCTGTCTTTGTGGTATTCGATTCACATCCAAGGCCTAAACATCCCGAAGGGGCGGGGTTCATCTTCAACACCTCGATCGACGCTACAGCCAGCTACCTCAGCCAGCTACTGGCTGTTGATACCCGGTTCTTCGCAGACAAGAGTATGCAATGGCAAGCTCAACTCCTTGGACATTTCTCTGGTCACATTTTTGCCTCCAAAAGTCTCAGAAACAACGCAGACTTAGCGCAAGCTGTACGAGAGTCAAGCCTCACTCTTCTGGAGCTGCAGGGGCAGGTGGCCGAATATGAATTACAGAATAAATCCCTGGTGGCCGAAAACCAGCGATTAGAAGCTGAAATCATCGAGGCAGAAATGAATCATTGTCAGGAATTGAAACAGCTCCAGACGAGCAGTCCCTCTACAACTTCCCTCAAGAAATTAGACAACGATATCGGACTTCAACGACGCGGTTCTCTGCCTAGATATCAGCACAACTCGTTGGTTGCTGCAAGTCCAATTGCGGGCCCATCTCACACCATCGGTAATGGGAACTATCACAATCGTAGACAAGCTGGACGTACTGCTTCATACGACAAGGGAGAGAGGTCGGAACCCGGCGAACACGATCTAGAGTTTGCAATGCAACTTGAATGGGATCTGTCATCGGAAAGGCAACGCACCGAAAGGGCCGTGCTGAAACAGCGCGAGGGTAGCGATAGACGTGTTCATAGGGACGATGAGTACAATCGTGAACATCCTGGGGGTCTTATCTCACGCGACAAAGGAAAGAAGTCGATCTTGGACGAGGCCCGTAACAATGACCTCGAAGTTGCGATGCAGGTCGATCGGTCAGAGATGCGAAGCGCCATAGCCGCCATGCAGAAACAGCGGGAGTATGAGAAAGAAGACGAGCGTTTGCGTAGAGAACGGGAAGAACTTGCCAAGACCGTTCAAGTTTTATTCAAATGCGGGATATGTCTTGAAGAACAACCTGAGGACTTCGTCGCTTGCGTTGAGCACTGCGGACACACATGCTGCAGAGATTGTATCAGGAACTACTTGATCTCGAAAATAAAGGACCACCGCTTCCCGATTTTTTGTCCAATCTGTGTGGCAGAAAAGGGCCGACGTGAACCGAGTGGTGGGTCTGGCATTCGGCGTCGTGTTTATACATCGTTGTTAAATGCCTCTGCAGCGTTGACCAATTCCTTGGTTCAGCAAGTAGGCATTCCGGAACAAGACTATGAAATTTATGAGGAGCTTCAAATGGCAGCATTTTCTATTCTCCTCCATTGTCGCAAGTGAGTTACACATCACCCATCGTTTCATTCATCCATCGTTTCATTCACCATAATGGTCCTTCCCAGGTGCAAGCGATCTGCATTTGTTGACCGGAACGAACACCAAGCAGAGCGGACCCTCGTCTGTCCTTTGCCGGGATGTAACCATGCTTGGTGTAAGACATGTCAACAAGAGGTAGACACGGCAGGATCTGCGCATTCTTGCGATGGCTCATCCGAGTTGAAGCATCTCATGAAACAGCGAGGCTGGAAATTCTGCCCAGGTAGGACCGCTGCCTCTGTTACATCATAATGGTAACATATTTGGCCTCTCTTCAACACTAGGATGCAAAACCCCGATTCAAAAGACGTCAGGTTGCAACCACATGACAGTTCGTGCTGCCCCATTTTCCAGAAATCCAGTGCAAACTAATATGATAAATCAGTGCATGTCGCCGGGATGTAACATGTCCGTACTTTCACCTTTTTTAGTCCCTTTAATTATTGAGTGTGTTGTTAAGGCATTTCTGCTATGTTTGCGGCAAGAAGATACTTCAATCGTCATTGCCACAGGATGTCAAAACCGCTGTTTCGGACCATTATCGCAAATGTACGTTATTCGAAGCTTTGCGATAGAGTGTTCAGTTTGGCTTGCCATTGCACACACATCAGGACTTTCCACATTTAGTCGGGATCTAAAGTGATTTCTAAAGTTAGCACCAAAATATAATCTTTAGATTTACATTTAGGCCTAGCCTAAATATTGAATTTAAGTCACAAATAAATGTATATCTAAATTATTTATTTATTTTTATCTTTAGGTTATTCTTGCAATCAAAATAATTATCAGATCTAAATTGTAAGGGGAAAGTATAATTTAGTTTCAAGTTTACTCAAATTTCTAGTCCAAATTTAGGCATCACTTAGAGGCAGGCCAAAATTAAAACTTTCGGTAGCATTAAAATAATAAATTTAATAGTTATCAAAATGTAAGATTGCAGCAGCTATTTAAATCCAAAGGTTGTTGTTAGATCTAAAGCTATTGCCCGCGCCATCGCCCACTCGTCGCCCGCCCGTCGCCCGCCCATCGCCCACCCGCCACCCAGCCATCACACTGCTGTGCAGTTGGTGCCATTGTCATTTCCTGCAGGCTTTGAGGGTGCCCCACTACTCACCAATGTTAATTGATGCACCCGCTGGAGAGGTACCGAGGTACCTCTCCGGGGGCTCACGCAGGACTCGAGGTGGAAGTCGACTGGATAGGAAGGATCCCTGACTACTACATCTGGAAGGCTACTAACTAGGTCAAACCGTGGGAACCCAGTCACGTGACTGCCAGGTCCCACTACTCCAAGTGCCCCTTTTCCTCATGGCGACGCCCTCGTCGCCAACTGCTACAGAAAAGAACACAAAACAAACAGAAACTGACCAAAAAACTCTAAAGCCACAACTCCCAGTCCCTCAGAAAGCCTTGACTCAAGGCCAGGGCCTTATATCGTGAAGCGGGAAGTCGTCCTCGCGCAGGGGGCGGTAGATGACCAGACTCTATAGAACTCCTCTCTCAAACTCAAACTCTCCGAATGCCTTCCTCGCGAGGGTTAGGGCTTACGACGCAAGATCCAAAATCGCTCGAATTGCTCTGGCAAGTACTCAGTGCAGCGTGCAAGTTCTGGTGATCGAAAACGTAACGGTGTTGGTGGAACTAGGTGAACAGGTGTATGAACAAGTGTAGTGACGGCTCGTAGGTAGACTTTAATCGACATCCAGTATGGGGTGGAACGGGGAACGAGGCTATAAAGCTATAACAAGGGATGGGGGCATAGGGTTGTGCTAACGAGGGCGCGGTGTCTCGACGCGAGGGGTTGGCGTATCACGCGAAGGGATCGGGGTGGCTCGTCCGGGTCGAGAACGATGCCGCGGGGAGCTGAGCGAGGGTTCGCGGGCCAGGTATGGTGTAAGGAACCGGCCGGGGGGTGGTGACGTGGCGGAACGCGGTGGGGGTCTGGGAAACGGCGGGGACGGTCCGTTCGAGGTGTTGTGGGGTTGCAAACAGGTGGGCCGTGGGCTTGACGAGATGGCCTGGGCCGGTTGCGTTGGCGGAACGGGGCTGCGCGATGATGACGTGGCGTGTGGCCGGGGTGTCAGAAATCACGGCGGGGCTCGTCTGGGGCAACGGGGTGCCCTGGTGGGTGGAACGAGGGCGCGGGGGGTTGAACGAACGTGGGTTGGGGCCGGGACATACGAAAAGCGGGGGGGTTGAAGGTGGTGACGTGGCAGGCGCTTGGGTGTCCGAAAACGACGGTGGGGGCTCGTTTGACGCAATGGAGGGGAACGGGGGGTCCTCGCCGGTGGAACGAGGGCACGGGAGGTCGAATGGGTCCGTGGGTTGCGCTGGGGTACACGAAGAAACGGGGTTCGACGTTGGTGCCGTGGCGGATCCGTGTGGTGACCAACAAGGGCGGGACGGCTTCGTTTGGGGCAACGAAGCGCGGTGGGGGGTTCTTTTGGGCAGAACGTGAGCACCGGGTCGTCGAGCGTGAACGCGGGGGCCTGGATGGATACGAGTGGGCCGGGGAACGCTAAAATATGGGGGTCGAAAGGTGGTGACGCGGTTGTACGCGGGTGGCCGTTGGGCGTCGAAAATGGACGTCGACGGCGCTTCCGAAGTGACGTGGGGCAAGGTGGGGCCGTGAAACGTCGAACAAAGGCGGTGGGGGGTCGTCTTGGGCCTGTGAAGGGTGAAAAGCTGGGCGCGAACAAGGTGACGCGGCCTGGCTGGGTGTTCAAAACGGGTCGCGGCCGCGTTTTTGGGACGACGTGGGCGTTGGTGGGTTGAACAAGAGCGCCGAGGGGTAAACTTGAGTACCGTACGACCGAGAATAAAGGGAAAATGTGCCGTTGCGCAGCAGTGGGTGGTGAGGCCGAAAGGAGTCGTCTCGCGAGAAAAAAGGTGGTAAAAAAAGCTGAGAGACAGAGAAAAGAGATCCGTGAGTCGATCGCACTCTCATCACCACGATGGAGAGGTACCGAGGTACCTCTCCGGGGGCTCACGTAGGACTCGAGGTGGAAGTCGACTGGATAGGAAGGATCCCTGACTACTACATCTGGAAGGCTACTAACTAGGTCAAACCGTGGGAACCCAGTCACGTGACTGCCAGGTCCCACTACTCCACCGCCCATCACCCACTTGCCATCCACCCATTGCCTGCCCACCTCCCAATCATATGACCTCATGAGCCCAGCTCCGACGTCAATTGACGTGGTGGTGGGGTTCGTGAGGTGATGACAGAGGTAGGGGGAGAGGCAGGCGGGGGAGATGGCAGGGCAGGGGCACGACAGGATGAGGGCAGGGAGATGGTGGGGGCACGATAGGATGGGAGGGCAACGAGGGTGTGGGCGATGAGGTGTGGGAGATGGCGTGGGCATGGCACGATGGGATGGGAGGGTGGGCAACTAGGGAGTGGGAGATGGTGTGGTGAGGGAGATGGCGTGGCGAGGGAGATGGTGTGGGCAGGGATTATGTTGGAGAGATGGTGTGGGCAACGAGGGAGTGGGAGGGTGAGGAGATGGCGTGGGCATGGGTGAGGGAGATGGCGTTGGTGTGGACGAGGGAGATGGCGTGGGCAGGGGGAGATGATGGGATGTGAGGGTGGGGAGATGGCGTGGGCGACGAGAGCGGGCGACGAGAGCGTGGCGTGGGCGACGAGAGCGTGGCGTGGGCGACGAGGGCGTGGCGTGGGCGACGAGGTGTGGCATGGGTGTGGGAGATGGCGAATGTGAGGAGAGATGGCGACGAGGACGAGGGACGTTGCCGTGTGGTGGAGATCTCGTCGTTCCGTGGGGCCGTCGCCATCCTCCTGTCATTTGTGATGATGACGATGGTAGCGGCCGCGGCCGTCGTCTTGTTGCCGTCCTCCCTGCATCGTCGTCCGCTCCGATCGGCCACTTTGGGGGGCAATAGCGCACATCATTGTGCGCTGTGATCCCCATTCCGCCGCCATTGTCACCGCCGTTGCCCTGCCACTGCCAGTTGGAAGTGGAGGTCGTCGTCGCCATCGTCCTGCAGCTGTTCAGCGGTTGCAATGGGGTGATGGTTGGCAGCGGGTGGTGAGTGCCTGCCGCTGCCATCGTCCCCTCGTGGCCATAGTGGGGACCATTTGGCCCTCATTGTTGCCGCCGTTGGATTGATGATGGACGGTGGGTGGAAGGTGTGGTGGGCAATGGGTGGACGATCAGCCGATGGTGTCTGACGAAGTAGTCAGCGGGCGACGAGAAGTGTCAGGCGATAGAGACGTACCTTGGCCGGAGAGTTGGTGCACAACTCCTCCGGCCTCGCTGATGGTCACCGTCATTTCCATTGTCGTTGTCGCCGTTGCTGTCATTGTCGTTATTGTCGCTGTCGTTGTCGTTGTTGTCGTTGTCCCTTCGTCGTCGTGTTGTTTGTTGTTGTTGTGATTTGTGACTGAACACCTCGATCTGGAAACCCGCCGAAGTGAGTGAGAGGATGGGTGGGCGATGAGCGTGCCCGATAACGTGCACGTGGGCAGTGAGTGGGCAGCGAGTGGGCGACGGGTGGGCGATAGGAGCGTACAATCACTTTAGTCCAGACGGAATCTTAAATTTTGACAACTACCAAAATGGTACATTTTGATATCCATTAAATTAAATATTCTCATCCTGTCAAAATTATAAATTTCAGCTTGTCTTGAGGTGATGCCTAAATTTGGACTAGCAAACCTGTGTAAACTCGAATCTAAATTATACTTTCCCTCTACAATTTAGCACTGATAATTATTTTGATTGCAGGAGTGATTTAAAGGCAAGAGAAAATAATTGATTTGGACATTTATTTATTCATGACTTAAATTCAATATTTAGACTTGGCCTAAATTAAAATCTAAAGATTATATTTTTCTGCTAACTTTAGAAATAACTTTAGATCCCGACTAAATGTTGAAAGTCCTGATGTGACATGTATTTTGTTCAATGTTATGTGTTTGTTTACACGAGCTTGTCAATGTTTGTAACAAAGTTTGACAAAATTTGAAAGACACTGCCACTCCGATATTCTTTCTTCAGACCATCAAGGACCTCAACAATGGATGACGGTACGTCTTCAGCCTCAGCAGCGACACGACGGCGAATTTTCTCTGTCGCCGGCAACACCAGCCCCTCCGTACATACCAGTTCAGCCCGCTGTAATGTCCATCGACAGTCTTCACCCTCCAGTTAACCCTGCGACCATTCAATTTTTCCTCGTTTTTGGCTCAAGGCCAACATGCGAGACATGTCTTTCACCCCTCTGGTGTACATCATACAAATACTCTCCAACTCTCTCTCTTTTACATGTTTTCGCCATGGGAGGACAGACAAAGACTCGACCCTGCCTTCTTTCTGTTTTACCGCCATCTATCACACTATTCAGTCACGTCCATCCTAACTCACTCTCCACTGATCCCCCTATCGGCATGATGCGAACCCTGACATTTCATTTTCGCTTCCACCTTCCTCAGCATGGCAATCCCAAGACATAGCACCTTCCAACAGCGGCATCAGCATCCCCACACACGAAGCGGGGCTGAGTAACGGGAACAATATTTCTACGGATGACCCCAACTGGAACACCAACGGCGGCGGACGCTCGCCTGGCCGTGACAGAGGGGGCGAGGGCCCAAGAAGGTCAAGCAGGAGCAGGAGCCCCGGTGCCAGGGACGGTGACAGAGGGTCAGTCTCCTTTGCTCCATGTTAGATGGTGTCTTGGCTGTTTATGCCTATGTGGAACATCATTAATTAATCAGTCGCGGTGGCGATGGCAGACATAATCCCGGCAACAATCTCCACGTGTCGGGCCTCAGCCACAAAGTTGATACTCGCGATCTCGAGGCGGCATTTGCCAAGATTGGCCGAGTAAGTTCTTCTGGTTTGCACGAAGGTTTTGTTATTTGACATATTATTTTGGTGAATGGTAGGTTAAGAAGGCTTCTGTCATGTATGATCCTCACACCCGTGAGTCTCGTGGGTTCGGATTCGTGACCATGGAGACCGCAGAAGAAGCAGATGCCGCGGTCACCGCCTTGAATACCACTGATCTCATGGGCAAAACGATGAACGTGGAGAAGGTTAACATAAATTTTACGTCCTTGTGGATACATTGATTCACTTGGTAGTAGGCTCGCCGAGGACGCGCCAGGACACCGACACCGGGCAGGTACTATGGTCCACCGAAACGCAGCGATTGTGTGTATTGTTGATTTTCCTCTTGACAAAGATTTTTTCTGATCGGCTCTATGCAGTTGAGCGCCCCTACGATCCCCGCCCGTATGACAGCCGCTACACGCGTGACTACGAACGTCGTGGACGTTACGATGACTACCGTGGTGGTGGTGGTGGTGGTGGTGGTGGTGGTGGTGGTGGTGGCGGCGGTGGTGGCAGCTTTGGTGGAAGAGAAGGCGAGAGAGATAGGTATCGCGACTATGAGAGAGAACGGTACCGCGACTATGATCGTGGAAGGTACGAAGAAAGAAGGTATTAAACCCTCTCCGACGCCCAAAATTGGTAACCATCAGATACTTGAGGAGATTCGATGTCGTCTCTCTGGCTACCGTTACTCAGTTTAATTTCAAAGTTTGTATCTTCAGTACCATAATTCTATCGTATGCGGTGAACCAGTGAGGTTTGATTCTCAGGTTTCCATCGGAACCCTCAATAATAATACATGTACCACCGAAGTTGCCTTGCTGCAAATCTTGCTCCCCTATGTCACAACGAAAAAGACAACTTGGTTGTATTTGGAGCATATAAGAATGCTGGAGAGACAGGAACGTCCTGCTAAGCTATACATTGGAGACCGCGAACGAATTCTAAGGAACTTCAGCTGTCTGGTATTCCGTAACTGCAGCTTCGAAGTACCTTCACTGGGACTTGGGATGCCCTTGAGCGGACAGCGACAGCATGCTGAACGACATGCTGGCAGACTGCGCAACATAATACCCCTTCACCACCTTGGCCACATCCTTTCAAAAAAAGGGGTCAGTACATGAACCCCAACGAGATGCGTGATTGGCCGAATAAACAAAGAAGCGAAAGGAAAGGAACGGAAAGGAAAGGAACAGAAAGACCATCTCACGCACCTGCAGAAAATCGGTACATTCACCCCTATCAATGGGGCCTTCGCGCCGTCCATCGAGTTCTACCAACCTCATTTCCACATTTTCAGGCAAGGTCTCCCTGGCGTGTCCCTCCGGGGCCTGGACGAAGCAAGTGAAATGGAGATCGGTGTCGAGATTCTCGGGCACAGCTGTTTGACCCGCCGATGCCGCTGCAGAATGCATATCAGCGAACAGCGGGGTGGTTTCCAGGATCTTTGCACGCTCTTCGGGAGTCTTCTCTGTTGTAAGTCCAAAGGTGAAAATGGTTTGACAAATAAGATTAGCTTAGGCGTCGGGAAAAAGAAAGAAAGAAAAGAAAGAAAGAAAGAAAGAAAGAAAGAAAGAAAGAAAGAAAGAAAGAAAGAAAGAAAGAAAGAAATAGAAACCAATCGTACCAATGCATTGATCGATGAACTTGGCGAGCGGGCTTTCAGGACGAACAGTCACGTTGGACTATCACACAATAATGTGCGTTTTTCTGATGAGTTTGTTTTCTGCTCGCCAAAAAAAAAAGAAGCAACGGGTTCAACATTTACATTCGTCAAGGCGTGCAAGAGACCAATGGTCCCGCAAGCGTTCGGGATCTATATAGATATAGATATAGATATAGATATATAAGTGTTCGAAAACAAATCGCCCTTGAAGCAGAAGACACAAGAAAAGGGGCGTACCGTCTGTTTGATCCAGACTACAGTCGGATCGACCAGAGGCTGGCCGTCTTTCGCAATCGCTGCGTCCTCTTCCTTGCGCTTCGTCTCCAAACTGGGTGTTATAGGGAAAAGCAAGATCACCGCCTTGACTGGTTGTGAAACTAGACCCAGGAGCTATGGCAATAATACTGGGTCAGCGGTTGCAGGAGGGCTACGTTGCAAACAAGCAAGAAGCAAGAAGCAGGAAAACACCTCAGGGTCGAGTCCGTAGACATCTTCAAACTTGTCTTGCGATAAGATCAGACCAGCCTTCTTGGCCCACTTGAAAAGATTTTCAAAGGTTACTCCAGTCACTCAGCGGGAGTGTGAGCTTGCCAGACTCACAGAGTTGAGAACCTTTTACAGTAAAATCGTTAAAGCAGTCAATAGTTTCATCAATTATGGCCTCGCACGTCAGGGTTGCTTTCGAGTGGAATCCAACGAGACATATCGGTGATATCCATGTTGAGAGTGAGGAGGGAACGAGAAAACAAAACCACAAAATGCGGTGTTGGAGGTGTTGGAGCAGATCAGCGGATCTAGCCCCAGTTCCAAGCCTGGCATGTTACCTGGCGAATATGTATATTCCAAAACAAAGCCAGTACAATAAATGAGAGCATGAACGAGTGTACGATATAAGTCTGGTGGACAGACGGTGAAAAAAAAAAAAAATGCCAGAGCAAAAAGTAATACAATGTAAGGGATGGTCATACTAAAATCCTCCTAGACACCCGTCATCGAGCGACGGCACCTCGAATGCGCTGGCCCTCTTGGTTCGGTGGAATTCATCCAGCCCCGACCGATGCCGACCCGGGCTTCTGCGCTTCGGAGTTACCTCTTTAGCAGAAGATGGCGAGTACAGCAAGGGCGAATGGGCATTGTTGATTCCTTCCTGTGAATGCGAGTGGGGTACGAGCGAGGGCGGTGGACGGAGAGCAAAATGTCTGGATATCGGCGGCACTTGAGGGCCAGGTGGGGAGTCGGAGACACCGTCATTGTCATCGGAGGATGCTGAAGGTGAAAGGTCGGGAATTAATGATGGGGGATTAAACGGGGTACCTGGGACGTCTGGCGGTCCTGGGGCATCAAAGGCCCGGGGATGAAAGTAGTCTCCCGGAAAAGTGGTGATGCCGGTAGGTGTCCGTGCCTTTGATATGTAGACTCTCCCTCCACGCTCTGGAAACGCACAGAGATTTGGGGAGACCGCGATAGGTGCGCGATCATAGACCGTTGGAGAGTGAGTGGTGTGTGTCGAGGCGAGGGCGGGAGAGGGCGGGAAGTGAACATGGGGAGAGACTACGAGGTCGCGACAGGTTGCAAAAGGGAATGGATTCAAAGGGGAATCTGAGGGGTATAGAGGCTGCGATTTCAAGCACGGTTGAGACATGGTGGGCCCGTCCTGGGGATGCCCACGGCGCCCTATTATACAGCGATGCTGCACTCTCGGACTAGCGAGAGTGCTTAACATGCATGGAGTAAACGTGAGGAACAACGAACTGGCCTGGCAGCTGAGCGCTTGTTATTATAATAAATAATAAAAATCAGCCGGGATCGGTCGCCATGACAAAGCGACACCATATTGGTGTTTTGCGGTGCCCGCAATCAAGTTGGTGGCCTCGATGAAGTCGGATGGAAAACTCATGCATGCCAGTGGTCGAAGGGAACATGCCAGACTGTGCGCTGGACACCACGTTGCCGAAGCACCACTCCCTCCAGTTTACAACGTGACAGCTAGCTTAGAGACTATCCTCACTCACCAAGGAAAATAAATGATTTTCTGTGAGGCATTTCAGACCAACAACGGGCATCCGCAGAATCAGACGCGTATCTCTGAAATTTAGAGAAACACATTTGCAATGTAACGACTCAAGTCAGGGAGCCAGTTCACCGCCAAAGTCTGGTACGTCATCCATTCCCAAAAAGAATCGAGTTGGCTCGAGTTGAGTTGTTGCAGCTTACGCACGAACACCGTGACCAACATGGTCAACTTCATCTCGGGCGACGTATGAATATTCATCATGACGGTCATCATCATCCAGCAATTGCAGACCCATTATTGATGCAGGAACTCGCCGCTATCATCAAGAGCGATAAGATTCCACGCAAAGACTACCTCGTCGTCGATGTCCGGGATGACGACTGGGCAGGCGGCAACATCAAGAACAGCTACAACTCACCCTCGAACAAGTTCCTTGTCGACGTCGACAATTTGGTGGCCGATAGTCAAGATATCCCGACGATGGTCTTCCATTGTGCATATTCACAAACGCGGTAAGGACGCAAAACCTTGATCGCTGACATCGGAACGTTGAAAATTCAACTCGTGTTGCACAAAGGGGACCACGAGCAGCCCGAGTGCGTTCCTCGTCCTTCCAGAGAATAATACAAGTCGCTTCACATTTTTGTTATTATTATAGATCTACACCGAAGCGAGAGCCCTAAATGGCTATGACAAGCCCCAGGAGGTGCTCATTCTCCAGGGTGGATTTGAGCAATTCCAAACGATGTTCAAAGTACGTTGGTTTTCAAAACCACACACCGTTGTCTCGAGAATGAATGCTGTAACGAATGCCCTCAGGACGATGCGGACCTCGTTGAGAATTGGGACAACGAAATTTGGGCTCCGGAGTTCTGAGAGATTTACGGTTAAGCTCGCTGGCCATGGTGGATAGATGGGCGGCCATAGGAACTGATACCAACTGTCATGATACCTCGACCAACATAACAAAAGTTATTTCCAACAGCCTAACTCTCCTAGGAGTCTACCGTATACAACCCGGTAATCATGATATAGCTGTTCGGGTTATTAGGTCACCGACACCAGAAGCTTTACCTCCATCGTATATACTCACCCGACTACTGTCAGTGCCACAGAGTTACATCGTTAGTTTCCTTGGATACCCTTGTAACAGTGCCTTGAAGGATCGGCGCCCAGCGAGTCAATTCAGCTGCTACCACTAGGGCCGTCAGCGCTCCGCCCGTTCAGCGCAGTGCTGGCAGTACTAGTGGCCCTGGTGGCAGAGCAGATCAGTTCAACAAACTGATATCTTACGACATTGCTACCCTCGCTATTATTTCAACAAAGCTTCATCAATGATAGTAGTAGTCTCTTGACATGAACCAACAGTCAGTTGTGACTGTGCCAAAGGGATTTCAAAAAGATTTAATATTGTTAGGGTTAGGACGAGGTTGATCAGTGTATTCGAAACAACAAAATTTCCATGTAGTTATTGCCGAGATTTCGAGTTCACTGTAAGGGGTTGGAAGTCGGGTTAGATATACAAAATTTGAATGTTGAAAATTTGGATGTTGTTCATCAAGGTACGGAAAGCAAAAGCACAACAGAAAAGCATGACACTATAATGATGCAGCAGGGGGCCAAAACAAAGAGTATCCTTTTCAAAAACAAAAAAACAACAACTAATCATGTCCAAACCCGTCATCAACCACGCGGCGACGAAGGGTCCCTCAACTCCACACTGGGGGGGAACGTTACCAATCTGTCTAGGTCGATGTGATCGAGGGCAGTCCCAAGAGAAGGGAAGGACGACGAAGGGTCGTTCGGGGCCGGAGACCTTATGGTCTGGAAAGTCCTCGCAGCAAACGCCGTCGTCGCAGGGCTGAACGGTGCATAGTCCGGCTGGCCCGTGCGCACCCTTGTGCGCGGTACCTCCGGGGACCAAAATGTACCATCACTCCTGCCAAACAAAAAGAGCGGGTACGGCGAGGACGGCTGTGGGGAGAGTAACGCAGGAGAGGGCAAAGCAGGGGGGACGACCAAAAGAGAAGGGTTCTTGGACGCCGCCGGGGGAGACGGCTGCGCACCTCGGTGTTGGCTCTGTTGCACGGAAACTGAAGACCAAAATGCGGTGCTGAGCGTCGATGTGGTGGAATCAGTGCTTTCGTCGGACGAAGGGTATTCTATGGTCACAGATGGAGTGTCGGGGAACTCTGCAACCGGGCTGAGTTTCGGTTGGCCCATCATCAGGCCCGGCGGCGCGAGGCGAGGTGCATTAGGTTCGCCAGGTTCTCCCACGAGAAGCTTCGTAGGGCGGCGGATAGACCTCATTTTGGCACCACCATCACCGCTGGGTTGGGCTAATGTACGTTTCCGAGAAGGATCGGCCAGTGGTTTGGCAGCCCTGTTACGGTTGTAGCCCGTCTTGAGGCAAGATAGCCTCGATTTGGACGAACGAGGGGTAGAGGAAACCGGCGCCGGTAAGAACGAAAGCGCTCTGTCAATTTCTTGCTGGGTACGGGCACGCGGGATGGGTGAATGTGGGACCTGAAGCGCGAAGTGGACTGAACGTTGCCTAGGCCCGACCTCGGGGAGAGAGTCATCAGAATCGGAAGCGGACGACGACTCGGAACTTGAAAACTGGGATGGCATTGGGTAATCGAAAGTCGCGGTGGGCACATCGGCAGGTAACTTGGTGGTCTCGAAAGCGTATTGAACCTGTTCGAGTTTCTCGGAATCTCCGATTTCTGATTCCTGATCTATCCTCCACGGTGACGTCGGGGCAGAGGTAGGAGCGACGACAATTTTTGTGCGGTCGTGGCCATTGGGCGAATGGGCACTGCGTGGGGAGTTTCGGGACGGGGATTGCGGGAAATGGATGGGTGAGAAGTGTACGTTCAATGACGCAGAGAGCAGTGGTTCGAGATCGTCTGGATTAAGAGGAGCAGGTCGTTTGAGAGACGACCGAAGTCCTGATTTGAGACTGAGGCGAGGGGGGAGTGTGGTGGCTTGAGTGGTCATGATGGGTCGTGAAAGGTCGTAAAAAAGAACGGCAACGGCTTAGAAGAGAATATTGAAGAAATCGACGATGCCTTGACCAGCAAGGCAACGGTTTATTATCTAAACGAGAGCTGCGTGAATCTGCTCAGCGACTCTGCCAGCCAAGGAGAGAAGGTAAAGAAAGGGCTTACGAGAGAAGGTGTGCACTTTGTTGTGGCCACGTAAAGCCGTTGGGCGACAAGGTGCAGGGTGTCGGGTTTACTGTGGTCCCTGTTTATAAGAATGATCTGAGCCACAGTCGCCATAGTGTTGCCGGTTGGTTGGCGCTTTATTACATAATTCCACTGTGGTGTTTGTTACCCTTGTAACACCGGCTGGCAGTGCAAGCCTTGTTGCAATTTATCTTGCATATCACACGTCCGCGCGCGCACAATACTGCAATGTTTTGCTCCAGGCGTGTCAGACTCTGGAGCAGTCTTTGCAAGGGTGAGCAATTATACCCTGAATTCTTATTCAAGTTTAGACCGCCACTCAGCTGTTTTGAAAACAGCACTGCATATATAAATAATGGTTGGGGCCCCGATTTCACCGACTGGGTTTCAGGCGCTCGTGTACGGATTGTTACTAAGCGCGCGGGTGGAGGCAGTTACGCGTGTGTAGCGGATCCGGAGGTACACTGACGGTCACTGTAATACCTGACATTCAAGTTCGGGTCTTCTTTGTCCTAGATCTGTCTTTGTCCTAGATCTGATATCAGGTATACCTAGGGGTAGTACCGGGATATAATCATAGCCATCGCTTTGGCAAAGGACGGGCGATACAAGGATCCACAATAAATCAAACACCACTGACATTTCGTAGTATATGTCATGGATTGGTGGGTTACCATAAGATAATTATAATAACAGGCATCAGCACGTAAGGAAGCTGATGTGAGGCGATCCAGCCTGGAAGAATAAATGGTATTAAAATAATACAGAGATGAGTCCAGTCACGTGGTTACATAGATCTGGCCAACGCTGGTGGAATTCACATCGAGCATGCCGTCGACTGTCATATCACCAATCCGACATGACATCTTTGACGACGACGAAGATGGCTGGCAGGATATGCCCGTCGTCCGTGAGGATGAATTCGTCAGCGGCCTTGATGAAGAAGACCGCAAGAAATACCACTACGTGCCCTCCGCAAAAGGCGCCAGCGCAGCCAACGCAACCGGGAACCTCATAGATGTCGACGTACAGGGAAACGAATGGCGCTCCAAGCTCGACCAGAACGAGAGCGAGTACACTCGGCTGAGGGTGAACGAGGAGGAGGAGGCTGGCGAGGTCCACCTCCGGACCAGGTACCTCTTCGATGAAGACAAGGCGATGACCCCTTTGAGCCAGATGCAGGCTACGAAGAATCTACTCACCGAGGCCCAACGCATAGCGTACGTCGGCCTCTGTGCTCTTACTAGCCAAGAGATGTTGCAATCACTCAAGGAGGTGAAGCGCAAGGAACTCAAGGCGTGCATCCAGAACACCGAGCTGTGGGCCATGAAAATCATGGGTCGTTTGTATTATCATATGGAACTCGAAACCCAAGGTGAACCCCTCCCTCCTTCTTGATGCATTTTATTTTACTTCCCCCACACGAGACCGGTTTTCACGCTAATCTGCCTTGACAGAGCAGAAGATGATAGAGAGTCTGGCTCAGCATGGCGTTCAAGCCATGGATCTAGTCCCATCACTCATGACAACTCATACCGTCGCTAATCCCGAGTATGATCCCGCCGAGGCACGCAGACAAGCAGAAATGGTAGAACAGGAGCCAGACCACCCAGACGATGACACACTCTCCCTCTCCTCAGACAGTGGCGCATCTGAAACAACAACCGCCGTCGAGCCATCACCATCCTCACCACCGCCCAGCCACCATCCATTCCAGACGACTCCCATGGTACTAGGACAAACGTCCACCGCAGCAATACCTGGCGTTAGCACAACACTATCCGCTGCCGACGAGAGGGTCACGTTAGACATACGGTGGACGGTTCTTTGCGACTTGTTTCTCGTTCTCATCGCCGACAGCGTGTACGATGCCCGTTCGAGGGTGCTCATCGAAAGGGTCGCGTCCAAGTTGGGTCTCGGATGGTTGGACGTAGTCAAATTCGAAAGTCGTGTGACGGAAGCTCTTGAGATCCAGGAAGACGTTGAACGGATGGAAAATCAGCAACTCATCAAAGGTCAGCAGAAAGCTCAAAGAAACAAGCGATATATGATGCTCGGTCTTGCCACACTGGGTCAGCGCCTTTTTCCCTTTTTTTCTTTTTGGACACATTTAAAATGAGTGTGCCTACAGGTGGTGGTCTCGTTATCGGTTTGTCAGCTGGCCTACTCGCCCCTGTAATTGGCGCGGGATTGGGTGCCGCGTTCACTACCATTGGCATCACGGGCACCACTGGATTTCTCGCTGGAGCTGGGGGTGCAGCTGTGATCACTACAGGTGGTGTGCTCACAGGCTCTGGAATTGCCGTGCATGGCATGGTCAAGCGCACGCGACTCGTGAGAACATTCGATATCATGCCCTTGCATAACAACAAGAGAGTTAGCTGCATCCTCACCGTCCCTGGGTATGTGATCATCGTTCTTTTTTCTTTCTTTCTGTTTTTTTCAAGTTAGGTAAATGTTGTTTGGTACTCCACCGCGGTTCCAGGTTCATGAATGGTATCCAGGACGATGTACGACTTCCATTCAGTGTCCTGGATCCGCTCGTCGGCGATGTCTTTAGTGTGCTTTGGGAACCTGAAATGATTCGGGAAACTGGTAGCGCGTTGAAGATTCTGACAGGGGAAGTCCTTTCCCAGATAGGAGTGACAGTATTGCAAGCAACCGTCATGACGGCGCTAATGAGCGCATTGCAATGGCCCATCAGTGTGTCATTTTCTTTCTTTCCCTTCCGTGGGATACATTTGATCCGTTATATTCCAGTTCTGACAAAGTTGGGTTACCTCATCGACAATCCATGGAACAACGCTCTTGATCGCGCTAAAAGAGCTGGCTCCGTCCTTGCCGCCGTGCTTATTGAACGAAATCTGGGAGTGCGGCCGATCACGCTCATCGGCTTTTCCCTAGGCGCCAGAGTCATCTTTTATGCCCTCATCGAGCTGGCAAAACAAAAGGCATTTGGCATTGTTCAAGATGTGTTCCTTCTTGGCACGACAGTGACCGCGTCCGCACGCACATGGTGCGAGACCCGGTCTGCCGTCTCTGGACGCTATGTCAACGCGTATGCAAAGAACGACTGGGTCCTTAACTACTTGTTCCGCGCAACCAGTGGCGGGCTCAACACCGTCGCCGGGCTTCGGCCGATTCCAGACGTTCCTGGGCTGGAAAATGTCGATGTGACGGACAAGATCTCTGGACACATGAGTTACCGTACGTTTATGCCGCTCATTCTAGATCAGTTGGGGTTCCCGGTGTCTGCAGACTATTTTGATGAACCGGAGGTGCGCCAATTTCCTTTTCGTCGTTTTTTTTTGTTCCTTTGGTGTTTTCCACTAAGATGTGATTGAATCTCAGGAACCGGACTTTGAAGAAGATAGGATTGTGGTGAAGGAGGACGAACCGAGGAAGAAAGGCTGGTTCTCGAGAAAGGAGAAAAAGCCATCTAAGCTGCCACAGAATGTGTCGCGACCGCCATCTGGGACGTCCTCTGGAAAGCAACCGAAAAAATCCAGTGACAGCAAGTTGGATGTGGATTCGGAGCTACCATCCAGATTGGACAATGGCACACAGGAGCAGCAGCCACCTTTGTCCGAGCATGAAAAGCCTCTGAGCGTAGTTGATTCCGTCGAGGTCCGGTCATCTACACCTGAGATTCCATTACATGCCGGTTTCGATTTTAATGCCATCAAAGCCGTGATCGGGAATGCAGATGCCAACGACGGGGAGCTTCGCATACCACAGCCCGAAGCACTTCCTGCACCCCCTATCCCGCCGCCATCTCAGCCGCCCGCATCGCAGCAGCCACAGGCACTCCACAAGATGGCATCAACGCCAGCACCATCTCTATTATCACGAGACTCGTCATCCGTTGGCGATGGAAGGGATTCGGAATCGGGACATGAATCCATCTCTCAAATTTCGCGGTCCATGTCCATGAACCACTTGCATGACAATGGCGAACTTTTAGAGAACGATCAATTGGGGTTTTCTCCGGCGGGAGCATTACAATCTATACCCGGGCCACGGCGGTCTCTCTCTCCATCACTACCTCTGAGCGACAAAAACAACTCTTTATGGTCTACCACTAGCACGTCGTCGGCCTTTGTCCATCATCAATCATCAACTGAAATGCACTCGTTTGGCGGCACGGCTGGATTTGCAACCTCTTACGGAGGAGAGGCGCACTCACCGACTTTCCCTTATTCGACCCCAACACCCAACGATTTTTTCACTGGTTTCTCATCTCCTACAGGATTGTCGTTTGGTGGGACTGATGGATCCGTTACACTTCCGTTGGCTGCAGATCTGTGGGATACGCGGACGATTGTGGGTGACGGAAAGAAGGCAACTAGTGTTAATATGAATCCGTGGTCGTAAACCCGAGCATAAGCTTTTTGCGTTGATCTACCTACGTACCACGTCATATTCTAATCAGCCAATGTAAACATCCAACGATTCTTACACCTGTGTATTATTTTGAAGCAATTCTTGCGACATCCAGCTCCAACTCCGGCATTTACTACGGTGGGAGATCCGGCGCGGCATCCAACTAGTTGCCCATGCCCAAAGGTGGTGGTGGAGCAACACCACAATAATCTTTGTCGAAGAATTTGAGCAAACTCGACCAGAGTGTTCTACAACTTTGAGACCGGGTTCAATCGGTTCTGTACGGAGGATACCACTGAAAGGAGCATTAGGAAACTGGACGGGATGATTGATCCATCTTTGAGAGGCGATGCCATGCGGTAATGCATGCACAACTCCGCATCCGGTCTCAGTAATACGCATTCGCAAGCTCCTTCGTCATACGGCCGTAGTGTTACGGCGTCAAGAAATCCAGCAAATCGGGAGAGGGATCTGATCGAGGAGCGGAAAGTGTAGTTAATCATTGATCTCGGCGTAGAGTGTGTTGATAGGAATTTCTGTTCCACTTGTACTAGTAATACGGCAGGATCCGTAAATGGTGTTCCAGAATGGTGCCAAGTCTGTCCATGATGATATGTCCCACAAAGGCAGACCATATGCCTAGATAACTGTGAGAGGTATGAGCTACAACGGAAGACTGCTAGGCGGAGGGATATACCCGTTCGATTTTGCCCATACATGTATATGATAACATACATAATCGGCTATGACAATGTCGTTATCTTGTGCAAACTCGTCGTCGTTTCCTCGAGGCCAAAGTATGGGTTTTGGATAGAGTCTAAGGTGTTGAATGGGGATTCTAGAGAGGACTCTGTCGTGGACAAGCATCGAATGTTGAAAGTTCTAGCGGCAACAACGTTGTCAATCGTATACGCTTGATTGATGTTTCTAATTTATTTCCTGGAGGATTTGAAGGAAATCGTTTCTCTGATCTCATCGGCAGCTAAGAACAACTTGCCGAATTCATCGATGAGGAGAAGGACAGGTCGCCCCCGATTTCCTGCTGCAAATGCATTGATAAAATTCTCCCGAGACGATATATGCAGGTTACGATCGACCGAATTGTATTGCCCAGTGATTCCCAGAATAGCTTCAAGTCCAAGCTTTCGAATGAGAAAATAATCAAAGGCAACCTGCTCCCACCTTCATCTGCTCACCAGTTGGCGCCTTGCTCCGTGCACGGCGATTTCGAGCGCCAAACTCTTCCATAACAGGTGATGGGCAAAACGATGAGACGTTGTGGCCTCGTTGTGGCCTTGCCAACTCGGGCCGCCCACGCCTACCCTCGCTTCCCACGGCGTTCTCGATCTCCAATGCCCTCCTTAAATACCCAAAGAGGAGCGTGAAGACCAGATAAGGATAAGTAAAACAAAGAGATGGGATCGTCATTGTTGCACCTTCGCGAACTCACCTCCGTTGCCTACACATTCCTCGCTGCGGCCGCTGTTTTACAGGCAAGAAGAAATTTATCGAACCAACTAATGTAACATTCTCGGATGAAGATGAGGGAAACTGGTTCCTCGGAGATCGATAGCATTGGAGTCGAATCGTGGTAACGAAGGACAAGCGCCAGCATCTAGATCATCCGATCCGTTCGCTGAGTCAACAGAGCTGTGATATCTAGACAAGCATTGGCCGGTGTAAAATTCGTGTGGGATCGGATGGGTCGCTGACGAGTTGTGGGTAGTGGAACAGATGGGGGGGGCACAATGGGGCGTGGCGTGAGCGAGAAAACAACACAGTGGATGTGCTTGAACGCAAGTTGCGGTGTGTACAACATACAGAAAAGGGAAGATCAGGGAAGGTTACGCTGGGACGACGACCTCAGCTCACCAGCAGCCGGGAGCTCCACAATGATGTGGAGAGTTTTTCGAGATGGTTGTTGACGAAAGATATCTGATATTTCATACGTGGGTTCCGTGAAAGTGATGTTCAAGCGATTGAATGCGTTTGGCCAAAGTGCTTGACGGACTAATGACAACGGAATCTTTAAGCTAGCATATGGTAGAGTAAGACGAGACTGTACTAACCTTCCAATCTTTAGCAAGAATGGCGTGCTGAGCAACGCTAACGCCCAGGCGCCTTGACATGAAAAACAGTGGAATGGCCTTCAACGAGACAGAGGAGTACACGAAAGTTGTCGTCAAGCTGATGTCGCTGCTTGCGGTTGGGGCGTACTGTCCGTCGGACTCAGACTGTCGTTTGGGCCGGAGCTGCAGGAGAGACGACGCGATTCTGCTTTGGAGCCAACTGTGTACCCTGAATGCGCCATTTATGTCTTTTATTTGTCGAGTATATTCTACGATAAAGATAGGTGCCTATGGAAATGAAAGAAACTTACCTTCGATACCGATAGTTTCTCGTTGGTGGAGCTGTGCAAAAAAAAGCAATTCGAAACAATCACATACTGCGCTTCATCGTCTCCTCGCCCCCGGCAACAACAGCACATTAACGCCGAGGCTCTCCGCAAAGGTCAGCGTTACGGGAATCGAACCGTCTTCACGCGTCAAATCGGGATTCTGGTTATATACCGCCTTGAAACACCAGTATCAGTGCGTTATCCAGCTGATGATGATCAAGTCATACCTCTGTCGCCTTCTTCGCAGCTTCAAAGTTCCAGTGCTTGAAATCTGCGACCCACGGTTTTCCGCCATGCAAACTCTCGATATTGAGAGTATTCTTGCTGTTAAGCTTGGCAAACTCGGATTCTATGTAGGTCTCCACCAGTGGCTCGACCAATTCCGGGGTCTGCGGAGGGACTAGACTATAGGTCAGTCAGTAAGTAAGTGACGCTTTGGAGAGAGGGGCCACCAGAACTTACCAAATGCTGAATTTTCCACCCACTTTAGCTGGAATAACTCTTGCCGACCCTCGATTCCATGCAGTGAAAGCGATGAACGCCTGCGGCCCATCAGGACGATTGCGTTATCGGAAGAAACTGCGATGGAAGTTCCCACCGATTTTTCGATATCGGCAATGGTGTAGTCAAGTGATTCGTATAGTTTCCTGATGTGATGGGTTTTATTATTCTTCTCAATATTGACATGAATTTGGCGTGAAAAGCTTCGAACACACCTCTGTTCGGCCATGGCACCCGGGATTAATATCTTTTCGCTGGGTTCCACGATTTGCTCATGGGGGCAATCAGATCGGTCATGGGCTCGTGAACGGTTCTTCCGAATACGCCAGAATGTAGGTCGCGAGCAGGCCCGGAAACGGAAATATTGAAATAGGATATTCCCCGCAGACCGTACGTCAAGCAAGGAGTTCGAGTGTTCTCACTGGAGCCTCTACCTATCAGGCGACCACCGGCTCTGTCGATGACAAGAGTGAAGGAGTCAGTGTCAGTGTCCCAACCATCGCTTTTCTCAGCCTGTGGGATGTGAACATTAGATCCATTCAAAACAAATACAGCGAAAAGAAGTTGACAATAATGACAATAATGACACCCTGGAATGGACCTACAGGTTGGACATCATAATGACCATAGAGAACAGTCTTCTGGCTGGGATCGGTACCGATTTTGCCCAGAATTGCCGGAGGCAATTGCAGCTGTTGCCCTTCCATTTCACGCAATCCAAGATCGACACGCTTGGTTTCGACGTCGACTTTCTGGAGGTGATCATTGAGGAAGGCTGAGATTCGGACGACATCTTGTCGGTGAGAAATGTCTCCGCTTATACTGTGGGGCGATGGTTTAGATTGTAGGTTCAAATGTGAACATCTCGCGTCCTTCTATCTGATGATTCTGATCCATATCTGCACTGCAAACTTACGATTAAAAACAATTAATCCCGTTGCTGCTTACCTTGGTATTGCGACTGCAACAGCAAGCCTCTGAATGAAAGTATGATCTGCATGTTGGTCAATAAATTCGAGAATATGCTGAGGGGGTGGCTTGGTATCAACGTATATCAACTCCGACAAGTCTCAGACTCAGAACACTTATCCTCCTTGCCGGCGAAATTGACAAGGACATAGGAAATAAGCCTGGCAGAACCGTCCTGGAGATACCCATCCGTACAGAATCGAGGTTTGCCATTCAAAATCCAATGTCCACCATCCAGCTAATGGTGCAGACAGAAAAACACTGCCTGATTCAGATATTCTGAGTTTTAGTCCTGGGCTGGTCCGCAACATATAGGGTTCTCTATGGGCGTCTTTCACTGGAAAGTTCCTCCTGACCTTCACGTTGCCTCAGTCGGAATTTAATGTCGAGCGCCTTTCCCCACCAGCAACCTATTCTCTGGCAGGTGTCCGAGTCGAACTCACCATCCTCAATGCAAGATTCACCATTGGCGGCTGAAACCTCCTCCCCCATCTGGCACAGCAATAGCCCTGACAAGCATATGCCGCCGCCGCCCTATCATCAGGCATGGGGGATCTCTCATCCTTCCCTTGGAGAATACGTTTGCCTCGATCAACTTGTGGGGATTGTCCTGCGGAACCGTGGTATCCATCATTCATTTGCACATTATAAGTTTAATTCTGATTATTTCTGCCAAAGTCCTTCTACCGATTTTCCTCATTATATTCTCCCTCTCTCGTAACCTTGAGTACGCTTTGGAGGCTCTCAAGGCGCATTGCAATCTCCATCCAACACAATTACTTGAAACACAAGTCTGGTTTGAGTCTTGTCTTTCGAGTCGTCCTCACATCACTCATCTACACTCAGCGCCTTGCTTATGCTTGACTGGTTTGTGACCCGACTTTGGCTTACAAGCCAACAACTTCGGAAGCTCGAACAATTCGTTCCTCTGATCTTGACCCCGAACCCTCGTTCTGCGGTAGAATACGCATTTGCCGTCTTGGATGAAAGTCTGCGTAAATTCAAGTCGATTCATGTTAGCAGTTCAAGGGAATCGTTGGCTTCTTTCATTGGATATCTTGACTGGAAGCTGTTGATTACAAAGTTGACGAGAACGTTGGCAATGCTCGAATCTCAATTGCGGCTGGACGATCCTATGGGTGAATGTATTCGCTGGTCGGCCAGAGGGCGTGATCGGGATTTTGTATCGTTCCCGGAGCGAGTAAGTTTGGCTGAATCCTCCTTAACGTTTTGGTCTGGACATCACCGAAGGTCCGAAATTGGGTTCTGCGATCAATATTATCGGATGTGAAGCCGATTGATGTGAAGCGTTGTTACCAATTGTTCTATGAAGTCGCGAAGGTCTGTCTTTCAATCGTCACCTCTCCGGATTTTTGCCAGCCTGAACCTTTCCCTCACAGCAATCGAGGCAAATCTACAATTTTTCTGCTGCGCGGGCCATCTCCTCGACGTTGGTCGAACTCATCGAACTCCGCAATGAACTTGGCATCGACGGCTCAGAACTCAATGGTTTGGTGGACTTGGATCTTAGACGACTGGAGAAGGCGAAATCTGCCAATCAACCTTTTCTCATTCATATCCGTGCGTTGTTTTTCACATTTTCTCCGAAACTATATGAGAGCTTGGCGGTACTCCTTAGGTGATGTTCTGCCAACAACTGTCCTGGCTACTAACATAGTCAATGCCTCTGGAATTCATTGGCGACAGTCTCAAGAACTTCACCTCGAACTCCAGGGCTTTGTTTCACACTCGGATTGTCAGTTGCTATCCCCTCAGCAATATTCGTTTTCCGGAGATCAGATATTAGGCTTCGTGAAGCATGACCTGATCGAGTTTGAACCCGTCGTCGATATGCCAAACAAAATCCAATCCATACTCAAGCAATACAAGAAGGCCACCCGCACCGGTATTTTTGTCCCCAAGACACGCCGCTGAGATCTATTTGAGTTATGTCCACGGTACTATAGATATGCATAATATTCAACCAGCGTCCACTGCTCATCCCATTATGTTCCTTCTACAGTTATTGGAGGTGTTACTCTATCTACCGGTCGGCTTCGATACTGGTACTGTTATGATCGTCGAAATCGGGTTTAAACTTGGAATAACCAGGCACGGGTCTAGTGTTGTTTGATGGACAGGTTATGCTTAGCGTGCGATTCAGGAGTTCGGGACGACGAGGAGGAGTTCTATCGGCGATGCAAAAACCCCATTCTCACGGTGTATGTGTTGTGGCGCACACGCTCTGACAGCTCCCTAAGAAGGTCGCCGATCAGCATTGAGGTAGACACTACCCGCATTGGATGCTGTACGTTATGTCAGTTTTTGTTCCTGATACCCTGCAGGCGGCCTCTCTTAAAGTATAAGCAAACACGCGGGAGTCAGTCGTCTTCCCACCAGGTAACAGAGAACTCATGGTGCAGTCGCTTCTCTCAGAGTCAGTCCGCAATGGACTCATAGTGCGTTCTTCGTCGATGTCTATAAATGGAAACTCATCAATCATGATTCAAAGTCGACAGTTGTCTGCGGACTCGTCTCTGCTATTGCTGCATTCGTCCTCTTCTTATTCCTGCTGGTGAAGTTCAATATTCACGTGCTTGTGCATCCTTACTGACATTAATATTGCTCAGAATCATGTTCTTGGTATGGTGCACCACCGAGTGCCGATTGAACCAATCACATATTTCTACTTGTCACTCCTATTCTGGGATGTGATTGCCGCACTCGGGATGATGATTAATGTTCGATGGGTTGTGCTTCATCGAATCGAAACGGGTCACTTTTGCACTAGTCAAGGTAGGGCCACAGTCCTCAACTATCACATTGCTAACGTGAAATATATATAGCTATCGTTCAGCAATTGAGCTCCACCGGAACAGCCTTGTCGATTGTGGCCATGTCCTTTTGTATCCTCTATAACCATGTCATCAATTCGGGGAAACCTCTTCACTTCATCGCTGGGCCCATCGGTCTATTGATGATATTCGTCATCCAGATAATAGACATTGCTGTTCCGAATGTTCACTTTGGTTATCTGGAATACTATGGCCTCGCTGGGTCAGTATGTCTTTACCTGCAGTGTTGTCATTCTAACGACCGATGATGCTAGTTACTGGGTTCGTTTTCCATCACAGCGCATGATTATCCAATAAGAAAACATTGTGACAGTGCTGGATCGCGGATCCTTATTATTGGCAAAAAATCTTCACCGAGTATTTTTTCTTCTGGCTTGGGGCTGTGTTTTTCATCATAACGGCCACCTCGTTCACCTTTACACGTTACGGTCTACGCATTAGTTTTGGATTCCTCTGGTTTGGATTCATGAAAGGGGACAGACTGTTCCGACTTGGACTCGCCAGTTTTGATTCCAAAAATATCGGCCACCCAAAGTTCAGCCTTTCAATACATTCCAAAACGACACTTGGTGTTATGGACCTCATCCTCATACAATATTTCGACCAATACCACATGCCAACCATGACGAATGATGACCTTGGCGTGGATACGATTGGTGATGTGGGCAGCGTCGGAGAGGCTGCCTCAAGTTATCCTATCCAGCAGCAAAGCGTCCCCCATCCTAGCGTCTTGAACGATCCTTGGCGCAGTGATCCTGCTCCTTCCTGTGGACCAAGTCGTGATCCTGAGATCGATGCGCCTTCCAAGGGCCCAGACTACCTTCGCCAGACTCCTGTCGGGCCAGCGCTTGTTCCGAATCGCCTCCCTCCACCGCCTCCTGATGCGGAGTTTGTCGGGAGTGCTGGGTCTACAGAAAGCTTCAATACGGAGTCCCCTTTGAAGCTACTACTGTATATTTGTTTTCCACTGGTCAATTTGCTTGTACTGATGACTAGCTTCTGTTGTTATAGATTTCCTCTTGGTAAGTCCATCATTCCCGCAACTGACCAATACCTTTGACAACATTGGATAAGTCTACTTCTTAGTTGTGGCACCTCTCTCCATTGCAAGATTCCTTGAGTTCGGACACAAACCCATTTCTGCAGGATGGGTTTTTTTTGGGGCATCATGGTTTTCTTTGCAGGGATTACTAGATGTTATGCTGTGGATATTTGCTCGGCCTGCCTTTGGGATTGATTACAGCATCAATCCGTTGATTCATTGGACCTAAATGCTTGTTTAGGGACTTTTGGTGCAGGACATAAGACGAGCGCACGGACTCCAGCGAGATGGTTTAAGTCTCCGCGAGCTGTCATCTTACAGCTGTTTCCAGAAATGATGGCAGTACCCGCAGAATTTTGTCTAATTAGGAAATGCATACTGTCATAATATAGCAAGGCAGCTCAGTATACAATACACTTTATCCTCAATGTCCATGACTGCCAACAATGACAACACCAATGAAATGAGTGACAATTTTGATGAACAGCTCTGAAGGCTCTGGCTCGAAGACCTCTATTGCTTCTGACCTGGCCCAACTGCAAGCCAGTCAACCGTAACAAGAGGACCCAGGAAAACTTACCTTCTACACACAAAGCTGTTCCCAGCAAGCATATGAGGACTGGAGAGGGTTCATTTCCTTGCATTCATGTGATACTGTCACTGATACTGCAATATTGTCAGATACCAATGCTGCCAAGCTGAAAAAGATTATGTATGTTCTTGCCCTCCTCTCAGCAATGGAAATGGAGAAGCCTGTAATGAAACGCACTGCCAAGAATGCGTCAATTCGTCTTGACACTGATGAACCTTGGGATACACTCAAAGTGTTGGGAATAGTGGCCAAATAGTCACAGAAAGGATTGGTAATCCATATCACGTTGTAGAGGTAGATGACCTCTTGGGCATGGAAATCCTCTTTATCCTTCATTTCACCAGATTCCCCATTTGTTCTACAATTTGTATATAGTAGCTTTTGTAAATAGTCACAAATAAGAAGAGTTTTGGGTTTTTACCCCACTGACAACAAACTCGCAAATCGAATCCACACCTACCCAGGCCACATTCACTACATCTGGAGCCCACCGTGAGGACAGTCAAGCTTTTCTTCAACTTTTCCCTCTTTGACTTCACCAGTTTTGGCACTTCTCCCTCTTTCTGGCAGCAACAGTGTCCCATAGTCAACAGTGCCCCGTATTTGGCAGCATTACATGCACCTCCAGTCTCCCACCAGCTCCTAGGCCCATTTCTGATGTATTCAACACTTCCTTATAGTTATTTCGTACCAGTTGTGCCTCCTGGGCTGCAGAGCTTGGCCTTTTGGCCTTTTTGTCACAGCATCACAGCCACGTCACAAGCATTTCAATATCCCCCTCCCTTCAGATTTTCCTTTTATTTCAGTACTCCCGCCACCCACACTCATTTTAACACCACCAACGGACCCGGCATTCGATGCCCCACTGATCCTGCTCAAAAAACCGCCCCCGGAAAGCTCCAAAATGGCTGCAACAAGCCCGTCCAACATGGAGTGCGCCTTGCGCATCAAACAGGTAATGGAGGCCCTGTAGACGATGGAAAACGCCTGCCATCCAACAGCTGTTGCATGTGCATATTTAGGTACACCCCCCATCATCGTCCCCACGGTTCCCATGCAGGAAAACACGTCTGTGCACGCCAACGCAACATTAACACACATATCGACACGTCTCCCCTCGTTTCTGGCTCAAATTGTCCCCCATTTGTGTGTACACCCACGCCATTGACCACATGTGTGAACAGTGACACACCCCCACCGTTTGAGCCCGCATTGTCCCCAGGAATCCACGCTAGCACCCTGCAGACGCCGTTTTCAACATTGGCCCCCATTTCTGCCCCCATTCCACTCCCATTTTGCCTGCCGTCTGCATCTACACCCTCTCCGTCGTTCCCGGATGCAAGCCATGATGTACACCCATCGTTTGAATGTGCACCATCCCCAGGAAAACGCGTCCGCACGTGCCCAAGGCCAATTTCCATGTGTCCTGGCACATCTGCCTCTGTTTCACCCCCATTTTGCCCCATGTTCGTGTCTACGGCCTCGACGTCATCCCCAGAAGCGATCCATGACACACCCCCACCATCTGAGCCCACGCCGTCACCTGGAGATCGTGCCAGTGCCCAACAGACATTGTTTTCAATGTATTCCACTGTTTCCACCCCTGTTTCACCCTCATTTTGCCCCCTGTCACTGTCTATGCCCACACTGTCATCCCTGGGGGTGATCCATACTGATACCTGTCAAAAAACCATGACTGGAAAGCCCCAACCACCCGCCTAACAGCACTCGCGTGTCAAACACAACTCAGAACAGACGGAGCACCGTGCAATGGGTTTAGCCTGTGCACCCCAGCCGCTCACATCTGTGGACTCGCCATTGTCCCCAGAGGCATTCTGTGACACGCTGTCACCATCTGCATCCCTGCCGGCTCCCGCAAAACACATCCATGTGCTGCCCCCGGTTCTCCCTCGTTTTGGCCCCCGTCTATGCCTACCTTGTTGTCGTCATCCCCAGAAGTGACTCAGGACATGCCATCAGTCCAGGACAGTCCCTATCCACTAGTTCGAACTGGCCTACTTGAGGTCATGTCCTCTTCTGTGCCTGAACCAGAGTCCATTGCTGTCGATGATATACATGCTACAACCCTACTTGTGCTCGAGTCGGCATTGCTATCCCTTAAGGCCCTCAAGGTTTTGGAGCAGAAGATGGTAAAGTTGGCTGATCGGTTAGAGAAGTTGGAATATTATGTGTTGGAATATTCTTGTTGAGTTGATTAGATTTTTTTTTTTTTTCTTTTTTTCTTTTTCTTTGCTCTTTTCTGTGTTGTCCCTTCCCTACCTCCCCACTTTTTTTCCACCTGTTTCTTTATTCTTTGCCTTGTGTGAGACTGAGGACAGTCTCTATTTGTGTCCCTACTGGATGTAGAGGTAGATGACCTCTTGGGCATGGAAATCCTCTTTATCCTTCATTTCACCAGATTCCCCATTTGTTCTACAATTTGTATATAGTGGCTTTTGTAAATAGTCACAAACAAGAAGAGTTTTGGGTTTTTACCCCACTGACAACGAACTTGCAAATCGAATCTGCGCCTACCCAGGCCGCATTTACTACAACGTGACCCCAGAACTCATACACACCTGTCTGATGAATAATGCTGAAGTGCAGCAGTTATTCTACTCAACACAAGAAACTTCTAGTAGATTTAGAAAGTACAGTATTCAATGGCTCCTTTGAACACAAAAATTACCCTCAAATGCCACAGGTAGCCAAATTCTCTTGAACAAAATCTGAATAGACAGAAGGTTGCTCATCTATCCAATGACCTCTCATACCAATTTTTAAAGAAATCTGTTGATACTGGAATGTTTTATGGTCAAAACATTAGTGTTCAAAGGAGTGATCAGATTTCTCTACTTTATCAATATTCAGTTTCTAATTTTATTGGTGGTTCTGAATAAAAAACAATATATAGATAGGTTCAGATAATACACTGAAGGAATTAGAACATTTTTTAGCAGTAGAAATCAGGACAGAATCAATTATATCAGGGTGTTCAAAGGACTGGTAGTGTTCAAAGGAGCCATTGAACACTGTAGTATAAAAACCCTCTCAGAGAGAGGCAAATATAATTTAGTTCCACATAAATATCTTGGCAGTCAACAACCACTGCACCATATATTCCAATACAAAGCACAGCTTCTTGTGCAGATCTCGACTGCTTCAAGCCCCAGCTTCTCAATTTCTCTCAATACGAAATGAACTTCTATGTTCCTCATGTCCTCCCAAAACCTGGTCTGACACTTTCAAACAATACTGACTATGAGTACATGATGGAGCGTGCATGCAGTCTCAAGTCAACAGACCTGATCATCAACCTAACTGTAGTGGAGAAGAGTTCTGAAACAAACAGAATGTGCCAAATGTACAAGAGACAGAAAAGGGAGCAGAAGGAAAGAGTAGTAAGAAGAAGGTATGACCACATACATGCAGTTTCCTGTGCTGCTCTGACTTGGAGTCTGATGAAAAATAGACTGCCAAAGATCCCACAATGCTTCCTGGGAATGTAATTAAGCAGAAGAACATTTTGTTGCTGCAAGAGCACTGGAAATGTGACAAATGCCAACCATCCTGTGTCGGCATCTTCTGCTACATCAATCCAGATCCAGGGGTCCATTTACCCCTTAACCATGCTCATTTGGATTGTTGGGCTTCGGCTATGGTAAGGTACTTTTCTACATGCCTGATGCATTGTACAAGTGAAGATGAAAGGCAAAGAGTCGGTGACCATTGAGAAACCGCCCAATCATAGACTCTTCAATGAAGGCCAGGTTCCACTCTCCCCTGTCCTACAGCATCATCTGAAGAAGCAGAACATGTCTGCCAATAACCCCACAATCAACTTTACCTTCGGCAATGAACTTGTCAATTTTCTGCCCACATGCCTGTCCAGTCACAACTGCAACTGCTCCTGCACATGACATTCTCATGCTTTTGCACCCATCCTGTGTACCTGGAAGAGACATGTCGATTACGGAGTTCTGTGCAAATCATGATCTTGGTCCAACAATCTTGGAGAAGCTTCAAGAGAATATGTTCATACATGCCTGTGTTCTCTGTTTCCTCACTATCCAGGAACTGAACAACATGAAGTTTCTCTTAGGTAAAATAGCTGCATTGAGGGATGCTGTGGATGTGTGGTCAGCTCCAAGGTTAGACTAAACTTTGGTCAGTACATGGGTAGGAACAACCCGTTCGCCTAATTTAGAAATTCAAAACTAGAGGAAGTGCCAACTTAGTTGGCAAAAACCTTGCTTAATGTGGCTAGATAATGTGTACATATATACAAAATTTGACACCCACTGAGAGCACCACCATTCCTAGATAGTCTGGCATAAGCTAATGACACACCTACAGGTACTAGTGTATGAGAAGTCAGTGCAATACACAAAAATCTTGCAATAAATTCTGATTTGGTCATACAATTCTTGTGTTTGTTAAAATCTAGTTTGTCCCACAATGTGTATGTGTACAACAAGTAAAGCACCTGAGAGGTAAACGCCAAAATGGGTTGGCCCATCGGGTGAGGACGGACAAATCGAGCAAACCCAGGTTCACGAAATTCTGGCTTACAACTCAATAACCTTGCAAGCAAGGTAACTGTTCAAATTGAGCAAGCTATGTCCCAGGCCTATCATTGTGTCATGAAGAGTCAGTCGTGTATAAAATGGATGCTTGGCAAAACCAATTCAACACAAACCCCTTCTCGCCCTACTACCACTATGCAGACTACACCACCAGATGTTCTCGCATACCGACTCAGCGAGAAAATAGCCTATGTCACCCCAGCCAAAACCTATGAGGTTTGAACAACCACTTTTTGCCTTTCTGGATCTCCTTTATATTTACAATATTAGCAAGCACTTGACTTTGCACAGCAAGTGTTCCCCGATGAGCTTAGCCATATCAAGCGACAGAGAATCACATTCTCTATATTGGCCTTTGTACGGGGTGACAAATGTCCCATTTGTATTGCAGAGATGGCATGGGGAGCTGTCATCTCCAACTTGCAATGATATGAAATCATTGAGATTTTCGTCCAACCCCAGGCTGAGCTCAATATCTCTACCATAATGGATGACGCACCACCACAATATTTGGCTGCAGATTTGAAAGATGCCACTGCATCGTATTCGTGGACATCGTGTTCATGCCCGCCGTTGTGGAGGGATGGAGGCTGCTCAAGGACTCAAAGGAAATCGAGTGATGGTAGTGATGATAATTGCTACAACACGAGGTCTGTGCTACTAAAGGAACTGAACCGTGGGAATCCTAATCACGTGACTGCCCAGGCACATCTACTACAAGTGCCCCCCCTTCTTTAGCGATGCCCTTGTTGCTACCAGCAAAGCAAGGCTCCACGGTCACCCTGCGGAGTCGTTTGACAGAAGGTCCGCAGCGTCACCAGTCTCCAACTCCATCAGCTCCTCGTCCCCTCCGTGGGCCGTCCATGCCAGCCTCGTGACTTCATCCTGTGCCATCCTTGTGCCATCTTTGGGCTCAAATAGCCTGAGTCGTCTGGCGTTGAAGCTGCCGCTAAGGGAGGTACCATCGAGGGTTTCTAAGGTATATGAGTTGCGGATGCATGTCACGATGCGGTGAGGGGGAGACCAAAATGGCACGAGTTTGCGTTCACTAGCAAAAACATTGATCAGATCGCTGCGGTATACCTGAACAAGTTGGCTGGTTTTAAAGGTGACTTCTCTTGGGGCCCGACTAAGGACTTTTGCGTTGTAGAGGGTCATCGACCCTCTGAGGCCGTAACATCGATATCTCGTGAATCCGCTTGAACCCGACGTCTCTAGCAATCTACGCTCGAACCCGACGCAACCCGACGCAACCCGATGCATACCGACTAGCACAGCCGCTCACGTACCTGGTCGGTCCATCTCCTAAACTCACGGAACTTCAAATATCAAAGATAGATCTCATTGGACTGGGATCCCGACATCGGACTTGCCTTATTCGCGCCTAGCATCTCCCTTATGGAGATATAGTAAAGTATATTACATCTTTTATGGTTTTTTATATCTTCCACCCATTTTCCCTGTCATGGTCACCTCGCAACCCTCTTCCTACTTGTCCATTTTTATTCTCCTTTGTTTTCTCTCATCAGCCGAGGACTCTCGTCCGAATCTAGGTACAGAAATTTGTAGTATAAAAACGGTGCCCAAGCGCCGTCTCATAATAAGAAACCAGTTCCCCCATTTCCTCTCTCTGAGAATTAGTCTCTCAGTAAAATCCATCGCACACATTACTCGTCGGATTCCTCGACGCTCTCCCCATCGTTCTACCGCCTTTATCTCTATGTCCCTCATCACCCAACACCCGACCCACCGTACCCGACATTGTCGGCTTCGTCGGCTTCGACCGGTCTCGATAGATTTCAGTAGTTTACTCGGCGGCTTCTTACCATTTATATCCTATCATCTTACTGAAGCTTGTTAGACTATTCCTAGTCACTTCTACGCTGACACCACAGGTTAGGATCTTTATTCCACAGCCACCCCAACCTTGCCTTTACATCTGGAGCCCACCGCAAGGAATAGTCTAGCACCACCATAGCTTCCTCTTCCCGTATCCCTCCCTCTGATCGTCATCTTCGAGATCTTCCTCGAAGAACTCTTCAACAAGAACTCTCTTTAGCCGCCTTCACCCGACAATCGACGACGACTTCTTCCAGCTAGTACCTGACCACCTCACTCAACATAACAATCTCCTGCTCGTCTCAGGGTCAAACACCCCCCTATATCTTTCATCCGACAGTCTCGAATCAGTCGATATACCAATTATTACGATAACACCCGACTCATCCGATCTCATTTCAACACCCGCATCGCCTACGTCCCCGACTTCGACCTCGTTAGAACCCCCGACCATGTCTTCGCTCTCGACATCGAAAAATCCATCATCGTCATCGTCCCCATCATCGTCATCGCCTACGCCATCATCGTCCCCATCTTCGTCTTCGCCTACGCCGTCATTGTCCACGTTACCCAACCCACTCATCGTACACCCAACAACCGCTTCATCGACATCTCAGCTCCTTCCACCCACAATGACTTCGACTGCTGGATCCTCGACCACTACCGTTCCCCATGTTACTCCTCGACAGATGCCCGCTCGCGGTCACTCCACGGCCCTGACCTTCGACGGGAACCCCCTGAATTTAAACCGCTTCTTCGAAGAAGTCGAGATACTTGCTGCCAATGCTGCTCTCGATGATGCAGGATGCATCAAGCATAGTCTGCACTATGCGTCGCTTAGCGACTACGAGCTTTGGGCGAGTTTACCTAGCGCGACCGGTGTCGATTATGCCGCGTTCAAAAGGAGCGTACTTGTGCTTTACCCAGGCACGGAAGACGATCACCGGTACACTATGGTGGATCTCGACCGTCTTACGCACACCCAAACCACTTACGGTATCCGTACCCGCGCCGAACTTGGCGAATATTACCGCGAATTCATCCGGATCTCAGGATTCCTCTTAGACAAGGGTCGAATCTCTCCTCGAGAACGCAACATCATGTACGAAAACAGCTTCCATGCCGAGCTTAAAAAGGACATCAAAACCCATCTGCAGTACCAAAAGCCGAACCATTTCCATAGCGACCCTTACGACTTCCAGGACTTCCACAACTGCGCCCACTTCCTGCTGGCTGGAACCGCAGCCGAACCATCCACCATCTCTCGTCTATTGTCAACGTCGCCTGCCGCCATCCGGTACTCGACTCCAATAGAACCCGCCACCCGCTACCCGCCACCCACTCGCTATGACCCGGTCATTCCTAAAGCGGAACCGGTCGAACCTAACGTATCCGACCTCTTTCGTCTCGTTTCGCAACAACTCGCTGTCCTCATGCAAGCCCTTACCGAACGTAACAACCCTCCAAAGCCTTGTGCAAATAGGGCTGAGCCGACCACCACGGGACAGGGTTTCACCAATTTCAACTGCCTCTTTTGCGACGACCCGTTCCATCGTATACGCGATTGTCCCATCTGCGAACAGTACACTCGAGACGGAATATGCTGCAAGAACGAGCACGGCCGCATCGTGTTGCCTAATGGAATGTATCTTCCAAAGGCTATCGTCGGCAAAAATATGAAGGATCGCTTCGACACGTGGCACGCACAGAACCCCGGCAACCGCACTCCCCCTGCCCGCAACCCCACAGAACCATTCCAACACAACCCGCCACCTCATGTCAAAACTAATTTTGTCTCTGCTGTCGAAGTACCCACTTACGAACCTGAGGTCACCACCGAGTACGCCGACATCTTTCAGTCCACGATGTCCGACATCGACGATGACAATGAACAAATCAAGGTTCTGGAAGCTGAAGTGCAGCGGCTTCGTAAATGGGTTAGATTTGACGGCATAGAGATCCCCTCTAAAGCGAAAGGAAAGTCCAGAGAGTCGTACCCTAACCTGCCCGCTGCCTCTACATCCATACCCGTCACGAAACCGGCCGAGAAAACGTCTACCAGACCTGTCAACGAGCACCCGATCACCATCGTTCCACCTTCAAATACACGGCCGACCGAGCCGACCGCCTTCATGCTGCACACTCCCCAGAACCTTCCCGCGTCGCACCCCCAATACCGCTACCAGGCCCCCATCGAAGATCCCAGTATCGCCAAATCTGTCATCAACCGTGCGCTCGATTCTCAAGTCTGCATTTCGCAATGAGAACTTTTGGCCATGTCGTCCAATGCCCGCCGTCACATGAAGGACCTCACTACTTTGAAAAAGGTCACTGCTGAGAGTAACAACGTTGAGGTCTTCCATTTTCACGCACCCGAAATCCCTACCCGCGCCTGCCAACATTGTCAGGAAAACGTCCCGCTCGTCGTTGGCCGGGACTCAGTCCCTCTTCGTGTGGTCTACCCGCTCATCAACGGCAAGTTCATATTCGAGTGCATCCTCGACAATGGCTCTATGATCATCGGCATGCAACGTGACATCTGGGAAAAACTCGGTTACGGCCTCCAAAATATGAAGATGTGGATGCAGTCGGCAAATAAAAGCGACAACGACACCCTTGGCCGGATCGCCAACCTAAAATTCACTTTTGGCGACGTCGATCTATTCCTACAAGTCCAAGTCGTCGACGACACCCCCTATGAGATCCTCATCGGCCGCCCATTTTTCACGCTTTCTGAGGCCCTTACGAAGGATTATAAAAACGGAGAGCAACAAGTCATGATCACGGATCCAAACACCGGCACCATCGTCACCTTGCCCACCATCGAGCACAACCAAAAGAACTGACGAGAGCGGTCCAACACCGGAAAGCCGGATTTTTAAAAGTCGAGGACCCGGAGATACCTCTCGGGAAGGACGCACCGGGAGATGAGAAGCCACCACTCGAGAGCGACCACACCTATACCACGAACTATGCTTCCCTTTTGCCGTTTCCCCTAGAAGAGGACTTATGTTTTTCTATCGATTTAGATTTCTCTTCGTCTCAGCCTCAGACTGCCGCCCAGTACATTTCATTGTTGACTGATGTACAAAATCAGATACGTACTACCGTAGTGTTGCCGTAGTTCGGTTCCGAACCTAGCCGAACCTGGTTCAAACCCCGAACCGAACCCTAGGTTCAGTCTAAGTTCAGCCAAGTGCTGAACCGGACCGCGGGTTCAGTTCCGGGTTTCGAGGCCTGCCAGATTTCCTGAACGGCTCCAAACCGCGTCCAAACCGCGAACGCGGATATTTTTAAGGTATTTATTTCATTTGTTTTTCGTATTTCTTTTACTTACTTTTTCGTGGTAAACAGTATCATGTGACCATTACATGTAGGTTTTCTTCACCAACACCACAACAACGCAAGGCCAATGAACGCGACACATTGTCGCGTTCATGAACACAGGTAAGTCTCATAAAATTTCTTAACTTTACTAATATTATCTGCCACAGGCAACTTGACTGCGACGCACACGACCCGGCACAACATGGATCCCAGCGCCAACACAATGCCAACGGACGCGGGACGGCCGCAACACCACCACCACCACCACCACCAGCGGTGGCAATGGCAACGGCATCAACGACGACGGCAATGGCCATCAGCAGCGCCGGCAGCAGCAGAAGCGCCTGCAACAGCAGCAGCAACGCCAGCAACAGCAGCAACGCCGGCAACAGCAGCAACACCAGCAGCAGCAGCCGTGGCAGCAACACCACCACGACCATACCACCACCCGAAGAGGACAACAGCAGCAGTGCCGGCAGCAGCAGCTGCTGCTGCTGCTGCACCAAGCCATCCAATGCCAACGGACACGGGACAGCCGCAACACCACCACCACCAGCGGCAGCATGGCAACGACGACGGCAACAGCCAGCAGCAGCAGCAGCAGCAGCAACAGCGGCAGCGGCAACGGTGACAACAGCAGCAGCAGCAGCAGCAACGGCGACAGCAGCAGCAGCAGCAGCAGCCGTGGCAGCAACACCACCACAACCATACCACCGCCCCAACGAGGACAACGGTTGGCAGCAGCAGCGCCGGCAATGCCATGCAGGGACCACGGGACAAGACCCCGTCCCTCCACATCCCTTGGGGACACCGGAGGGCTCCCCCGCACCCATCTACCTCGCGAAGTGCAGCGCTGTATCTATTGATACATGCCTGCCATTCGCGAGGAGAACAGATGGGGTGAGCCCACCTCGGTCTGGGTTTCAGACCGCGTCTGAACCCAGACCGAACGCGAAGAGACGGTTTGACGCCGTCTGGGTCCGGGTTTGGCCATGCGCCAAACCGGACCCGAAGTTCAGTTCGCGGTTCCGCCAAAAAGGGTTGGAACCGGACCAAACTGAACTTCGGCAACACTATACTACCGATACCCTTCCTTCGTCTTGTTCCATCTCCACTCCCACGTCACCTAATTCTTCTTCGAATATTTGTAACAAAGCCCCTACTGAACACGCTACTTATATCTCGTATACCACCCCCCCTACCAGGGACCTAAAAGGAGTCGTCACCAAGAAAAAGTATAAGAAGGTAGCCGATGGTATCCGTCTAATTTCTACCACTCTCCCCGACGAATACCGAATCATACGCGAGATCACCGGCGACCTGCTAGCCGATTTACCCATGCTCCCAACTCACCCACCTGACTTTACACCCGGCACCTGCTACACTCAGGAACGACATGACGTGATGCCGATGAACCCAGATGGATTCCTTTGGCCTGAGGAAGAGAAACTCAACCACCATATCATCAAAACGCAAGAAGCCGCCTTCGCCTGGAACGAATCCGAGAAAGGCCAGTTCAATATGGACTACTTCCCGCCGATCCACATTCCCACCATACTGCACGACCCGTGGGTCCATCGCAATATCCCAATCCCACCCGGCATCCTTAACGAAGTCATTGGCATCATCAAAGACAAAATTAACGCCGGTACCTATGAACCCTCGAATTTGTCATACCGCTCCAGCTGGTTCTGCATTTTGAAAAAGGTTGGGAAGTCCCTTCGAATTGTCCACGATCTACAGCCACTTAACACCGTCACTATCCGCGATCCTGCCGTACCGCCCATGACCGAGCACTTGGCCGAGGCCTTTGGTGGCCACTCTTGCTATGCTTCTTTCGACCTCTTCATCTCTTTCGACCAACGCCTCGTCCACCCCTCATCTCGGGACTATATGACATTTCAGTCTCCACTCGGAATGCTTCGACTTACGCGAATCACTATGGGATACACAAATTCCCTGCAGATCCTACACGGTGACTCCACATACATCCTCCGTGATGAAATCCCTCATCTTGCTGTTCCGTATATGGACGATATTCCTGTCAAAGGGCCTCCAACCCGCTACGAGCAACCTGACAGTACCTACAAGACCATACCCGAGAACACGGCAATCCGACATTTCATTTGGGAGCACTTCCAAGGTGTCAACCGCGTCATCCAGCGTTTCCGCTATGTCGGCGGTACCTTTAATGGCAAGAAACTCGAGTTGTGTCGACCCTCAGTCATCGTTGTTGGCCACCGATGCACATACGAAGGAAGAGTAGCCGACGACTCCAAAGTACAGAAGATTCACGATTGGCCACTGCCAACCAACCTCACCGAAGTTCGTGCCTTTCTCGGTATCTGCGGCGTCTTGCGTATTTTTATCAAGGACTTCTCGCTCCACTCCCGACCCCTCGTCCGTCTTACCCGCAAAGGTATACCCTTCGAATTTGGTGAAGAAGAAGAGACCGCCATCAACTACCTCAAAAATGCCGTCATCTCATCGCCAGCGTTGCGCGCTATCGATTACACGCGTGAATGGGAGGTCATTCTCGCCGTCGATTCATCTGTTCTTGGAGTCGGCTTCGTTCTGATGCAAATCTGCGCCGACAGAAAACGTTACCCGAATCGTTTTGGTTCAATATCATGGAACGAGTGTGAAGCCCAATACTCCAGACCGGAGAATCTGGACGGCGAAGGCCTCCATCGCACCCAAGATTACTCAGCCGTGCTTATTGAGGAATTTAATCTCCGAGTGCTGTGGAAGGAGTTTGGTGTAGTTGGTGACATTACGGTATGCATTCACCTTTTTATCTTGACCTCGATGGCATGCTAACTCAAATTTATTGCCAGCCCTTCACAGCATCCTTCCCTCGTGCCGACATACATGAACTTATTATGTCTGATCTTCTCCACCAGGTCATTAAGGGCACATTTAAGGACCATTTGGTCACCTGGGTCAATGAGTATCTAGAAATCAAACATGGTGCAGCTGGCGCAGCTAGAATCTTGGCTGACATTGATCGCCAGTACATTTTCCATTTATTTTATTTTTTCGCCGCTAATGTCCCATTTTTGACTCAGGATTGCTGCTGTGCCACTGTTTTCTGGCTTACGGCATTTCCCAGAGGGCCGAGGCTTTGCACAATGGACTGGAGACGATTCCAAGGCCCTTATGAAGGTATCTGCACAATGTCTAACAATGAGCCATTTATGCTAATGTTCCTTTTCAGGTATATCTCCCTGCAATTGCCAGCCATGTACCTGCCCAAATGGTTTGGGCAATAGCGGCATTTCTAGATTTCTGCTACCTTGTTCGCCGTTCTGTCCATACAGAAGCAAGCTTAGCAGCCATGGATGATGCCCTCGCCCGATTTCATCATGATCGAGTGATCTTTGAGGTTGAGGGTGTCTGCCCAGATGGCATTTCATTGCCAAGGCAGCATTCTTTGGTTCACTATTGATGGGTTATTGAGCAGTTCGGCTCACTCAATGGACTTTGCTCATCGATAACAGAATCTAAACACATAAAAGCCATCAAGGAACCTTGGCGCCATTCAAGTCATCACAAAGCACTCGGGCAAATGCTCCTTACCAATCAGCGGCTTGATAAATTGGCCGCATCTCGTGTTGATTTTATGGAACGAGGGATGCTTGGCATTGACATCCGTGGTCGTCCTCCAGATCCAACTGAGGTTACACCGGTCCCGCTGGACATTCAACTAAATGGTGCTGATGCGGGTGCTGTTCTGGGTCCCCATGTTTCTGCAGAAGTTACTTTGGCAATTCGTTCGGGTGTGTAATCTCCTGGCTGAAGGCAAATTTCGGTAACTAATTACTTCGTTGGCAGCACCCAAATCTCAGTATCCTCGTCAGCTGCATTCTCTCATAGAACAACTTGACCTTCCAGGGCTCCCCAAGCTCATGCGCCGATTCCTTTATGATCAACTGCACCCGGATGCTATCTTACCTGGAGCAGAAGTGGACCTTGACCAATGTCCCCTCATTCGAAGCCACATTTATGTTGTCCCATCAGCAGTTGCTAAGTTCTATGCGCCCAGTGACCCATCTGGGATTGGGGGCATGTATTGTGAGAGGATTCGGGCAACGGCATCTTGGTATGGTGGTGCGCCGCGGAATGACTGTATTTTCATCACGAAGGACTCAGACCTGGAAGGAATGTGTAGCTTGCATGTTGCCCGTGTCTGATTCTTCTTTAGGTTCACTCACGAAGCGAAGCAATACCCATGTGCATTAGTGCAGTGGTTTTCTACAATTGGTGATGCCCCTTGTGAAGATACTGGGATGTGGATTGTTGAGCCGGACCTGGATCACAATGGGACACCAGTTCAAGCTGTCTTTCATACTGAATGCATTCTGCGAGGAGCCCTGCTTGTTCCGGTGTTTGGGGAGGAGTTCCTTCCTCGTCATATCACCTTTTCAAATTCACTGGGAGCCTTTCGATCATACTACGTCAACAAGTTTGCTGATCATCATGCAAACAAGATTGCCTTTTAACTTCCACTTCTATCTAATTATATTATATATTATATATCTTATATTTTATTTTATTTTGCACGTCAGACAGTTCAGAGAGACAGTTCGGATGGTTCAGAGATGGTTCAGATGGTTCAGAAATGGTTGAGATGGTTCAGAGAATTTCAGGTCTCTCAGTGTTCTCAGACAAAATGCTGATTTGCTGATGTGGCCCATGCCCAAAGCCCCATATTTACACCCACATGATTTGATTGGGCCGAAGACGCCATGACAATCCCACTTCGCCCTATTTTCGCAACCACATACCCACCCTGCGATCTTTCAGCCCTCCGTTCCAACTCGCGAAGACCATTCGCTACCTTACAGCGCCATATTCAATGACCACAACCACAGACCCACCCTCGACGCGTTTTCATTGTCCCCACAGGCCCCATCATGACACAAAGCCACCCCGCCAGCATTGTGCCCAGACGGCCAATCATCACCAAGCCCTTTACCACAGCCAATTCGACTCCACGTCATTCCGAGCACCTTGATTGGGATCGTGACCCGCCACTCATGGACTTGAGTAGGGCTCTCCAGGCCCTAGGTTGGAAGAGACCAAGGTAGACTTTAGTTGTCTTTTACTCTATGATCATCTTTTGTCACTGCTTTTACCCTTTGTTCTTTCTCTTTTCTTTTCTTTCTCTCTTTCTTTTCCTTCTGTTTTCGTTTCTTCTCACTGGCAGCGGGGACGCTGCCATTTTGGAGGGAGGTGCATGGACTAGTGGATTGTAGCCACTAGTCCAGTGATCACGTGACCTTCCCACGGTTCGAGTCAGTAGTTAGCCCTGTTTAGTAGTCAGTAGAGTTCTAGATTTAGTCTTAGCCTCCGAGCCCTGCGATCTGCTCGAGGACACTCTATGTGTCCAACGTTGTAGCCACACAAGGCCGCTGGCACTCCCGAGCATTTCTTGAATACTGGTGGAAGATCAAGTCGATACTCCCTTTATTCATCTCCCGTTCCTTTTTTGCTTCTCGTTTCTCACTCATGGACAGTTTCCGCAAAAAGTACAGCAATAGATAGAATATTTGTCCCACTCTTACTTTAATTCCACTCTCGCTTCAATCTGGTTTGGGGGTTGGCTTCCATCGAAGTTGACTGTTGTGAGCTTCGCTCTAGTGTGGTTGAGTTCAATTCAACTTCAGTCCCTTTTTCAATCACTCTTCCAAATGCTCAAGTTTCTCGTCTCTTATGTCCAAATTCCTCGAATTCTCTCCTTGCTAAAATTCCACTCCCCAGTTGAGAATTGATCGAATTTGTTTTTGATTCCAATCAGTGAATCTTTCCTGAAATTCTGGCGAAAGATCACATGACGAGAAATTTCCCCAAACCACAAAAATCACTTGATACCAATTATCATAAGATAGACCTCATCCACAAACAGTTACATCATGTGAAATGGTGTGACAATGAAGTAAAACCTCTGTAGATAACTTTTGGAGATGTTTTAAAAAAATCTGTTCCAGTGAAAGGTTCAGAGAGTGGTTCTAGAGGGATCTGTGTATTCTAAAGTTGAATTTTCAATCATTTGAAGAAGGAGATAGATATTTGGTCTAACCCATCAACCGCTGTGACACCTCTATAACATACACCAATGGGTTAGACCAAATATCTATCTCCTCCTTCAAATGATTGAAAATTCAACTTTAAAATACACAGATCCCTCTAGAACCACTCTGAACATTTCACTGGAACAGATTTTTTTTAAACATCTCCAAAAGTTATCTACAGAGGTTTTACTTCATTGTCACACCATTTCACATGATGTAACTGTTTGTGGATGAGGTCTATCTTAGACGATTTTGCATTATACACTATCTCAGATACTCTCTAACCTTTCCCCTTCTCCTTTAATCAATTTTAGAGCGATCTACAAAGCCTTACCACATTCAGGCAGTTCTCACGAACCTGCTCTATCACAAAACCAAACTTGCAAACTCCAGTTTCACAGATGAGTTGTACAACCTAACTTTATTCCCTGACCTTAATCTTTCAACCAGTGACTTGGACCTGAATGTTACACACTGGACAGACAAACAGGGTCAATGGAAACACTCGACACACATCCCAAAACTGGATAGTCGCACAACCGACTGCAATGGCAGCAAGACTGTTAGGTAGCTTGCATAATGATATCACTGCTCAATTATTTCTTCCCAGCAACAAGTCCAGCAGCGGCCACATCCCACAAGATTTTAACCCTCACGGCATTTGTACTCCTTAGGGAAACAGGCTGCCTGGCATATTCACAAGGGCAACCAATTGATAACTGTCAGGGAGCACAGCATAATTGTCATCCGCAGCGGTGCTGTGGCCAAGGCTGCAACAAAGAGAATGAGAGCCGAGAGCTTCATTGTAAATTCTCCTCATGCATTGGTCACAATGTATCGGCTACCGATTTGTGTGGCGATACCTACTAGGTTGCCAAGAATCCGTCTGACTTCACCAAAGCTTTGGAACACATCTTTCTATTATTTGACTGTGCACCGTCCGATCCAATGCAGGCGGCTTTCTGCAGAATCTCTCAGGATATTAAGCAGTTGAGTGAGTATCATTGTGGCCATGCAGATCCGCACCTTCATATTCATTCTGCCATTGAAATTTTCTTGATTGCTGATTTTTGCTTTGATGACTTTAGTCATCTTTCCGGTACTTCGCCGCTTCAGCGACGACGTGGAGGATGACACCCGGCATTGGTCACCCAACGATGGGCAGATAACCTAGCTTCATTTGATCCCCGTATTGATGTAGCTCTCAACAAGATGACAAGCATCATTGGTCACTGCACATACTTGTTTGCCAAGCTTCGCCGAACCACCGTCCTGCCCTTGGGTCACATTAAAAAGGTCGTGGCCATCGATGCACTGGATGAGTGTGCGAGCGCCAGGCATCCCAAAGACACTTCCACCATTTATCAAGATTCTGCATATGTGACGCACCCCACGACAAGCCTCACATTCAAGAAAAGCTGCTCGACATCAAGGATGCGAACACTGCTAATACCTCCATCATCATCATTTCCACCTAAGAGTCATACCAATGGGCGATCTTAGGAGGTGGTTGATGCATTAATATTCAGTCAGTTTGTTCAAGTGCAACACACATTCATTTTGTGACATACACTCTTACTACCACATATTGCGGGGTTTTGGTGTGGCACACACGCTTTTGTTCAGACTAGCGACAATGCACTGGAGTGGTGAGCAGAACGTTGGGTTTTGTACAGAGAAATTCCCGCCAGCAGCTTCGTTTCCTTCCACATCCTCTCAGTACGTATAGTATAGCAAAAGAGCAATTTGAAAACAAAAAAATCGACACAGCAAGAAGCTCTGTAGCAGCAGAGAAACCGGATAGCAGCCCGAGAAACACGACACTGGTGGTACACTGGCAGTAATAGCAAACAAACATATGATGCGGTATAGCAAACAAGAAAAACATCGACAGCAGGAAACCGATTCAGATAGCACAAGGAACTGCAAAAACATGAAGTGGCTAGTAGTAATAGCAGCAGAGAAACCGGATAGCAACCCGAGAAACACGACACTGGTGGCACAGCAATGGCAAACAAACATACGACGCGGTATAGCAAACAAGAAAACATTGACAGCAGGAAACTGATCCAGATAACTGCAAAAACATGAAAGCACAAAAGGACAAAGCCTGAGAACAAAGTCTTTCGAAACTCAAATTGCAAGCGAGACAACGAAGAAAAAGGGCACATACACTCCCTGCAACGCATGTTGATGACGAGATGCCACCAAAGCCGCCTTCTGGCATGGCATCACCCAACATCACACCAGGACAAACTCGGCAAAAGAGGACGAGGGAAGACCTGATAAAGGCAAGTAGCACATCATCCGACATCCACGATGCAGAGCAGGGTAGAGTGATGTTTGAATGAGATGGATACCTAACACAAGGAGAAAATCTGACACCACAGAAACTTGCGCATGTCATGCTGCAGGTGGTGGCAGCGACGACGAGACTACCAAGATCGATTGTGAACCTCATGAGGGCTTTCGCTTTCACGATGGAAGAGATGCAAGAAGATGGTGTCACGAGAGAGACTGCAGCAACGATCGTTAGTGAGATGGAGGCCCCCCTTTTTTCCAGACTCACGTGGGTCATGGAAGATCTAACGGGTATAGAAAACAAGAGCAGGCATTACAGGGAGTGGCGATATCTTTAACTAACACGATTGAAGAATTTCACAGCGAATTCGATCGACTGACAACAAAATTTGAGGAGACGATGACAGAAGCGCGCAAAGGACGTGGGCCACATGGCACACAACATCAAGGACAGGAGCAACACACTGACACACCGTTGACATATGCAGCGGCGACAAGGATGCAGATGCCGATACCACCAGAACACGCACCATCCGTCACGAGAGGAGACATATTGGACAGACAAATTGTCGTGAAAAAAGACCCTAGAGCAGAGAATGACCCACTGGAGGCGCTAACCGAGAGGGAGCTGGTCGAAAAAGCAAAGTTAACTCTCAAAATGATGGGGATCATGGCAGCTGACAAGCCAGAGGGGATGACCTTTGTAGGAGCACGGCGCACCCAGACAGGCGCAATTATCTATTCGCTAAACTCAGTGGAGGGGGCGAGATATATGTGCAGGAGCGACATGATACGTGAATTCATGCAACATTTCGGAGGTGCGTCTATACTACTAGCCAGATCATGTCAAATCGTAGTGGAGTACGTCCCCACGACCTTCATTCCGGAGGAGCAGGCGGCTCTCGAAAGGGTTGAACAGGATAGTTCACTCCTGTACATGTCGATATGTGAGGCCAGATGGATCAAGCCTGCACATCTGAGGGCGGAGGGACAGCGATACGCATTTTTAACTCTGGGGCTCATATCGCGAGAGGTGGCGAATCATGAACTGGAATATGGTGTATACATAGAAGGGAAGCAATGTTGGGCAAGAAAGTTGCTACAGGAGCCCCGACGATGCATGAAATGCCAGGGCTTCGGACACATAGCGAAGGACTGCAAGTCCATACATGATGTATGTGTGAGATGTGCAGGGATGCACCGTACAAGTGATGCTATGTGCAATGTTGCTGGAGGAGCGCCTCTCAAATGTGCTAATTGCAAAGAAATGGGGCATGGGGCCGCTGACTGTAACTGCAGAATCTTCCAGGAGAGGACTAAACAGATGGAAGAACACAATGTCGAAGCGAAATACAGGCTGTTCCCCACAGTGGAACTGAGGACGTGGGGATGCATGGAGGTATTATGGCCGCAGGCGAACGACTTCGATCAAGCATGGAGAAATGATGGGGCAAGGCAAGACCAAAGAGATCAGGGGGGGAATGACCGGCGGGAGAACGTGCAGGACCGTAATGCTGGGGGAAACCGTAACTGGACGGGAGAGAGCAGAAGCAGAGGGACGGCAGCAAGGACGGGTAGAGGACAAGGGCTCATGAATGAGTATGGGAGAGGAATAGGCTTAGCACCCTCACAGCAATACCCGACACAGAATCAAGGAGGAAGTAGCAGAGGTACTATGTCCCAACAGACCTTGGACACCATATGGGGAGCGGATAGAGAGCCACAAGCAACGCCTGGAGGGTGGGGTGATGAACCACTGTCAGGCCCGGCATACATCTTAACATTGCCGCCGCTGTCACAACCAATACCCATAGCTTCGTCAAGCACAGGACCATCAAACCAGCAACGACACAAACAAACACCACCTGCACAGCCGACTGAAGACGTCCATTCATGAGAAAAGTCTCAATATGGCAACAAAACGTTAACAGATCATTAATCGCCCAGCTAGATATGCTTGAATCGATCGGGAAACAACATGACTTCGTACTGATACAGGAACCATATTTCGACTTCAAAGGCCTCACGCAGGCTAACAGCTATTACACTGTCATCTACCCCCCACGTCATCACGATACACATGGCACCACCCCCACCCGATCAGTAATACTTGTCAGCAAATTATTGGCATCCAACGTGTGGGCGCCAATACTCCTACCATCCATGGACATCACAGCGGTACAGCTCACTGGGCATTTTGGAACCATCCGAATAATCAACATATACAACAACTGTGACAATGACAGTGCACTAAGGGAACTCGATCAGTATCTCAGCAGCGAAGCGGCAAACAACGCGGCACCCAGGCCAATACAATATATATGGGCAGGTGACTTCAATAGGCACCACCCGCTATGGGACGAAGAGAGAAACGTTCATCTGTGCACTAACGTGAACCTAGAGGCAGCAGCAACATTACTGGAACTCGTGGGTCAGCACAACATGAAGATGGCGCTGCCGGAAGGGATCCCCACGTTGCAGGCCCTGGCGACTAACAACCTGACAAGGGTTGATAACGTGTTCTGCACCGACACGTTACTAGACCACTTTATATCCTGTGATACGCGCCCAGAAGAAAGGCCAGCGAAAACGGATCATTTCCCTATAACATACACGCTCGACATTACTGTGCAGCGCAGTAAATTCAAGCCGCGGCCGAATTACCGAGAAGCAAGTTGGAAGAAATTTCGTGAAACACTCGAGGAAGGGTTAAGAGGTCTAGGCAAACCTGGAGAGCTGGCAGAGGTAGAGGACTTACACAAGGCAATACAGGAACTGGACGAAGCATTACGAAGGCAATAACGGAGGCCATGCCAATGATGAAACCATCCCCCTACAGCAAAAGGTGGTGGAGCAATGAGCTGTCAGTCATGCGCACGAAGGTAAGGAACCTAGGACGAAAGTCATACCACTATTGTGCAGACCGTATACACCCTGTGCATGAGGAATATCGGAAGACAAGAAACAACTACTCCGAACAAATACAACGTACGAAAACAGAACATGTGGCTGGAGGAGATTGGTGGATCTGGTATGTGGACAGCGAGTCGTCTAGTGACGGGGGCAGCCTTGGACGGAGGACGAGCAAGAATACCGACACTGCGTGAGACAAATATAATGACAGGAGTGATGAGGGAAGCGGTAAGCAACGAGGAGAAAGGAAAATGGTTCTATGAAACTTTTTTCCCACCGAAGCCACTGACATCGTCAGTGCCAGAACAACCAGTATACCCACAACCAGCGTGGAGGTTTGAGCCCATCACTGACAAACAGATACACCGCGCAATCCAGAAAATGAAACCATACAAGGCAATGAAGACAGGCACGATCCCGAACGTTGTTTTCATACAGGCTCAGGAGCTCCTTGTGCCATACTTAGGGCCTATTTTCAGGGCTACATTCACACTCAAAACATACCCGGAAAAATGGGCAGAGACAGAAACGCCAGTACTAAAGAAACTGGGGAAACCAAACTACGCAATACCAGGAGCATGGAGGCCGGTCGTACTATCGAATGGGTATGCCAGGTTGCTAAACGCATGTGTGATGGAGGATGTAGTATGCATGTGCGAGAAGAGAGGGCTGATCCCACCATACCATTTCGGAGGGAGACCTGGACGCAGTGCAACGGATGCCCTACTGCACCTCGTCAAGATAGTCAAAGATGCGTGGCGAAGGGGTAAAGTTGTATCAGTACTGTCACTGGACATAAAGGGTGCGTTTCCCAGTACAGCAGTGGACCGGCTGTTACACAATATCAGAGAGAGGGGTATACCAGTGGAAATAGTCAAGTGGATGGAACGACGACTGGAGAAGTGGCGCACGATACTGACGTTTGATGATTTCACTTCAGAAACATTCGACATCAACAACGGCTTGGATCAAGGAGATCCATTCTCACAAATATGTTACATATTATACAACACCGGTCAACTCGATACACTAAGATGGAAAGACAGGGAGTCCGGCATCTTATATATTGACAACTCTAATGTGATAGCAGTGGGTGCAAACTTCGACGAGACGCACGTGACGCTGAAGGATGTGATGGAGAGAGATGGGGGAGTACTGCAGTGGGCAAGAGAGCACAATTGCGAGTTCGGGCTGGAGAAATTCCAACTACTAGACCTGTCCAGGCGCAAACGTATCGACCCAGCCAATCCCAGGAGACATATCCCTATCGAGAGACATCCGATAGTGCTGGGCGACATCGTAATCCAGTCAAAGGCCAGCATACGACTACTGGGTGTCCTCATCGACCGTGAGCTCCGCTGGCACAAGCAGGAGGCAGCGGCAATTAAAAAGGGACAGGACTGGGTGCTACAATTTGCCAGACTGTTGAAGGCCGCAGGAGGCATAGCAGCTAAGTACATGAGACAACTCTATCTAGCCGTCGCTGTGCCCCGAATGCTATATGCTGCTGAAGTTTTTCTCACATCGCGTAGAAGAAAATCAGATGGAACAGGGAGCCGGGGAGACAGAGGAAGGGCAATCATTAGAAGACTGGCATCCATTCAGCGCAAAGCGGCCATTATGATTACAGGAGGACTATCAACAACAGTGACTGACGTCCTGGACATGCATGCCAACCTGCTTCCAATGCACCTATTAGTGGAGAAAGTGCGACAACGCACAGCGGCGAGGATCGCTACACTACCCCCAGTGCACCCACTAAGTAAAGCCATCAAGAACGCATGGGTGCGTCACGTCAAAAGACATCCAACCCCGTTACACGACCTCGTGTGGTCTTACAACATAGAACCGGCGAAGATGGAGACAATACAGAACATACGACAAGGGCCCAAATTGGTCTCTACGGCAGAAATACAAATTAGTGAAACAAAGGAGAAGGCTTTGGAGGGCGAGAGAGCAGATGATGCAGACATTAAAGTATACACCGATGGGGCTGGAATCAGAGGAATGATAGGCGCGGCAGCAGTTCTAAGGAGAAGGGGGCAAAGGGGCTGGAAGAGTAAGGCAATTAGACTGGGGTCGGAAAAGTACCACGGTGTATATGAAGGAGAGGGAGTGGGCATGATCTTAGGGCTGGAGCTAATAAGGGAGGAGCGCAATGTCACAACCATCTCAATGTACACCGACAACCAGGCAGCAATCCGGGCGTCAACCCTTATAAAACCGGCGCCATCACACTACATCTTCGACATCTTTCACAAAAGACTGGAAATGACAAGACGGAGACATGATGACCTGAATTTAGTATTGCGATGGATGCCGGGACACAAGGGGGTGGAAGCCAACGAGAGGGCAGATACGAAGGCTAAAAATGCGGCGAGAGGCAGAGTCTCTTCAAATGAGCGACTACCAGCAGACCTGAGCAAGAAACTACCCTTTAGCAAAATGGCAGTATGACATACTTTCCTTGCTGGGCTCTGTGAGTGAGCAATGGAATATTGGCATGACTCCACCCACTTCGCATGAGTAAACTACATCGACCCAACCTTCTCACCATCGACATATCGATGCATGACGGCATCACTACCAAAGAAACACGCGGCCATCCTCATGCAACTGTGGATGGGACATATCGGACTAAACCACCACCTGCACAGAATCCAGCGTGCAGACTCCCTGGTATGCCCGTGTTGCCAGAGAAGCCATGAAACCATCGAGCATTGTCTCGTCCGATGCCCAGCCCACGAACATGCGCGTGACAGGATGAGGCGCATAATGGGACGCGACGCCGGGTACATCAAGAAACTTCTGTCAGCGCTGAAATATCTCCCAGCCTTGTTCCGCTTCGTCAATGACACAGGGAGACTAAAGGAGACGTTTGGCAGCATACCAGAATTGCAGTCCAACCAATAGCCATGCCTACCCATCCCGACACGTCCTGCTCAGAGCCAGGCATAGCCTTTTGGCGCCCACGTCAGCCCTGTTGTTACCTTGCCCTTCCATTATCTTTCTCCGCGCTCCGCTCTACACTCTCCGCTCTCCCCTCATACCATCCTATTCCCACTTGTTCACTTTCACACGTTTAACTCATTCTTGTTCTGATTTGTTTTATTCCACCTTACTCTATTGCGCTTTCTCACTTTCACTTTTCATTTTTCATGACATTATCACTAATGATACTCTACATACCCATAACTATGGAAACCGGGACTGACCTGCTCAAAAACCGTGACACAATGTGTGATAGCCGAAGGTGATAGTGTATGGACCCCGTGTACTTTTTCTTTATCAATGTACATAATGTCTATTACTACATTCACAAGTCTCTTTTTGTAGTTGCAAGGTCATGATTCTAATATACATGGTGAAATTCTCAAGAGCATTGTGAATAGTTTAACTGCATTGGCACATAAGTTTATGGATGTGCTACTTTTCAGTAATTGGGATATGATGAAAGAATGGGGAAAGGGCCAGAAGGCACAGGAATGGCTAAGAAAGGGTTGTAAGGGGCAGGAAAGGTTATGGGAGGGTGTAAGAGGGAGTCAGGGAGGTTAAGAAGAACTTGGTTAGGGTGTGAAAGGTGCAGGAGAGTGTGAGAGGACTTGGGGAGGTTTAGAGGGCTCAGGGGTGGACAGGGAGGACCTGCAGGAGGCCAGAGTGTAGGGAAGAGCAGGAGGTGGGCTCAGGTGAGTTGGGATGGGTGACTGGAGTGGTGCAGGATGTTTGTCAGCAAATACTATTATGCACACATTACTCTATCCCTCCACTGTTTGCCTTACACATCCGCATCACATGATGTGATGATCATGAGGAGAGTATTGTCAAGAGTGAGGAGAACCACTTGAAGAGGACAACAAGTCACATCACAGTGTGTTCCACATTTGACAATTTGACAGTCTGGATTTCATGTCCTATGCCACTTTCTCACCAATTTCAACCTCCACTACTTGTACATTATGCTCTCCAACACCTCCTGCACTTCTTCCCTAGAATGTATGCCTTGCTCATACACTTTACAGCTATACTTTCCCCACCCCTCAAATCAGCTGCTATTCACAATGGACCTGACCATTCATTATTCATGAGAAGTATTATGAAAGTGCAAGCTGCAAGTTTACCTTTCACACCTGTTTTTGCAGCCTCAGTAACTAATGAGCTCCCCACAGATTGTTTGCAACTCCACCACCCTGCCCTTCCCTTCTCTATGCCTTGTGTCCTCACACACACCCTTCCCATGCACTCCCATACCCCATGCACCCTCCCCCACAAGGACTATCATGGTATGCTGACACCTGAATGACCTGCAGGTCAGTGAGGGGTTGGGTGCAATGGGTGTACCCTTGCATAGGTATGGGGTGGTGTGTGGGTCACCTGCAGGTTGCCAACACATTGGTGTCTCCCCACCCTTTCTAGCATTTATCATGATGTAGAGGCTCTGGACTGTCTGGAATCATATCCTCTTCATGTCCCACATTGTTCCCATCCACTTCCACTCCAATATCATTGATTCCACTCCTTTCCACCGATTCCACTCTGGATTCCACCTCTGAAATTGTTCCTACCCATGATGTGATGTTCCTAATGACTTGGAATCAGTATATATATACTTGTACATCACATATCTTCATTTCCCATCTCTCAGTACATAGGTCTCTTCTCCTATCTACCTCCCCACTTCACCGCTATCAGTTACTTCCTTTGCTTATAGTATACAGCACAAGATTCTCTCCAGTAGTATAAAAGTTGTGCTTTTACACTACAAAATATAGCTTATTACCACACTTCAGATCTACCATTTAGTACCCTCATTGTATCTCCCATATTCCTCTTCATCTTCCCCCTACACTTCCCCTCTGTTCCAGAACCCCCAGATCTTGGTTGGATTAATTACGACAACCTATACAAGACCTAAGACTCCTCAGATCACTTTCTAGCTGGTCACCCTTACTGTAGATTCCTATCCAGGTCTACCCTGACACTTGCCGTCACAACAACTTGATAATTATATAATGGGTTCCACAGGTGCAGGTCAGGGTCACCAACTGGCCACCCACTGCCACACCACACCTTTATGATGATGGTAACAGGTCACAACCACCATCAAGAAAGCAGTGCAAACCAAACCAAACAGGCATTGAGGGTGATGACTGCAACTGCCATGACCACAACCAAACCACAACCACAACCACAATGACTGCAATGGTGACCACACCAACAACAGTTACAGTACAATGGCAAAAAGGGTTGGAGGTGTGGTGTGCCTGCACTCCAACCCAAGTACATTTTATTTTTCTTCAACATAGATCTCTCACCTCCCCCCCAGATACCGCTCAAGATTACCTCATGAATACAGAACACATCAAATGTGCTTTCAAGGTGATGGCAATGAGGGTAACAAAGAGGCACCAGAACTGCAGCACCAGTGCTTCCCTGCGCCATCCAACCCCCTGAACATCTCACAACCCCTCTGTCCTTAGTGTATTGCATGGGTAACCCTCAGGTATTTTTAGCTGTACCCATACCTGCACCCGTTGGTACAATACCTGCAGGTTCACCTGTTATTTTAAGCCCTGGATATGCTTAAAATACAAGAATAAAGTATTTTAAGCATATCTAGCTCAATACTTGACCATTGTGGATGATCCAGGGCTTCAAAAAGAGCTGGTGGGTCCAAGAATCTGTGCCTGTGTCTGTACCTGAGGCTATACCTGTGGCAAAACCTGCAGGTTTACCCATACCCATGCAATACACTACCTGGCCTCTCACACCCCCTTGCATGGCCCCCCCCTGAGCTCACCTGAGCCTGCCCCTGCCCTTCCCTGCACTTTGGCCCTCCCTGGCCCCTCTAAACCTCCCTGACTCCCTCTTGCACCCTCCATAACCTTTCCTGCCCCTTCCAACCCTTTCTTAGCCATTCCTGTGCCTTCTGGCCCTTTCCTCATTCTTTTATCATATCCTAATTACTTACACTGCAAACATCAAGGGATTTGTAAATTTGACATATGCTAAAATAATCTATAAACGTATTAATAATTTGTAAGATACTCAACAAATTCATAAAATATTGAACCCTTTATTTTTATAAATGGCAATCATTGCTTTATTTGGAATGAATTTTTGGAGTTTGCCAACTTTCTTAACAATTATTGGATTATGTCAAATTTACAAATCCCTTCATATTTGCAGTGTTAAAAGTAGCACATATAAACTTATGTGCCAATGTAGTTAAACTACTCACAATGCTTTTGAGAATTTCACCATGTATATTAGAATCATGACCTTGCAACTACAAAAAGAGACTTGTGAATGTAGTAATAAACATTATGTACATTGATAAAGAAAAAGTACACGGGGTCCATACACTATCACCTTCGGCTATCACACATTGTGTCACGGTTTTTGAGCAGGTCAGTCTCGGTTTCCATACATAACCCCTAGGTTACCCTTATTTCGTGGACTCTTTTCCACCCTTGGGCCGGCACCACTGGCCCTCCCTGTTGCTCCTGCACACTTTATCAGTGACCTTCAGTAGTTTACAAGCATGTATTCTCTAGCATATGGTCCGCAACAAAGGAGAATAAACAAGGAAAGAAAAAAAGAACAAAAAAAAGAACAAAAACGCATGTTGATCCAGCACGGTGACCAGGAATCAAATTGTTTCGTTTCACTCAGATCCGCTTGATGGCCACAACTTTTCCAGTTGCGTCGCGTGGTCTAAGTTTGTATGCCTGCGCGGTGGATCCTCCTGTGGTATCCTCATCCTCGATCACACGCTTCGCCCTGCCTTTGCCCTGCTCTTTTACATTGGTGACAACAGGTACTTCAGGCTCCACACTGCTAGTCTTCTCCTTCTCGTTTTCATCAATGATATCATGGAGCATATCATAAAACAGCGCTTCTTCTTCCCTCAAGTCGTCTTCGGAAGCGTCCTGCAGGGCTTGGTCGAAATCGATAATTGTTACATCACCCGAGTCATTGACGAGGAGATTTTCGAGACGCAAGTCACCGTGCAAAACACCCACAGCATGGATCGACTTCAATGCGGACATAAATGCAACACTAAAGTTATATGCTCCATTTATTTGTGCAGTTTGAAGCCAGCGACTAAAATAACATACCATTCAGCGGATGAAATGGACGTTCCCCGGTCCTGAAGTGAAGTGCCGCTGTGAGACATCAGAAGACAAGAGGGACCTTCCTCCTCGGCATCGTGGAAAACTCCAAGGGCGGTCGGAATGCCTTCAACACCCTCCTGTGTCATGTGGGTATAAATGGAGAACTCCTGGACCAAGCGTTCTTGCTGATCATCGGTGAACGCGAGCTTGGCGGCAATTTCAATTGTCGAGCTTTTATTTCCCATTTCGACTTCAAGGATTCCGCCGTGGGTTATCCCAGTCGTTCCTTCGCCTAACTGGGAAGTCAAGAACAGCAACAGACGTACATCCTTAGGAAAATTTTTAGCTGGAGAGGTGGGCGGGGTAGGGACCCCGTCATTGTTCAAATTTATACGAGCGCCACGGTAGAAAATGGCCGGCCTGACAGTATCGTAGATGTCGTACTTCAAGTGCAGCAGAAGAACCCCACGAGATAGAAATTGTTGCATCGCCCACTTGTTAAAATTATATGAAAAATCAGTAACAAAGGCAAACTGCATCATGTGCGCTTACCCCAATACCGGATTCAGGAGCATCATCATCCTTCGGCTCCGGTGCAGGATCTTTTGCTTGACGACCTCCCTGTGGACCCAGCCTAGACTTCTTCTTCGGCGGTGCTGGGGCATGTTTGTCATCCACATCAGAATCTGGGCGCTTCTGGTCTGTTCCCCCAGGAATGTAGGGATCAACGTCAGGTGGTAGGTCGCCTTGAGGGTCCACTTTGTCCAACTCATTTCGGAGAAATGCATCCTCTACAGCCTCGATATAAATGCCGATTTGCACTTTTCCATAACCAGGGCGTTCCAAATGCGGAACATGAAGGAGATCAGAAATGTAGAGCGTTTGCGAGCGGCGATGACGAACAGCGATGAATTCGAAATTTCCCGAATGCAAAATAATTAATGTCGTGTTACATCGTACACCTTGCGCCCAGGCCTTCGGAAAAATCAAGTAACATCATTCCGGTCCTGTATGAGAGATCTACTGACCTGTTGGATAAGTTTTTGTGCGGTAAGAGGTCCTGGACCGCCCGGCACTGCCGTATTTGTTGGCGCCGTCAGTAAGCTTGGAGCCTTCGAGTCTCCTAACGAAGATTCTACGTCCGCACTCCTCGCCTGCCAAAGTCCTATCGATGTGTTTGCGTTGGCACCCGACCTCGGTTTCAGTAATCCCTTGCTTGATGGACTTAGCTTCGGACTCGGTCCAGCCTTAGGAACAGCCTTCCCACTCCTAGCACCTTTGGCGTTGTACTTCAGCTGCTCGTCAAATTCGTTGACAATTTGTAACGAGGATCCCCCTCGTTTCAAAGAATCGTCCAAGATATCTTCCCGACTCCTCTCAGTATGTGAGGTTTGGGACTGATCCTCTTCAGCCAGGTCAGGGTCGATCCAAGGTGTCGTAACCAGTGAGAGTGTTGCAGGGGCATCCCAACCCATGAACCGTCTCTGCGTTACGTGACCATATCTTTTCGACGGACAAGGGTCACCTTGGCAAAATACCCATCTGAATTCGCCATTAAACGCCAGAGTCAAGAGCGAGAACATCACGTCTTTGTGTCCTACGGACAAACTCTTGATCTCCCATGTCGCCAAGTCACGGTATCGGGTCTTGATCTCCATCAATGGAGTCCGTTTGTCTTCGTCTACAAAGTCCCACGTTTCTTCGCTATCTCGCCCTCGTTTGAAGGTTGTCTCTGGGGATTTTACCTGCAGAGAGCCATCACTGATGGCGTGACCATGATTCTGAGGTACCAATGACCAAGCTAGAGCAGTGTCCCAAACGCTAGGGTGTAGAGAAAGAGTTGAGGCGACATAATCACAGTAAGGGACTATGGCGACGAGGTAGAACTCTGCGACAGAAGTGTCATTCTTCATCAGTTTTTCCCTTTTCTTCACTACTCGCATGTGATGTTCATGATCATCGAAGCCTTCTGTCGGAGGAGGTAGTATGATCCCTCTTTCTTCGATAGATTTGAGTTTGTTATCGACGACGCGCGCAATTTTCTTGTGAAGGTGTTTAACGTGTTGGATTGTCTTGAGAACGAGATGAGGAGCAAGATGCTTGTCATAAAACGCTGGTGGGCGAGTGTTTTTGGAGCGGCTGCCTCCTTCTTCGGGCGGGGCGAGGCCTAGAGGAGGGGGATTCCAGTCGAAGAGAGCATTAAGCTCTTCCATGATCTCCGAAGACCCAAGGGCAGACATGATTCGGAAAAGCAAACGAAGGATTAAGTGAATGTGAAGCCAATATGTGCACAATAGAAACTTAATAGAATAACAACGGTGACTTGGAGAGTTGGGTGGTGGCCATGGAAGGCACCAGGTTCAAGTTGTAGTACTGTTGCACATCTTACTTATCCGTGTATTTTTCGCATGTGCGAACAAGCTTTTCCGACTCGGAAATACATGTAACCAGAACTACATATATTCGTTCCAAGTTCCCTGTAACGAAAGCAAGCGGACAACCTCATCAGCGTAATGGCACAAGGGAGTCGGTCTCCAGTAGTGTCTCTTCAGTGCGTAACCTCGATTGATGTGCTGCTGTATGTGTATTTAAAATAGAAAATCAACACAGAATTTCTCCATATACAACTCTGCTCACGCATTCTCGATTCTTCTTGACCTTGCGATCCGAAGAGGGGACATACAAGTCCTTGATCTTGTTCCGTTTGTCTTCCAGTTCAAATGATCACCCGCGGGACTCCCTACAGAACACACCAGAGTTGAATAACAAACAGATCTACGTTATGGAGTCCACCTGTCCCCATCTCGGAGCAGACTTATCTCATGCCGAGATCGAGGAATGCGAGAGTACTGTAGTGGCTGTCTGTCCCTGGCACAGGTAAACCCAAATACTCATTTCTATCGCAACGACGAGAAATCTCTATCGACAGATATGACTTTGACCTCCGCACTGGCAAGAGCGAGACTGGCCTGAGAGCGTGCACTTATGCTGTGCAGGTGAAACCCGATCTCCCAGACGGAATTGACAAAGTTTGGATCGAAACTCCAGCTGAAGGAGGCACTCATTGGCGATTGGTCGAACTTCGTCCGGTATCGGAAGGTCTTTTTGATACTGAAATCTGCCAAATGTATTTATCAAACTGATTTTTATACATTGTAACCAGAATTCTCAGACCCGCCGCCACGCTCCCTCGCAACGACTCCGTCCTCGGTTACTTTGTCATCGAAACAAGTCATGGAAGACGTCGTGCCAACTGAGGGTGTACCGGTGACCCTCCTAGAGTGGGCAGTTCTGATCCTCAACACTCCACATCCCGCATTAAAGGTAAAGGTCTTCCCATCCTCGAGATCGTGTGCCTTCCTTACCAAGCCAGGTGCTTACCTACAGGTAGAGCGCACCCGCCACGCAGTCCAGCTATTTCGCACCGGAAAACTTGCATCTATCGGCCACAAAAAACCGCACCCACCTTCCCCTCCCGATATGCCTCCTCGGGAAGTTCAGTTTGTGAGAAATACTGTTGATCCCGGCAAGGTGAGGAACCGAAAGAATAGAGCCGTCATGCTTCACGCTTTAGCAAATATCGAACAATGGGCGTGAGTGATTTCATTAATATTTATGATCTAATACATTTACCTCATCGTCCATCTCAGAATTGATCTTGCGTAAGTTATATATAATAAGCTCTCGTTGGTTTTGTTGAAGTGGGCATATCATTATTTGCTCAGCTGGGATATCATGGCACGTTTCGGCCCTTCCCACCCCAACTTGCCGCCAGCCTTCTTCTCCGACTTCACCAAAATGGCGCTCGACGAATCGAAACACTTTACCCTTCTCACCTCGCGTCTTTCTGCCACATCACCAGATACACCCTATGGAAGTATGCCCGTGCACGCATCGCTCTGGGAGTCCGCACGAATCACCTCAACTTCCCTTCGCGCCCGGCTCGCGATCATCCACCTCGTGCACCAGGCCCGCGGTCTCGACGTGAACCCCGCCACAATCGAGCGATTCCGGCGAGCAGGCGACATGGAGAGTGTCGCTGCGTTGGAGGTGATACACGCCGACGAAGTAACACATGTGACCTCCGGGCATCGGTGGTTTATCTGGGTGTGCGAGATGGACGGAGTGGAGCCTGTGTCTACCTTTCGAGAGGAGGTGAAGAAGGGCTGGAAGGGGGAGGTCAAAGGCCCTTTCAATGAGGGCGATCGGGAGAGAGCGGGGATGACGAAGGAATTCTATGAGGATTTGAGAGGGGAGTTGGGATGGGAGGCAAACAGATCGATGATAGGCGTCCCAGTGAAGCCTATGGATGGGGCGCCCTGTGTCGTTGTTGAATACGGAAATGAACGGGGACCAATAGGAGAGTAACCTTCAGTTTTGGCTTGGCTGTGCTCTGCATGTTTCCGAACTTGAAGGCGTGAGCTTAAGGTTGAGATGTTGAGGCCTCAGGTACCTAGGTATTGCGTTCAACGTTGTGGGGACAGCATCAGGTGAGCATCAGGAAATTGTTTCGAGGCTGATATTGCTGGACATGGTGGACATCAGGAAACCGAGGAGAGCCCTGTAGAACTAAGGATTGACAATATAATCTCAGTGCGAGAACAATACGCAGCTGTATATTTAATGTTACCTAAGGATTGACAATATAATCTAGTTGAAGTCAATAAGAGGTAAAAGAAAATAAGGGAACAAGTGGCTAACCTCCATCAGTAGATCTACACTTTCTTATTTTGGCTTTGTGCGGCTTTGTGCTTATTTAATCAAGCTTATGCTTTTATCAATAGACTTTTCTTGACTTATCAGGGCTTTTCGAATGCTTTTTGCTTATTCAATTGGACGTCAGCTTTTGAATTGAGCACTGAGCAGGGAGTATCAATAAGCAATTTCATGAAACTCAGTCTATGTATTTGTTAACATGGTAAGAATGGAAGGCACTCAGTGCCTTCAGAAGGAGAGTAGAGGACATTCCTAATCATCGTCCGAGTTGTCGATGCTGTCACTGAGCGCAGCTGAGCTGTAAAAAAATTCATTGAAGTCCTTCCTTTGGCCGTATTTGGCATGGTTGAACTTGGCTTAAGATAACATGATTCACCATGGAGTCTGACTAGGAGCTCATGACTATCCCTTCGTACTGTCAAAGAGCTTGCTCATCTCGCAGAATGGTATGACTCCCTTTTTCACACCATTCCCTCCTTCACACCCACTACCCCCTTCCACCCAATGGCGAGGATGACCAAGAAGATGGCCAAGGCCGGAGGCCCACTGCCGGCTGGTTATGTCCCCACTGCCCTCTTTCCACACTCACTAACACCTCTGTCAGCTACCTTGAGACATTTGACATGCGCCCTTTCCTCCCAAGGAGGATGACGAGGATGGCAGCGACGATGAGGGTGGCAACCGTGATACCAGGACAAATGGCAACGAGGAAGACGTCAACTGGGTCGAAGGCGACAAGGAAGGCAACAGCAACAGCAACAAAAACAGAATAGCACCTACACTGACGGCGGCAGTGGCGCTGGCATCAATAACGGCAGCGAGGCGGCGCAACTGTTATACAGTCTGCCAAACCCAGATGAGGCATGGGCAGGGTTGTCACGCAACACCATCAAGAAGGTATGAGTTCTTTGATTTTCCAAGAGCCGTTGATAGGTGATCAAAGGTGTTGGAAAGTCGGCCATGACAACTCAGTTCGTCCAAGGCATGTTTGACAATCCCACAATCGAGGGCAAGCCTTTTTCTCCACTATTTCCATCACTAACGGGCCTTTCTCATTCTCGGAACAGACTCTTACCAGAAAGAATGCGTAATCGACGAAGAGGTGGCCCTCTTGGACGTCCTCGACACAGCTGGACAAGAGGAGTACTTGTGCATTATCTGATACTCCTGTTGTCCTGAATTAAGCAATCCAAATTATCCAACAGCGCGATGCACAAACATTACATGTCCTCTGGCAAGGGATTCCTCCTCGTCTACGCCATCACATCCCACAGTTCTTTTGAGGAGATCCTCGACTAAGTCGACTTCCACCAACGACTGCTCCGCGTCAAGGATGTTGACCACTTTCCCATGATTCTTGTCGCGAACAAGTGTGATCTGGAGTATGAACGGCACGTGAGTAATGGTATGTGCCTTCTCGTGCCGTCACCTTCCCTGGCTCTTGTGCTCACATGTTTTCCCCATTTGCCGTTTTCTTTCCATGTTTGCTTCACCCGTATGCGTAGAGGGACGGGATCTCGCAAGGCGCTTTGGCTGCGGTGCAGAGAAGGACATATTCTTGCTGCCCAAGGGACCATTGGGTAAAATCATGCTGGTTCACAAGGCAAGCGTCGTTGCTGTGAAAGAGGTGAATGTTTGATGACAAGGGGATTGTGGTGAAGCTACTAGTACCACAATGTATAACAATATTATTTAGCTCAATACAAATACTATCTTTCGTTACACAATATCTCAAAAGAAAGAAAAAGAAAGAGTAGTGGTACAGTTCTTTCAGGTTCTTTCAAGCTTTTTCAAGCTTAGAAAAGCTCGGGCCAGCTTAAATTAGCGGATCGACCCCGCTAATTTAAGCACGGCGTGCTTATTGCTTTTTGAACTTATAAAGCTTTTTTGAGCTTAAAAAAGCACGGAAAGATCTCAAAAGCATATGTGTAGATCTACTGATGTCAGTGCAAGAACAATATGCAGCTGAGGTCTCTACGCTACGAAAACTAACTTATATACCTTAACACAGGGTAAGGTAAGAAAGGATACCGAAAAAGGTAAATCTAATCTAATCTAATCTAGCGGTTATCTAATCATTGTTGATTCGGTACTTATAGCCGGTTTGTCATTCAACACTCCCCCTCAAACCGCGCAAAGTCCGAGTTCTGACGTGAAATGTTTAACTTTGGCCAAGGGCAGTGCTTTGGTGAGTGTGTCCGCTACCATGTCGTCGGTTGGGCAATACACGAGACGCAACTTGCCTTCTTCGATCACCCATCGGATGAAGTGTAGACGTACATCAATATGTTTCGTGCGCGCGTGATACTGATGTTCCTTTGATAGGGCGATCGCAGATTGATTGTCGGAAAAGAGTGTCGTTGGGGAAGTGATGGGACCGAAGACTTGGGATATGAGTGAGCGCAGCCAAAGCGCCTCCTTCGCCGCGTGAGTAGCTGCTATGTATTCACTTTCTGTCGTCGACAACGAGACTATGTCTTGCTTCTTACAGCTCCAGGATACGGCTCCCCCATTTAAGATGAAAGCATAGCCATTGATTGCACGTCGATCCTCCGCCATACTCCCATCGGCATCGGCATAGCCTATTAGACCGTTTCTAGTGTTACCATAGGACAGCCAGAGGTGAGTGGTCCCCGCGAGATACCGGAGAACACACTTAGCAGCCTCCCAATGCACTGGGCCAGGGTTCTTGGAGAATCTCGATAGCGTTGTCATGGTGAAAGCGATATCTGGGCGCGTACCGAGACATGCCCACATCAAGGATCCGACGGCCTCAAGGTACGGGACATCGCGCATGATGGCGAACTCATGTGTGGTTGAGGGTGATTGAGACGAGGTGAGCTTTATCTGAGTGTCCATCGGTGTGGATATAGGCTTACAGTCTTCAAGATTGAATCGGCATATTATCAAATCGATGTATGATCGTTGTGAGAGGTGAATGGTTCTCGCGTCCCTGTCTCGACGGATTTCGATCCCCAGGAGCCAATGCAACTCTCCTAAATCGGAGATTTCAACGAATCTACGTATACCGGCCTTCGCGTCGTTGATGAGCTGAATGGAGCTCCCCGCGATGGTGCAATCATCTACATGGACGGCTATTACTGTGAGTTCACTGCCGATTCTGAGTATGAAAACGGCTTGATCGACTTCGCAGCGTTTGAATCCGAGGTTATCAACTAGGATATAAACAAGCTTTTGGTACCAATGACGGCCGCTCTGCTTCAGTCCGTACAACGTTTTGTTCAGGCGACAGACTTTTCCGACGGAGTTGAGCGCGTGGTAGCCCGGTAGTTGTTTCATATATATGATTTCGTCATTGCTGAGCTCTCCATTGAGATACGCCCCCTTGATGTCGATTTGATGCATTTCTAGATCTAACTGGGCACCTATGGCTAGTATCGTGCAAACGGAGGCGAGCTTGGCCACGGGCGCATAAGTATCGAAATAATCTACCCCGGGAACTTGCGAGAAGCCTTGAGTGACCAAGCAGGCTTTGTGTCTAACCGTAACGCCGGCAGCATCCTTTTTTGCGCGAAAGACCCACTTCGATCCAACAATGTTTGCTCCTTCAGGTTTATCCACTAAATCCCAGGTTCCCGCTTTTCGGAGCGTCTCAAGCTCCTCGTGTATGCCCTTTTCCCAGAGCAACCAATCCGGTCGACGTTTGGCCTCGCTCAAAGTACGCGGTTCGATTGCCTCAGCATCGCCGGTTTCCAACACTAGTGAATACTCCTCGGGGCATTCGTCCATGGCCATCAGCATCCATTCATCGTCTGTGTTAGCTTCATCGATCTTTAGCTCTTGATCTTCGTTCGGTAGTTGCACGCCGGTGGTTACCAGAGGGTCGGCTGGTTTGTTCAATGTCCGTCCCTTGCCGGTAGCGAGGTCGGCAACTCGCTGACTAGGTTTCTTGACACGCCTGGAACCTTCGGGCAGGATGTTATCAGGATCGATTTCGTTCCTTTGTTGTCTTTGAGGGATCGCGGGCTGGGCTGCAGGCGTTTTGGGGGCAATGATAGGCTGGGCGTCACTGGAGGTGATGTCCTGCCCATCCTTGACTAATGGTACGGGAGGTTGAGGGTCGTCTTCAGGTACTGGTATCATTTCCTCGGGTACTTCTTCCCGTTCAAAAGTCCAGTCCTCACCCTCAAGACGCTCAATCGGTTCCTGGTCGTTTTTTGTGTAGATGTTACGTTCAACAGACACCGTTCTAGAGTCCGGCCAGTAGATTCTAGCGCCCTTGCTATTGTCATCAAAACCCACCCATCGACCAGGGCGGACTCGGCCTCCAAGTTTGTCACCTTTTTCGACTCGAATCCACACTTTTTCTCCCCACTCGCATATTCCAGCAACGTTGGGCTTACTACCTGTGGCGGCTTCGAAGGGTGTCATGTCGTTCAGGGCCCTCGTCGGGGTCCGGTTCATCAGCCAAATGGCGTGATGGGCCGCCTCTCCCCACAAAGACCTCGGTAGTCCACTTGCGTGGAGCAAGGCACAGACGCGTTCGATTAGGGTGCGGTTGAAACGCTCGGAGACTCCGGCATGCTGTGGGGTGTCATGGATATTCAGTTTTTGGTGAGTACCATTTTTTTGCAGGTGGACAGTGAATGCTTTGCTAGTGTACTCCCCTCCTCGATCGGAGTTGAAAACTACGACGCCTTTCCCAAACTGCGTGAGGAGACGGGCCTCAAATTCCTTGTAGGCCTGGAGAGTTTCACCTTTATTTTTCATCAGCGTTATGCCGGTGAGTCACGTCTTGTCGTCTATGAAACTGACATAGTAACGCCGGCCACGGAGTGTAGCGACGGGGGCTGGTCCCCACACATCACTGTGCACTTCCCCGCCCAGCTCGCTTGCCCTATTGCCTTCCCTCAGCTTAGGAACCGGTTTCCGCGTGGCCTTCGCGTAAATGCAAGACTCGCAGAAGGTAGGGGAATCAGCGGATTCGTCAAGTCGCACGCCGGTGACGAAGCCCTTGCTGACCATGCGTTTTGCAGCATCGGGGGCAATGTGTCCCATGCGGCGGTGGAGTTGATCGAGGGTAATGGTTTCCAGTGCGTTTGCCGCTTCATCCTCGCTGACAATGCGATACAGGCCGGTAGCGTCCTTCGGAATGCGGCCCACAACATTTCCATCCGGCGCTCTGATCGTACAGGCACCGTTTGCAAAACGCATGTCGAAACCCAAGTCGTCAAGTTTGCCGATTGATATAAGAGTGTACCCTACTTCGGGCGAGTACAGGACCTCGTGAAGTTCGAGTTTTGATGGGTTGGCTCCATTTGGCAGGGGAATCGTAAGCTCGCCCGCTTCGGCTGCGTTGAATTTCTGCTTGTTGGCAGCTCGGAAAGTCTTGGGAGGGATTGTCGTCAGGTTCGCGAGAGCGTCTCGATACGGTGAGATGTGTTTCGTGCAGCTGGAATCTAACAGGCTGACTCTAGGTTCATGCGTACCTCCATCGTCAGCAGCGGCGGTGGTCTCACTTAACGGTCTCGCATCCAAAAAGGCTCTTACTTGGCTCCAATCTACGTCCCCAGCCACATCAATGTCGCGTGCATCGTTATTGGTATCAACGAAAAGGTCGTCGACCCAAATGTCTTCCAGAGGGTCAGTCGGGTCATCACTTGCGTTTGAATCGCTAACGGAGCGCAGGTCCACTTGGTCGCCACCGTCTTCACCGTCGCCACCATCGCTGGAGTCGCTGACACTTATGAGGTCCGGCAGGCTGTTGTCATCAGGACTCGTGTTGCAGGGGGATGCGAGGGATTGTTCCGGCCTGTCCCATGATGAATCGGAGTGGGCGCATGCAGAGCTAGCATCTGAGTCGTCCCCCGAATCTGAGGCAATACTCACGCCGAAAGCTCCATCGCATTCCTCAATGTGTGCGGACAAAGGGGCGTCGTTTAATTTGACCATCTCATCAGTCTTCCCACCTGTCCTAGCCTTCCTCAGCTTTGGGCAGAATCTGCTGATGTGACCTTGTTCTCCGCAGTTGTAACAGTTTTTGTCGGCATAGCGGTTGACTTTCCCTTTCTTGTCCGGTGTTGCGGCCATCGCGTTATCATCACCGTCGGCTGACACTTTCGCCGGTACTCGTTTGGTCCTTAACTGCTGGGACCTATAACGGTCCCACTCATCCGCAATGATCTGGATGAAGAGATCGGGCTCGATCATCCTCAATGAGCTGTACAGTTTGGCCGCGGTGAGCTGTGTCAAGGCGAAGTTCGCGAGGTGAGGGGGTAGTGACGAAATGATTGTCGAACGGTAATCCTTGTCGTCGATGTCTACATCCAGCGAGGCTAAATCCTCACGTTTGGCTCGCAGCTCGTCTAGGAACTTGCGCACATCTCCTTTGTTGGGGCACCTGGATTCGAGGAAAGCGGCTCGCAGTTCCGTCTGAGCAAAAACACTCCGGCGGGTGTACTCTTCGACTATCGAGGTCCAAGCGAGGGCAACAGTGGCGTGCCGGCGAATCTTCATGGCTACGGAGTCGGGGATCTTTTGTAAGAGCATGTTCTTTGCCGTGGCTTCGTCTTTTTCCCATTTCTCTCCAGTAGGGTCTGGAGCTAGCGTCCCATCATCCAGAGCAGCGGGAGGAGAAGGTCTGGAGCTCTTTCCTTCAAAATGGTCCCAGCGTCCCTTGGCTCGGATGGCGGCTGAGAAGCGTAGCTCGAAGATCGCCCAATTTAGGCCATTGGAAGCAAGCTTGGGAATGTCGGAAGGGAGGGAGTCGGAGATAGCCTGAAGGGTGCTAGCGGTGGACATGACAAATACGAAGAAGTACGCAGTGGATACGCAGGGCACAATAACCTGTAGAACTAAGGATTGACAATATAATCTCAGTGCAAGAACAATACGCAGCTGTATATTTAATGGTACCTAAGGATTGACAATATAATCTAGTTGAAGTCAATAAGAGGTAAAAGAAAATAAGGGAACAAGTGGCTAACCTCAGTGCGAGAACAATATGCAGCTGAGGTCTCTACGCTACGAAAACTAACTTATATACCTTAACAAAGGGTAAGGTAAGAAAGGATACCGAAAAAGGTAAATCTAATCTAATCTAATCTAGCGGTTATCTAATCATTGTTGATTCGGTACTTATAGCCGGTTTGTCATTCAACAGTAGGTTGACCTGGGTCCAGCTATTGCTGCGGGATTGGGTTGACCCAGGCCCAGTTCTTGCTGCAGCACCAGGTTGACCTGGGTTCAGCTCTTGCTGCCAGGTAGGTTGACTTGATGGCAGCTACTGCTGCAGGATCGGGTTGACCAGGGCCCAGCTCTTGCAGCAGCACCGGGTTGACCTGGGCTCCAGCTCTTGCTGCGGGGTAGGTTGACCTGGGTCCAGCTATTGCTGCGGGATTGGGTTGACCCAGGCCCAGTTCTTGCTGCAGCACCGGGTTGACCTGCATCCAGCTCTGGCCACCAGATTGGGCTGACTGGGGTCCCGCTCTTGCTGTAACTGGACCCCATGTTGGTCCACAGGCTTGTGTGATGTATCAATCTGCCTGTTTGTACACAATGTTGACCACATTCAATGGCAGTGCTTACAACAGATCAAACCAATATTTATTCAGACACTGTGATATAAAGTCAAGAACATACGTCAGTCCGTTCATTACACAAATGTAATATAATTTGAAATGCAATTATGCAAAGCACAGGGAATACCCACATTACAAAATTATCCTTTTGAAAATGCACAATATCTCACTCTTAGCTTCATCACTCACAGGAGCTACTTCTTTCCAAAGAACATTTATACCACAATCAGTAATTACCCCACTTGGAATTTTGTCCTTTTTTTATTTAATATTACTCCACTCTCAATTGGAATCATTACATATCCATATCCACTCACTATCACTGAGAATGGAAATATCAATTTTATTATTATTTTATCCAAAATACATAATTAAATCATACAGGCATTGGGACTGGGAGTGGGAGTGGATGTGGTTGTGGATGAGGGTGTGGGTGTGGGTGTGGGTATGGGTGTGGGTGTAGGAGGAGGCTGTGGGAGTGGCAGCAGGGAAAGGGTGTGGGAGAAGGGGAGGAGGGAAGGGAGGAGGGAAGGGCAGCAGGGAGTGGGAGTGGGAGAGGAAGAGGCAGGAGAAGAGGGCGGACAGGTGGGATGTACATACTTATCGCGTTCCCGTCGTCATCGTCGTCTTCATCTTCGACCTGCCATCCTCCTCCCCGTCGTTCCCTTTCCCGTGGTCGCCATCGTCCCCATCCCTGTCGTTCCCGTCGCCGTCGATCCCGTTCCCGTCATCCTTGTCACCGTCCTCGTTGTCCTTGTCCTCTCGTCCTCGTTGTCCTTGTCCTCTCATCCTCGTTGTCATTGTCATCTCCGTCTCCTTCCCCGTCGTTGTCCTCGTCGTCCCCTGGAATGTCGTCGTGGTCTCCGTCGTCCTGTCGTGCCGTCGCTGTCCGCCTTCATCCGTGTCCACGTCCCCTCGCTGGCCGTCTGTGTCCTCGTGGCCTCTGTCCTCGTCGTTGCCGCTGTGGTTGTCTCGGCACTCTGTCCTGGCCATTGGGGCATCCTCGTGCCCGGTGTCGCGGCCTCGTTTCCGCCATCCTCGCGGTGGCCGTTTTCGTCGGCTTCCGTTCTGTTTGCTGGCGCGTTGTGTTCTTCTGTTGGGTGTTCGGAATCGCCTGTTTGGCGTGGGGTAGCTGCAAAAGGTCAACATTTAGTAAAGAACACAAGAAAGTTAAAATCAGAAATTTACCTCGGGTGCTCCTCTGCACCCGTCTCCTGTTGTTGACGCGTTGTTGAAAACGAGTTGTTTGAACTCGCCGCCAGCCAGCGGTTGCCGATTTCCCAAACGGGTTCGAGTTGCCAAACATGGAAGTGTGGCTGAAGCTTTTGAATCTTCTGGCATGCACAACAATGCATGCATACCCAAAGTGAGATCCTCAAAAGATGTAAATATAGTATACCTACTCTCATGTCAAATTTTGTATTTTATTTTGCCCTGCATCAAGAGCTATCCACAATTTATTCCATTCCCCTGCCAGAATTGGACCTTTAATGATATAACTTGGTCTTAAAAATCTGAAATTAATCTAAGGAGTACTTGAATAAGTACTCATTGGTGTTCACAAAAGTGCCTGATTGTTGCTGGACCAGGACCTATGTTGCAGCCGGCAAATGCACAGAATTGTGCATTGTGGCTGACCCAGCCGAAGTCCAAACTGCTTTAACTTTGAACCTGTCGAAACTTTCTTGGCTACAACAGATGTCTGGGACCACCAAGTGCCAGGCACTGATTATCAATACAATAGATACTTTACATAGTAGTTTCACAATTATTCTCATATTTTTCAGAGAATTATTGGTAAAGTTGCACTTTAAGGGTCTGAAATTGGCAGGGAGGTATCGATGAATCATGGATATCTCTCTATGTAGGCGATAATAAAATACAAAATTTGGGGAGGATATATTTATAGGCTAATTCTATCCCCTCATGGTCTGAAATGTGTTACACAGTTGTTGTGCTCCATGCAATTACACTGAGAAAAGTAAGATCTTGGTTACATATAAGGCAACTCGCGCCCGTTTGGGCAATCGGCTACTTCCGGCGTGGGTTCAAATCGTCGCGTACTCCACGATGCGTCCACGAGAACGGCAACAGCAACAACATCAAGTAGAAGGTAAGTACAAGTCTCAAGACTTACTATCTATTACTATGCTAACTAATAGTGTTATTTTCATGTAGAACTTTCTCACTGCCACGCCGGGAATGCCCCGCAACACGCACAGCCGCATCACGTCATGTCAAACGCCCAACTCAAGGGCCGAAACGACGGATGGCAGGCAACGATGACGACAAAGACGACGATGGCAGAGACGGCCGACCAGGAGACGACGACGGGACGACAGGACGACGGAGATGACGATGACCATCAGGACGACCGTCCAGCGGCCGACGACAACCATCCAGGGGACGACGAGGACGAGGACGGGGACGGAGACGCGGATGACGACGAGAACGAGGACGATGACGATGACGACGGGAACGACGGGAACGGGAACGACAGGGACAGGGACGACGGGGACGAGGACGGCGGATACTCAGACGAAGACAATGAGGACGAGGACAGCGAGACAAAGATGAATATGACGAGGACAAGGACGGCGGATACGCAGATGACGAGGACAAGGACGACGGGAACGAGAGAGGTATGTACATCCCACCCCTCCTCCCTCTCCCTCTCCCTCTCCCTCTCCCTCTCCCTCTCCCACTCCATGCTGCCCTTCATGCCTCCCTTCCCTCCCCTTCTCCCACACCCTCTCCCTGCGGCCACTGCCACACCCTCCTCCCACAGCCTCCTCCTACACCCACACCCACACCCACACCCTCATCCACATCCACATCCACTCCCACTCCCAGTCCCAATGCCTGTATGATTTAATTATGTATTTTGGATAAAATAATAATAAAATTGATATTTCCATTCTCAGTAATAGTGAGTGGATATGGATATGTAATGATTCCAATTGAGAGTGGAGTAATATTAAATAAAAAAAGGACAAAATTCCAAGTGGGGTAATTACTGATTGTGGTATAAATGTTCTTTGGGAAGAAGTAGCTCCTGTGAGTGATGAAGCTAAGAGTGAGATATTGTGCATTTTCAAAAGGATAATTTTGTAATGTGGGTATTCCCTGTGCTTTGCATAATTGCATTTCAAATTATATTACATTTGTGTAATGAACGGACTGACGTATGTTCTTGACTTTATATCACAGTGTCTGAATAAATATTGGTTTGATCTGTTGTAAGCACTGCCATTGAATGTGGTCAACATTGTGTACAAACAGGCAGATTGATACATCGCACAAGCCTGTGGACCAACATGGGTCCAGTTACAGCAAGAGCGGGACCCCAGTCAGCCCAATCCGGTGGCCAGAGCTGGACGCAGGTCAACCCGGTGCTGCTGCAAGAGCTGGGCCCTGGTCAACCTGATCCTGCAGCAGTAGCTGCCATCAAGTCAACCTACCTGGCAGCAAGAGCTGAACCCAGGTCAACCTGGTGCTGCAGCAAGAACTGGGCCTGGGTCAACCCAATCCCGCAGCAATAGCTGGACCCAGGTCAACCTACCCCACAGCAAGAGCTGGACCCAGGTCAACCCGGTGCTGCAGCAATAGCTGGACCCTGGTCAACCCAATCCCGCAGCAATAGCTGCCACCAGGTCAACCTACCTGGCAGCAAGAGCTGGACGCAGGTCAACCTACCCCGCAGCAAGAGCTGGAGCCCAGGTCAACCCGGTGCTGCTGCAAGAGCTGGGTCCTGGTCAACCCGATCCTGCAGCAGTAGCTGCCACCAAGTCAACCTACCTGGCAGCAAGAGCTGAACCCAGGTCAACCCGGTGCTGCTGCAAGAGCTGGGTCCTGGTCAACCCGATCCTGCAGCAGTAGCTGCCACCAAGTCAACCTACCTGGCAGCAAGAGCTGAACCCAGGTCAACCTGGTGCTGCAGCAATAGCTGGAACCTGGTCAACCCACTCCTGCAGCAAGAGCTGGACCATGGTCTACCCAGTCCTCCAGCAACAGCTGAAGCCAGGTCAACCTACATTCCATGAATAGCTGGCCCTGGGTCAACCCATATATCCAGCAATACCTGTTCTGGGTTAACCCCTGCATGGCAGAGCTGACAGCAGGTTGACCTACCCAGCAGCCATTTACCAGCAAGAGCTGTACCTGGGTCAACCTACCCCAACACAGTTCCACAGCAAGAGCTGTAATTTGGGTCAACCTACCCCTGCAGCAATAACTGCGCTATGTGTACCTACCAATCGCAGCTCTATCTGTGATTGGGTTAACCAAAACGACTGGGTCTACTGCCGAGGGTCGGAACTTGTGTACCCGTGACAAAACCTGTACCCCAAGGGCAGGTATTGGTTTTCGACAGGTACGGGTATGGGTACCATCAAAAAAACCCAAGGGTTCCCTGTGAAGTTCACTACACATGAACACGGAACCGGACTTTAGGTCCAGTTCATGCCCTGCCTCAAACCTGGACCTGCCAGTGAACCATGGTTCGGTTCCCATTGGTTCAGGTTCGAACCACGGTTCTGAACCTGACCTGTCCATCACTAGACAGAACACAAAGAATATATATCAAACAAGTGATAAGGGAGTATCAATATATCTGAGATTGATAATTACTTAGACAATGAATGATGACTGAACTGTAATGGTATTTGAAGTACTAGCTACCACTAAAGTAGGCCGCAATACAAACAAACAACTTGAAAGAGGAGGTGAATCAGAATCTGGGAGAGGGACCATCCATGACTGGGCCTGTCAGATTAGGTGACTGGGCCTTCTCCAGCAGAAACTGGGCTCATTCTACAGCAGGAGTCATACTGAGTCATAGAAAGGTATATCAAATGGAGAGCATACTACACTGCCAATGATGCCCCTCCCACTGGCACTGGCATATGCCAAGCTGCAACTGCTGACCAAGTGGAAGCAGTTTAAGTGGTGAAGTTGAAGTTGAAGCCCACACTCTCAGACCCAGAGTCCTATTAGCTAGTAGTACTAGTCCCACCATGGCATTCATGATTGTATTCAATTGGTAGCACATACTAGTAGCACCAACTTCTTAAAACATCAATGTGTAGACTACAATCTGTTGGATTTCACATGTGTAGATTACATGATCGGGACACAATTGGGACACATGACGTTGTTTATCGTATATCAATGTCACACAGACTATTCTGCTACCTCAGTCATTCTGTTCATGGCTGAGGTATGTATTCCTCACATTGTATAGACCATCCGCTAACTGTATTATACTTAGCCTGACTAGGATACAGTTTTAACAGGTTATGAGCCCTGCGCGCTCGTGTGCTAGACACAACCCACTCCTTGCCAAGCTTGCCTTACATTATTCTTGACTCAAAAATATGTCTACCACTGCTGCACCCTCCGTTGCACTTGCCCCCACCATCCAAGCGAGCCTTGTTTCTCAAATCGAATTACTCGATAAATCAAAGAACAACTGGCCAAAATGGAAACACATTGTTGTCCAATACTTAGGCATGGTTGGTCTTGATGACTACCTTACCGCTGGTTAAGTTTGCGGTTCTGGCACTGACATGCGGTTCAAACCGCGAACTGTAATGTATAGTTACCTACGTAGATACTCATTTACTTAATTTTTCACATTTTTTTCTATGCAGTCGCGTGAACTTAGGTCATGTGACCTTAAACATACTCGCACGCAACTTCAAGTTCGACTCAACACTAACGTTACTCAACAACCACGGTGAGTAATGACTTTATTTCATATTTTACTGACATTTTTTTACATAGAACAGCCCCACAGGGCCCACCTTGACCACATAAATAAGGCGCCCGTGGTCGACTTCACCCAACAACCTCCCTCGCATTCCAATGCGAGTCGGAGTGAATCGATGGCAGCAGCAGCAGCAGCAGCAATGGCAGTGGCAACACCACCAATGCCACCACCCTGACGACGACGACAGCAACGATGACGACGACGGCCAAATGATCCCCAGCGACAGCAACCGCAACAGCAGCAGCAGCAGCAGCAACAGCAACGCTGGCAGCAGCAGCAGAGCAACACCGGCGGCAGCAGCAACCTGCTGCCTCAAACGCGGATGATCGCGACCACTGCCGCCTACAACACCAACACCAACATGACAACGACGACGACGACGACGACAGGGAAGTTGAAGGCTGGTAGGGTGGTGCGCCCACCTACCAGCCCAGGTACGTATGCTAGCTTTAACCAGTCAACAACTTGCTAACCACACACCTCGCAAACCCGGGCTGACGCGTCAACAGATGCGCAGACGTCGTTTGTGAGGAATTCGGCATGGCAACGATGAAGAAGGATGCGGAAAGGGCCAACAACGGCAACAACCACGCACAAAAAAAATGCGGAAAGCGAGAGAACTGGCCGCGGAAAGCGAGAGAACTGGCCGGGAGAGTGGTGCACCCACCCCGGTCGCCAGGTAAGTCTTTTTTTGTTTGCTGTCGAATTTTCCCCACCACCGCAGACAGGCACGGTCCACGCCTTCGACCATCCCGCCTCCATCCGCCCGCCAATGCACCATACCGGGCCCGAAGATGCCCCAGCCTGAAGCTACAACCACCCCACCTCCCATCCCACCTCCTGCTTCCCTCGTGAAACCCAGCGCCACATCAATTGATGTGTGCCTGGTCTTCACGAGGAGATTTGGAGGTTGGTTCACGGTTCGAACCGCGTTCGAACGCAGACCGAACGCATTGAAACTGTTCGACACGGTTCCGGTTCCGGTTCAGCATTTGGCTGAACTGAACCAACGTTTCGGTTCCGGTTTCCAAAAAAGTCGAAAAACCGGACCGAACCGAACTTCGGCAACACTACATTATTCCAAGAGCGAACGACTTTCTACAGTCAGTACAAAGCTCACTGATCTCAACACACGTATTTTTGCCATTGGTATTCCCTCGAAAGATGTGTTCTTGAGTATTCTCATGCTCAACTCTCTCTGGTGAACTCACTAATGTTCGTGATCATGTCACTACGTCGCTTTCATCCAACGTTACATTTACCTCGAATGATATATGGAAATGCTTGGACATGGAGCAGCAAATCATTGATAGCGATACCACCAAATTTCCCCGAAATGCTTTGGATGTTCTTGTGGCTTGCGACTCTTCTAGACGCAATACTGGACCTCAGAGAGCGCCTCATCTGTGCAATAACTGCAAGAATGCTGGTCGTTGTTTCCAAGGCCACACGGATAGCACTTGCTATCATCCCAGCGGCACTATGGAGGGTAAACAAGATATTGTTGATGCGGAATGCATCAAATGCCAGAAACATTCCACAAACACCGCTGGGACTTGTGTTGACAGTGACGGACGTGCCTTCATCCTTGACAAAATTACCAACAAAGCGTTCTATCTTGCTGGCTCGTTGCCTGCTGCTGCCTCACCCCATTTCACTGGTCTAACCACCAAAGTCATTTCCCCTAATGTGTTGGATCCCCTCTCTCCTGGTGACAGTTTTGAATATGAAGCCTTCCTCATTGCTGAACCTGAACCTAAAGCATCTGTTAATTGGCTTGAATGCACTTGACACAATGTCGACATCACTGCTATTTCCGTTAGCACCCCTACTGGCCCTTGTCATCCAGTGTCTAGGAGCAATTGTCCTTACTTCTTAGACATGGGAGCTTCGACGCATATATCCCCTGACCACGGTGATTTCTTTGACCTTCGCCCAATTGATCCTCGCTCTGTTAGAGGCATTGGCAGGTCTTCTATCCAGGCTGTAGGTATAGGTATGGTGGAGTGGTCCTGAGGGACCTCTCGGGATCAGGGACGGAATCAGACGGAAAGGTCAAGGGTGGATGGGACAGAGGTCTGTCTACTACATCCAGAAGTGGCTACTGACTAAGGTCCAGTCACGTGACATGCCAGGCACCACTACTACAATGGTCAAACTGATATTAGTGCACATCCCTCTCCATGATGTCCTCTTCATCCCGAACTCGACTGTCCACCTCATCTCAATATCATCCCTATGCCATGCCCTGAAATTCATTTCTTACTTCGACGACAGACAATGCTGGCTTACCAAAAGAAATGGTTCAATGGTAGCTTTGGGTACTCTCTGCCAGACCCACTCTCTCTAGTATTTCCTGCATAGTGCTGTGCCCTCGGTTGATCATGCATTCTTCTCTCATCACCTTCCTGATCTTGAAACCTGGCACCATTGTCTAGGACACACCAACTACCAAACCATCTCTGACATGGCTCAAAAGGGCTGGTGGAAGGTATGCACATTGATCTTTCCTCATGACCTCCCAAGTGCGTGGACTGTATACTTGGTAAACAGACACAAAACCCTGTGCATAAGACTCGCAAAGGCATTCGATCGATTCACAAATTGGGTGTGGTGTATGTTGACCTTACAGGTCCCGAAGCTGTCAGATCCGCGAGTAGGAACTTCTACAGTATGTACTTGATTGATGATTGTACTTCATTTATATGGACAATCCCACTTCCTTCCAAAGACATGGCTGCTCCTGCCTTTTGTGATTGGGAAACTGCTCATGAATTGGAAACTGGACTGAAGGTTGGCATTTTTTGCACTGATAATGGTGAACTAAAGACCAATCAAATGGTGGATTGGTTTTGGACTTGTGGTACTCAACACCAGATAGGCTATGGCATGGGTATGGGTAAATCCTTACCTGTGAGGATCCGTACCCGCCACGGATCGGGTATGGATACAGATTCTGGTATCCGTCAGCTTTAAAACAAGCTCCAGAACAAGCAAAATGGTCAAGAATTGACTGAGATACAGCCAAAACACTATTTGGGGCCTATTTCCACCATTTCTTAACCATTTCAGGTCATCCTTAGCTTGTTTTCATCCAGGATCCATGGGTAAAATCCGCAGATTTTTACCCATACCCTTGGGGGGTACGGATACGGATTGAAAAATTTGGATCCATGGATTACCCTTGCCATTGCCTAACACCAGAACTGCCCCCCATACTTCAGCTCATATTGGATGTGTTGAACATGTCCATCGGACTCTATGAAATAAAGCTCATGCCATGCACATGCACATACACTGCAATTTCTTTCCGAATTGATGGGATGAACTCATCAACACTGCTTGTTTTCTTATGGTCCAAACCCCATCCCATTCTTTGCCTGATACCACCCCCTTCAAGGCTTACACTGGTTCTAAACCTGAATGCATCCTGATTGGGTATGAATCTAATTCGAAAGCATACTGCTGTTATCATTGAGAATCCCATAAGATTTTTTTGTCCTACCACATCTCCTTTATTGAATCACATGAGGGTGTTTACCCCCTTCCCCCCCCTCATGCACCCCCCATTCCTTTACCACCTGATTTCCCTGTGGTTTATGACCTGCCTGTTCCTGTGTCAATGATGATGCTCCTGCTCCCAATCTACCCCCTCCTTTGCCTGCCATTGCTCCAGCTTGCCTTTGCCACCAACGCACCAATGCCATTGACCTTGTTGACCCTGCTTCCCTCCGTTCTTCTGATCGTACTCACACACCTTCTGCCCGCCATGCTGCGCAACGTGCCACTATGGAATCTAGGGAGAGTGCTGCCCGTGTCGAACAACAATGTGCCGATGCCAAACATCTTCGCCAGGAAGCTCAACACAAGATCTTTTCTCAACTCCCCGACCTTTGCCAAGACGATATTGACCACCTCAAAGCGTTGTTCTCCTCCATGGACAACCCCTCCATCAATATTGCCTACCCTGACAAACCCACCTCCATCAAGGAAGCTATGGCATCTGGCGACGCTGCTGAATGGTCTGCTGCCCTTAAGGAGGAGTTTGGGTCAATTAAGTCCATGGGCGTTTACAAACTCGTTCCCCACTCTTCTGTCCCTGCTGGATGGAAGGTCATGAAAGGGAGACTGGTCTTCTTATGGAAACATAATGAACTTGGTGCTATCGTTCACTATAAGGCTCATTGGGTATGCCGTGGATTTGAAGTGGTTTATGGCCTAGACTACACAAATTCAACCTCACCTATGGCACGAATGGAATCTTTTCACATTCTACTCCACCTCGGTGCTGCCCTCAATTATGACATGCAACAGATTGATGTCAAGACCGCCTCCTTGAATGGGCTTTTGCTGCCTGGCAAAACTTGCTATATGGAACAGCCACCAGGTTTCAAGGAAGTTGGCTTCGAAGACTATGTCTGGGAGCTCCAGAAAGGTTTGTACGGTTTGAAGCAGAGTGGACATGTTTGGAACAAGATGATGAACGACGCCATGCTTTCATGGGGCTTCACTTGCCTCGCATGTGAACACTGCATCCACTTCCGCCACACTCCATTAGGCATTATCTTTACAGCCATACATGTCAATGACTTCCTTTCTGTTGCTAGTGACAAAGCAGAGAATGAACAGTTCAAGATGCAACTATGTAGACATTGGGTCATCTCTGATTTAGGTGAGGCCAAATTCTGTCTTGGTATTGCGATCAAATGTGACCACATGACACGTTCTGTGCATTTGTCACAAACCGCACTTATGACCAAGTCATCAGTAAGTTTGGCCTGTCGGATGCTCACCCTGTTCCTATCCCCATGGATCCACATCTGAAACTTTCCTGGGTTTCTGACCCCCCACGTACGCCTGAGGATATCCACTGTCTCACGGTTGTACCCTATCGTGCACTTGTCAGATCTTTGATGTATATCGCAATGGGGACCTGTCTGGACATCACATTTGCCATCCAACAGCTTAGCCAGATTGCTACAGCCTCACCCATTGGGATGCCACTAAATGTGTCACATGATACCTGAAGGGCACTAGGCTTTTCAAGCTCCACCTTGGTGGAGAGCACGTTGCTGATCTCTCTGGGTATACTGACTCGAACTTCGCTAACTGTGTTGGTACCAGGAAGTCTACCTCTGGCTACTCTTTCTCTCTTGGCTCTGGTCTCATCTCCTGGTCTGCTCATAAACAAAAAACTGTCTCTACTTCTTCTTGTGAATCTGAATACGTTGCTGCCGCTGAAGCTTCCAAAGAAACGGTCTGGCTCCATGCCCTTTTACTTGGCCTCGAACTTGGTCAAACTAGACCCACCTTACTCCACTGTGACAACAATGGTGCCATCATACTCACTGGCGACCCTTCTTTCCATAATCGCATCAAACATATTGACGTCAAACACCCTTACATCTGTGAACGCGTTGCCAACAATGAAATTGAGGTCAAATATGTCAACACTAAAACTAATCTCGCCAACATCTTTACCAAACCTTTACCTGCCAAAGATTTTTGTTTTATGTGGCACACTATGGGTATTCGTGCTTAGAATTCCATTCAAGGAGGAGTAATCTCCACGGTGAGGAGGAGTGTTGGACTTCACATGTGTAGATTACATGATCGGGATGTGATTGGGACATGTGACGTTGTTTATCGTATATCAACATCACACAGATGATTCTGCTACCTCAGTCGTTCTGTTCACAGCTGAGGTACATATTCCTCACATTGTATAGACCATCCGCTAACTGTATTATACTTAGCCTGACTAGGATACAGGTATAATACATAGTCGTTCTGTTCATGGCTGAGCCTGACTAGGATACAGTTTTAACACAATCATTACTACACAGCCAGCCAGTTGAGCTGTGCTGAGCTTAAGCTAGAAAAGTTAGTTTACAGGGCAAAAATAATTGAGCCGTAGCTTAGAAGTGGCGTGTTAAGCTTCAATTGGGATCAATTCATTGAGGGACTGAGTCCTAAACTGAACTTAAGCCTGGGACAAATCTAATTTAGAACTTAGCAAATTTGCAGATATGGCCTGTGGTTGTTTTCAAACTTGTGCCAGGTGCAAAATTGCATCCACTACTAGTAAGCCTAATTGGGATAACCAAGGTCCAAAGAAGCAAAAAAAAGAAACACACATCAAGGGATTCAAACTCTCAAATCACATTACACTGTTACCCATCGGAAATTGTAGCTGTAACTACTGATCTACAGAAGACTTATGCTGATGGAATGTAATAAACAATGGCCACCTTCTGCAGGCATATAATGGGGTCCAGCAATTGCTTATAAAATCGGTGCACACACTTGTTAAGGTAATTGTTTCAAATGTGGTCAACTCAAGATAAATGAGATACACCCTCAGTTTAGTGCAATAAAATATATATCAGTTAATTGAAAACTCACGAAACACTACTGACAAACATTAGAACTAGTTTTCACAGCAAACTGAAGCAATAAATCACTTAACATGAGTCTCTACTACTTTTGACTACCAGAAAAGGCTTCGCTGATGCTTGACAAACATTACATAAGCAAGCCTTTTGCCACTTGCCCATAGCAACTGTGTAGGTTGCCACACTGCTATAATCACCAATCAAACTATCAGAGGTTCTTCTAATGTACATTTAGAACAAATTGTTCACAACAGATTTTTTTTCACTCTAATTTCCCCCTAGAACAATGGTGATTCCATTGGTTTGTAGTGAACTGCAGGGGTATAGCAACCCTGTGGGTTTTTGGTCACGGGTAGCCACGGGTACGGGTATGGGTAGCCAAATCTGGACCTGGCCCAAACCCATACCCGTGGCATGGGTCACGCGGGTT